>OW386292.2:83043267-83557510 GCA_936432065.2 Rutpela maculata
TAATAATCCTTTATTATTAGCAAAGCTAAAAAATAGTATAAAAATATATAAATATACAAATAAATACATAATTTAAAGGACACATCACATCTTAAATTTCTATGTTATTGCAGACGTGTATTTTACAATTTTTTTTAAAAGACGTCATACTTGCACTATCTTTTACATTGTCTGGTAAATTATTATACATTTTTAAACCATTATGGAATAAATCATTTTGACAATAGTTTGTTCTAACCATCAAAGATGGCTACTGATGATGAGCAATCTGATTCTGATAGTCAGAAAAATGCTGTTTTTACATGTTGTAAATCCAAGAAATGTGCTATTGCTGTTTGTATAAACTGTGGAGGTGTTTTTCACAGGTCGTGTATACAACGAAATAAAAATATTGTAATTATTAGTGAAACGATAGTTAAGTGTTGTGAATCTAACCTACCTCGGCTTTCTCTGAATGCACATAGTCAAGGGAAACCTGATGAGACAAGTACCAAAATAGAATTTGAGAAATTGAAAATCGAAAATTTAATGCTTAGAAGACTTTTGGAGGAATCTGAAAGTAAATATAAATTAATAGAAAGTAATAATAAACTATTAGAGGAAAATAAAAAACTACTTGAAGAAAAAGTTGAGTTGATTAAGAAAGAGTCAGAAGTTAATCCTAAAAAAGTACCCAACAAAAACATAAATGTCCAAGAAAAAACCCATAAAGCTGAATCTTTTAGTTCAGTAATTAAAAAACAGGTGTCTACTGCACAAACAAATATAAAACAAAGCAAAGAGGGAAATTTGAATTTACCAACAAACCCAAGGATGCCTGAAAAAGAACTTAACCATAGACAGTTAGAGGCGGCTCAGTTAAGTAAAATGAATGAGATCATTAATCTATCAAGTGACAAAAAGGAGGATGAAGACTTTAATGTAGTAACTTATCGTAAAAAATCTAGAAGACCTGCTAAAAAATTCTATGGGGAGAATGAAGACAGTGAATTTGCAATTACTAGAAAAGTTTGGCTATACTTGTATAGAATTAAAAGACACATTACAGCTGAGAGAATTAAAAAATTTATCACAAATCAACCTAAATTTAAAGACGCTGATATTTGCATTAAAGAACTACCTACTCAAGAATCTCAAAATAAATGTTTCATGTTTGGAATCGACTGGGATCTGAGAGATGACATATATAATCCCTCATCTTGGCCCAAAAGTATGGCATTCAAGAGATTTGATTTTACAAAGTATAATAAATATAATAAACAATCACGTGAGGATTTTTAAATACCAACTTATCTAGAAGAAAAGAACTTCTGCACAATGAATTTACAATTAGCTACAGCTCAAATTTACCAGCATCCGACTCTCTGAAAGTTCATAATACTTCAAGCTTTATTAATAATGGAGTAAATAAAAAAATACCTAAATCTGTAAATGAAAACATTTTCACTTCAGAAAAATCATATAAAATAAAAAACGAAACAATTAATTTTAACATCTTGCATATAAATATTCAAAGTATTCGCAATAAAGTAAATGAAATTGAAGCATTGATGGAAGGAAATTCCTTATATTATGATTTCCTACTCTTTAACGAACACTGGTGTACCCAGGATGAAATAAAATTTGTAAGCATAAACAATTACAATCTGGTCTCTGAATTTTCTAGATCTAATTATTCCCATGGAGGTGTAGCCATATATGCTTTAAGTAAATATAAGTGCACAACAATACCACAGATAAATATTCTGTCCGATGAACTAAACTGTGAAGTTTCTGCAATCGACATAGATAGTTCCAGAATAATGACTGTCTATAGATCCCCTAATGGAGATCTTGATATATTTTTTGAAAAAATATCGACTGCATTAACAATACTTGTAAAACATAATAAATTATTATTCGTCTCTGGTGACTTTAACATCCAGTTTCAAAACATAAATGACCGTAATACTCAAATATTACTAAACATATTTAGATCCTTTGGCCTCGCACCTACAAATGAATATAACACTAGGAAAAATCACACCCTAGATAATATTTTTACTAACTTACCATCTAACAATTATGAAGTGAATATTATTGACACTCTATTCTCAGATCATCTAGGCATCCATCTAAAAGCAAATGTTAAAAAAAAGAGTAACAACTTACTTGTGACCTATCGACCTTTAAATGATGTAGGGTTTGCCAAGTTAAACGAGTACCTGTTCCATAAAAATTGGAACTTCATACATAACCCATATTTAGATGTAAATGAAAAATTTGAAATGTTTATTGGCGTTTTAACTGACGCAGTTGACAATATATTTCCCTTAAAAACAAAAACACAAAACACAAAAAATCGTCAACTAATTAGGTGGTTTGATGATGACCTACGTGAAATGAGAAGTCAACTCCAATTCTTGCGGGATTATGCCAAAATAAATCCAACCACAGATAATATTGCTATACACAAAAATTATAAATCTCTTTACACCTTTGAATTGCGAAAACATAAAAGACAAGCACATGACAATTACATAGCCTCACATAGCAATCCACAGCAAGCAATGTGGAAACTCATAAACAATAGCAAACCTGCTTCTCAACAAGTTATTGATAAGATTAGCTCAAACGATTTTAACAAATTCTTTGCTAACGTAGCTGATAATATAGTGAATGATTTACCACCTAGCAATCATGACTACACTGAATTTTTGGAAAACTTCACCACACCTAATATATTCAATTTTACTATAGTCTCTACAGAAACCGTACTTACGACCATAAATAACATGAAAAACAAAAAAAGCAAAGATGCGTATGACTTGAGCACAGAAATAATAAAGGCAGTCAAACATTCTATTTTGTTACCCTTAACGGCATTAATAAATTTAGGCATCAGCAATAATGTATTCCCCGATTGCTTGAAAATTTCAAAGGTAGTTCCCATCTACAAAAAGAATGATATAGATGATCCAACTAACCATAGACCTATCTCGATCATACCATCTTTAGCAAAAATCTATGAGTCAATTTTAAAACTTCAATTAACTGATTATTTTGAGAGTCGAAACCTATTTAATCCAAATCAATTTGGATTTAGGAACAATCTTTCAACTACGTTAGCGATAGACAAACTAACTACTATAATTAATACGGGTTTCGAACAGAAACAGTTTACTTGCTCGAAGTTCTTTGACCTAACTAAGGCTTTTGATTGTGTATCACATCAAATCCTTGCAAACAAATTGTATTTTTATGGCTTCACCACAAGCAGTGTCACCTTAATGGAATCCTATTTGAGCAATAGACAACAATATGTGTCTTATAAAAATATCAAATCAGATCAACTCAGAGTGAATATTGGCGTCCCTCAAGGCTCAGTCCTGGGACCGGTTCTCTTTTTAATTTATATAAATGACTTGCCTCTCTCACTAGGTAGTTCTACTTCTACCATCTTATTTGCTGATGATACAAACCTTACTGAACATAATATCAACTTAGATGCTTTATTAGAAGGAATGCTGGTAACTGAATCTAGAATTCAAAATTGGTTTCTTTCAAACCAACTGAGTCTTAATACCGCAAAGACTGAGACAATGATTTTTGGCCTTAGAAATATGAACCAAATAGAAAATTCAGATCCAGTAAAGTTTCTCGGTGTTTACTTAGACCACAAGCTATCATGGGAAAGTCACACAGACTATATCTGCAAGAAAATTTCAAAAAACATTTTTCTACTTCGCAGTTTGGCTCATCGGGTATCAACAGAAACCCTTGTCACAGCCTATCACAGCCTGATTCACTCGGTAATATCTTATGGTATCCTCGTCTGGGGGCATGCTAGCTCTGCGTCTAGTGTGTTTTCCATGCAAAGACGAGCCATAAGAGTAATTGCAGGTCTCAAATATAGAGACGACTGTAAATCGAAACTGATTGAATTGAAAATCTTAACTGTCCCATGTACATATATCTTGCAATGTTTAATTTACATAAAAAATAACTTATCCTCATACACAACTCGTGGCGAAATTCATTCTTACCAAACGCGACACAGAAATAATTTGGCTACTAACTACTTAAGACTGACAAAAACTAGAGATGGCACTGCATACTGGGGCCTCAAATTCTATAATGCTTTATCTCCAGAGATCAAACTCCTTACGGAGAAATCTTTTAAATACAGGATTAAGCAGTTTCTTGTACATAATGCTTTTTATTCCATACAGGAATTTTTAAATAGTGACTTAACCACTATATAATAACACTAAACTGAAGATGAAAATGTTTCATGTTTTTTTACTTAATCTTGATTTTTAATTTTAATTGTGTGTTATAAACAATTGTATAATTTTACCTATAATTTTATCTAATATATGTATGTGTGTATATGTCTATATATGTCCATACTTTTAAACAATTCTATTCAATTTTAGTGTCCTTGGAACTGTTTATAATCGAAATTATATGTGTTGTAGCCTTCTAATTTTTTTGACTTGTGTAAATACTGTTGTATATTAAACACCAATAAATTATCTTATCTTATCTTATCTTATCTTATCTGTTATGTAAAAATTATTTTGATTACGAGTATCATGATGGTGAATGTCTCTAACAAAAGTACAGTGCTCTAGTAGATGATCTGGTAAGAAACCGTTTAAGATTTTATAGATAAAAGTCATAGTATTTAATATCACAGTTTGTTTAACACTTAGGACTCCAACAGTGTCCAACATTCGCTTAATATTTGTATGTCTGTTGCATTGTAAGATTATTCTTAAGGCTTGATTTTGTTTTTTTTGCAAAACACTGAATTCAGAATCATTGAAGAGGAATATTATTGTTGAGCAATAGTGGAAATGAGAATGGATTATTGAATTATATATTGTTCTTTTGGTACACTGATTTAGATTTTTTCCAATTCTTCCTAAAAAATGTATCTTCTTCGCAACCTTATTTCTTATGAATTCTGCATGCCTACTGAAAGTTAAGTTTTGATCGATTATCACTCCTAAATATTTAATTTCTGAAACTTTTTCGAGGTCACTGTCATTGATGGATAAAACGACATTGTTATTCACATCAAGAGGATTATGTTTACTTTTTATAATCATATATTTTGTCTTGTTTATATTCAGCCTCAAGTTATTATCAGTTAGCCATGCGTTTAGTACATTCAGTTCTTCCTTCAATATAGTGATAATATCATTTACGTCATCACCCACTATATATAACAAAGTGTCATCTGCAAACATCTGAATACTACATTTATTGACGTATTTAACAATATCGTTTATATATAATATAAACAGGTTCGGACCAAGAACGGTTCCTTGTGGAACTCCATATTTTGTATTCATATTAGAAGAGACTTCTTCACCGTATTTAGTCACTTGATCACGATCTTGTAAATAACTTTTGAACCACTCCATTGTACAGTTATTAATTCCCATATATTCCAATTTCAACAGTAAAAGTTGTCTATCGATAGTTTCAAAAGCTCTTTGAAAATCTAAAAACACAGCACCAATTATTTTTTTATTATTTAATGCGTTTTTCCAGTTGTAAAGAATTGATTGAAGGGCACTTTCACATGAGTTATTTTTGCGGAAACCGGACTGATACTTAGATAAAATATTATTATTTTCTACATAGCCCACTAGTTGTTCATTTACTGCTAATTCTAACAATTTTTCATAACATGGTACCATATTTATAGGTCGATGTTCTTCGCATAGTATTGAATTTGGTTTCTTTTCAATTGGTACTACGGTTGTAGTTTTCCATGACTTGGGGAATGCGCCTTTTTCCATACTAGTATTTATTACATGTAAGAATCGATCTCCTATACTTTCGAAGGACAGTTTTAAAATTTTAGTGTTTATCCCATCCACACTGCTTTTTTTGTTGTTTAAATTTCTGACAATTGTTTTTAATTCACTGAAATTCAGTTTTTTAAAATTGCTCAACTGACTAGAGGGTTTATCCATATTTTGTAGTACGTACTCATAGTTATTACTTTTGTTTAGATTAAGCGTTATGTCTTCAATACTTTGTAAAAAATAGTTATTGAATTTCTCGGCTATTTCCTTATCTTTTTCACATATCTCGTTGTTAAACATTATTCCAGTTTTTTTATTTTTTACGTTTCCTTTGACTAGTGTTTTTAGCGTTTTCCATAGCTCGGTAGGGTCATTTTTTACATCTTCTATCTTTTCTGCGTAGTATTTCTGTTTTTGTTCTCTAATTAACTTTACTACTTCATTTCTTTTATTTTTGAAATCTTCCCATTCTCTGTTTTCTCCTGTTATTATTGCTCTCTTATATTGTGTATCTCTATCTTTTATTTTTTGTTTTATCTCATTGTTGAACCAATTTTTATTTCCATATGAATTAAAGATACATATTTCTTTTTCAGGTGCATGTTTATTTAACGTATTAATTATTGTGTGTGTTAGTGTATCTGCTATCTTATTTGTATCTGAACAATCTGGTAGCCATTCTTCATCTTTCAAATCTAACTGAAACTGGATCTCATTCATGTTATTGTAATTTCTCATTTTCTTCTTGGAAGTGATTGGCTTATTTTTTTCAGTAGTTAAATTGATTGTGATAATAGAATGATCCGTGATTTTTGGAGTAGTATGTACTTCGAATTCTAAATGTTTGTTATTTGTAATAATCAAGTCTATTATAGTACTGCTTTCGTTAGTTACTCTTGTAAATTTATCCATAACTTGCACTAGTCCACAGTTTTTTATAAGTGTATTTAATTTTTCTGAATAGTAAGTTTTTCGTGACATATTTATATTAAAATCACCTATTACTATAAGTACGCAGTTGGCTGTTGTCCACTCTGCAATGATATTTTCCAATTTTGTCAAAAAATCTGAATGACTGGCATTAGGTGAATGGTAGCAATTGAATATTATGTACCTTTTATGATCTATTGTGATGTCAATACCCGTTATCCACATATTCATAAAAAGACTGTCCGATAGAATGTTCTTAAATCGATATTCCTCTTTAATGTATATTAACGTTCCTCCTGTATGTCGACTAGATGAATTTGTTGATACATGACTGTAGCCCTTAATATTAATTTCCGATGCTTCTATTTCTTCCGTTATATGTGTTTCTGTAAGACATACTATGATAGGTTTCAACTGATTGATAGACCATTCTAATTCTGTTTTATGTGCTAATAAGCTCTCAATGTTCAGGTACAAAATATTTTTATTTTTTAATGGCTATGATTGGTTGTTATTAAAAATTTCTGGGTATTCTATCCTACTCCTTAGATTATTATATATTCTTTTGTATGATTCACATTCATGTTTATCGAAGGCTGAGTGATTATATTTTATATTTGGAATATGTAAAGTTTCTGCCGCATATTTACAATTGGAGCATATTTTATTTTCAGTTTCAATAGGACATTCTTGAGTTTTATGTTCATTTGCACATTTTGCACATATCTGCTTATCACTTTTACATTCTTTTTCCATATGTCCAAATTTACAACATTTATAGCACTGAATAACGTTAATATAGTCTATAAACTTACAATTCTTCCAACCTATATGTAAAACTTGAGCTCGGTTTATTTGAGTATATGTATTAGGATCTACTTCTAAAACAATATTATAGTTTCTTTGACTTTTGGTTTCATACTTATACACCATTTTTATTTTCAACATTTTCTTATCTGTTTTTATTCTGTTTTGAAAAACTATTTTCTCAACAAATTGTTCCTCGTTGGCTGCATCATTTTTATTCACATTTAAGACTTTTATTCTAGGATTTCTCTTTTTTACCACACTCACTTCATATTCATCGCTAAGTTTGTTTTCCACATCTTTTACTATATTATCACTTGACTTTTTATCACTACAGCATATGGCCACTGCCCCATCTCGTACATGCTTAATTCTGGATACACAGGCACCTATTGAAGTTGGATTAATTTTCTCTTGTATGATTTCTAGTAGTACCTCTTCAGATTTTCCTCTAACCATAATGACTAGATCGTCCGCATGTGCTTGAATCTCGGCTTCCCACAGAGAGAGAATGGCCAGCAGATCATTCACAAGCAGTGACCATAAAAGGGGGGAAAGGACCTTTTCTCCCTGTAGAGAAGTCGTTATGATTCTGTTTTCAAGCATAGCTTGAATCCAGCCAGTTATAGTTAGCTCAACCTCTACAGCCGCAGCTGTATATAGAGAGTTGGGCATTGCATTGTTAAATGCTCCTTCGATGTCAAGGAATGCTGCCACCTCAATCTCTCTCTCCTCAAGAGATTGGGTGATTTTCCCAACCAGGTTATTTAGTGCTAGTTCTGTTGGGGAGGGAGGAATCCATATGTCAGAATTTTTTTTTTAATTTTCAGATTCAGCAGAAAATTTTACCAAAGATACGTGGGTTGGATGGCCAGTTTGGATTTTTTGAATTTTTGGGGGAATTGAGGTGTATGGAGGGGAATCCATACGTCAGAAAATTTTCTTTTATCATTTTCGGATTCAGCAGAAAATTTTACTAAAGATAGGTAGGGTCACGTCTCTAAAACAACAAATTTTGTTTGTTTGTCGGCCTGTGTAATTATATAATGTGAAAGAATCACGCCTCCCCAACTAAGGCAAATTACTTTTTAACTATACAAATGAGAGCGTGCGCTTTGGTGGAAAAGATTCATTTAACTTCCTCAGAATTTAATGCATGCCTTTTAAAAGGAGTTTATAAATTTTGTATTTTTGGTAATTATGGCTGACTGAATATAATACAAAAATATTTTACTTAAAAAAATTTGGTTCGCTTATGAGTAGCGTAAAGGTCCCATATCGTGATTATATCATTCACGGGACGGAGTTCGACTAATGCATGAGTTTAATAACGTTCGGCCAGTCTTACGACGTACTTGTTCCCATGCAAGTTCAATCTAGGAAAAATGACACCGGGTCGCCTCCGAGCGACTTTTTGGCAAAATGGATTTTTGAGTCCTTTGTGCACAAGGCGGCATACTCTATAATTTTATTATTTGGAAAGCCCTGCATTTGGCTTTCCTACCATCGCTTTGTATTGACCACCCAACGCACTAGTCCAAATTGAGTCGCTGGGTGAATCCAAACTATTTTTATATGAGAAACCGGCCTCGTGCGCTTTTGCCATATTTTTCGATTTTACCCTTTTGATGTATTACATAGTTAAAATTTAATAGTCAGTCTTTAGAACAGGATATATAATGACTGTATCTCCATGGTCAATATCTTCAGCGGAGGAATAAAAAAGTTAAAATAATTTTGTGAAAATATATGGTTTATTTTTCCTTGTTCAAAAATTATACTTTTTTTTTTTTGGTTAATTTTTCCATGACCACCATATAGGTACTTTCACTCTCATATCTTGAACCAAAACATATTTTCCTAAGTGAAAATTCGGTGTTTCTTCGAATTTTCACCTGGTTGTGCCTAATGTTTTAAAGACTTTATAAGGGTCCTTTTGGGTCAGTTTGTGGCTTTGAAGACTTCAGACTTGTTTGTCATGATTGAAAATGCCCTTAAATTAATTTTTTTTTTATCTAAGTCGAATTTTTATGTTGGCTTCGACCTAGGTCAATTCTGGAAAGAGTTGTGTGAGGGGGTGGGTTCAAGATTGTGTTCAAGGTGCATGAAAGCCCCCCCCCCATTGACTATACCAGCCAAAACATGGTGGAGATCGCAAATGCCCTATTTCCAGAAAGGGACGAAATAATATGGAGACCAAGGAGGAAATGTCGGAGGCGTGGAGGAGGCAGACTCAAGAATGGAAAGGCTTCAGGACCGGATGAAATCCCCCAGGAAATAGTAAAGCTGGTTGCGGAAGAACAACTTAGGGTTATCCTGTGGGTTATGAACCGCTCACTGGAAAGGGGAATCTTCCCCGAGAGATGGTAGAAGGCAAGACTGGTGTTGATAAAGAAAGGGGACAAGCCACCGTCCTCATATAGGCCAGTATGTTTGCTCAATACAATGGGCAAGCTAATGGACTATCTGCTTCTGGGGAGGCTGGAGGCAGACATTGAAGAGAAGGGAGGCTTATCGGACAGCTGGTGAAGCTATGAGGACCAAGAAGATCTGTGCAGTAGTAACGCTAGATGTTCGAATCGCTTTCAACACTGTGGATTGGGGCGAGATAGTTAAGAAGTTACGAAAGTTGAGAATAGCCCCGTACCTGCTCAGGATAGTAAAGAGCTATCTTGAGAACAGGTGGATAGGGCTGGAGGTAGAAGGCACTACCCAGTAGAGGAAGATGACTTGTGGTGTTCCACAGGGATCGGTCTTGGGCCCAACCTTGTGGAATATAATGTTTGATGCCGCATTACGCTTACCCTAACCGGAGAATGTTAAGGTGATCGGGATGCTGACGATCTGGCAATAGTAGTCACAGCCAGAATGGAGAGGGAAATCGAGGAGGCGGCTAACACGGCTATTGCAAAAATAGAGAGATGGGAAAGGGGCAAGAAGCTGGAACTTGCTCCTGGGAAAACCGAGCTGGTGGTCATAACCAGAAAGAGGAACCTCCCTGTTGTGAAAATGAGGGTAGGGGAGCTGGAAATCGGCCCGAGCCAGGCGATAAAGTATCTGAATATATGGCTTGATTCAAAATTGACATACAGGGTGCATGTGACGAAAATGGAGGAAAAAGCTGGGCGAGTGGCAATGGCCATAGGCAGGCTGATGCACAATACCAGCGGACCGAAGGCCAGCAAGAGGAGGATGCTAATAGTGGTAGAGATTCCCCCGTCAACCTTCTAGCAAAAGAAAGGTGGGAGATATTTGAGAGAACTGGCAAGGAGGCCACTGATAGACTCTATCCAAGGTGCCAGGAGAGATGGAATATCTCGGGTAATGGAAGATGGACGAGGAGGCTCATTCTAAATATTAAAAGATGGGAGGTTGGGTACTACCTTATACAGGCCCTAACAGGGCATGGATGCTTTGCAGAATTTGTTTACGACATCGGGAAGATCGAATTTCGAGAATGCATATACTGTGGGGAGATAGGCGACGTGGAGCACACCGTGTTCCGGTGTAACAAGTAGAGAGAAGAAAGGCAACGAGCCATGGATAGGCTAGGCAGCCCAGTTACACCCGATGACATGGTGTTGAGGATGCTAGAATCAGAGGAAAACTGGCAACTCTTGGAGGACATGATAACATCAGTCATGAAAACCAAGGAAGTAGACGAAAGAAACGTGAACCTCTAATCGTTTCAACGAAGTTGGGAAGTAAGGGGAGGACATCTCTGTGGAGGCAGATCATTTCTAATATCTAACACTAAGATTGACCTGATATTCTGATGGTAAGCGAGAGCGGTTCCAGGGTATGAGGAAACACAGAGAGGGGGCCACTATTCTGGAGGGGTTTCAGCTCGGATAGAGTTCAGCACTACCCAGCATGATAGATCCAGGGCGCTGGGCATCCACGATGGATTTCCCCTGCACAAAAAAAAAGGTCGATCCAGGAAGGTTCTACAACAATTGCACCAATATCTCATCCTTTATATACCTTTATTACACATGTAATGTTTAAGTTTATCTTATAAACCATAAACCAGGAAACCATATTTCAATTAAAAACTACAGATCCATTAGTTTAATAAACAACTTTGCCAAAATTCTCGAAAAATGTCTGAAAGAACGCTTAACCAATTTTTTAAATATAAACAAAGTATTTTCAGAACACCAATGTGGTTTTTCAGAAGGTCTAAGCACCAATAATGCTGCTTATGAACTCATAAAACAGGTCACAAGCCAACTAAATAATAAAACAAAATGTATCGCAGTCTTTTTGGACCTGGCAAAGGCCTTTTACATGGTACCTCACAATAAACTACTAAGTGTGATGGAACAGTATGGCATCAGAGGTGGAGCACTGGAGGTATTTATCTGACAAAACACAACAGGTAAGAATCAGAGATACCTTAAGTAACCCAAAGAACATACTAATCGGCATACCGCAAGGAACAGTTTTAGGCCCTATATTATTTAACATATATACAGTGTGTCCCACTTTTCACGGTAACACCTATGTAGCTCAGTTATTGGTCATCTAATTTCAACCAAATTTGGATCGGTATCAAAGACCTTTACTATATCCTTTTTTGACTAAACCAAAACTTATTTCAGTCATTGGCGTGCATTTTTATTAAGAAAAAAAGGGTCGATTTTTCGAGAAATCATATTAGGCATTTTTTTGTTGAAAAACTAATGCAATATTATTGATCAGCATACTGCAGAACTGCTATATCCAAAATTTAACATCATTTTGATTTTTGGTTTTCAAATTACGGTCCCCTTAAAATTATCTATTTTATACAGTAAATAATCAATAAATTGATAACGAAATTTTTTTCGAAAAAAAAGTCATTCTCCATTTTCTCTTTAAATTCACCGTTTCTACTATCCCATATCATCGAAACTTTCAAATTTCGAAGGCCAAGAATTTTCATTGAAAAATTTTGAGTCCTCAGGCCTGTAAATTATTCAGGCATTAAGGATTACCGAATTTGAAAGTATCGATGATATGGTGTGGTAGAAAAAATGAATTTAAGGAGAAAATAAAGAATGACTTTTTTTCGAAAAAAAATTCGTTACCAATTTATTGATTATTTAATGTTTAAAATAGGTAATTTTAAGGAGGCCGTAATTCGATAACCAAAAATCAAAATGTTGTTAAATTTTGAATAACAGCATGCTGATCAATAATATTGCATTAGTTTTTCAACAAAAGAATTCCTAATAAAATTTGTCTTAATAAAAATGCACGCCAATGACTGAAAATAAGTTTTGGTTTAGTCAAAAAGGATATAGTAAAGGTCTTTGATACCGATCCAAATTTGGCTGAAATTGGATGACCATTAACTGAGCTACGTAGGTGTTACCGTGAAAAGTGGGACACACTGTATATTACTTCATTAACTAATATGATTATTAATGGCAAAATCATATCATATGCTGACGATACAGTGATAATTTTCAATGGAATAACATGGGATGAAACAAAAAAACAAGTAAAGATCCGAATAAAGAAGATAAAAGATTGGCTAGACACAAATAAATTATCACTTAATGTTGAAAAAACTAACTATATTGTGTGACGATTTCTTGGAATTATATCTCAGGGTCGTTTGGTAACTTACTTTTATACCAGGTTCGCTTTGAAAATCGCCATATAAATGCCCAGACTAAAGGGGAATCTCTCTCTACAATAATTTGGTGACTAATAAGTATATATGCGTGCCAGTGCCTCAGCTATACTTAGGTAAAGGGTTAAGTAATAATAAAAGTGTAGGCGCCACGTAATTTAATCTGGCTGTATAATATACCACTATCTATAATGTATTCTCCTGAAATTACGAAACTACGAAAATACAATAAAGTAAATAATACCTGAATGATTAATTATTGTAGGAGTAACCCTGTAAAAAAAAACTAGGAAAGTCAGGGAGCATTCATGCCACACCAAATAATAGCCGCAAGTAAAATCTAATACTTAATTTAATAGAAAAGTTGACTTACAAAACAAATCGAGAAAATGTATCATTAATTTGTGCGAGCAGTGTATATGAAAATTAATATCAAAATGCACAATAATTCAAAATAACTAATGTTATGTATAATATGTATGAATAGGGATGTTCACAAAAAAAATAATATTCATTAATATTAGTTAAAACCATACATTAGAGTCCCGAGTACCAAAATCAGATTTCTTTTTTATTAATAAATATTTTAATTTTGTCAATTATTCGTAATAGAAATCACCCAAATGCAGCGAGGCTAAGAAACGTTCCCAGGCAGAGGCTAGTTATATGACGTCACTTACCTTGCAGGTACGCAGGCCTGTATGTGTAATGAGGGCCCGTTGTTTTTTATTGAAAGACAAATGTAATATTATGGATCAGCATCCTATATCCAAATTTTGAAGATATTTTGATTTATAATTTTCGAATTACGGCCCCATAAAATCATATTTTTCATATATTAAATAATTAATAACTTTTAAACGAATTGTATTTCGAAAAAAAGTCATTCTTCATTTTCTATTTAAATTCACTTTTTCTACAACCCAGCGTCATCTGTACTTTCAAATTTTCATAAACTAAGAATTTTACTAAGAAAATTACCAAAAATAATAT
Source organism: Rutpela maculata (assembly GCA_936432065.2). Lineage (NCBI taxonomy): Eukaryota > Metazoa > Arthropoda > Insecta > Coleoptera > Cerambycidae > Rutpela > Rutpela maculata. The sequence goes on from OW386292.2 coordinate 83,057,425, forward strand.
CAAACAATTTATAACTTGGAAACGAATTTCTTTTCGAAAAAAAGTCATTCCTCTTTTTCTGTTTAAAATCGCTTTTTCTATCACCCACCGTCGTCCATGCTTTCAAATTCGGCAATCCTTAATGCTCGTATAGTTTACAGGGCTGCTGATTCAAAATGTTGACAATTTTTCAATGAAAATTCTTAGCCTATGAAATTTGAAAGTATGGATGACGCCATGTTGTAGAAAAAGTGAATTTAAAAAGAAAATGAAGAATGACTTTTTTTCGAAAAACAATTCGCTTAAAAGTTATTAATTATTTAATATTTGAAAAATATAATTTTAGGGGGCCGTAATTCGAAAATCATAAATCAAAATGTCTTCAAAATTTGGATATAGGGGTTCTAAAACATGCTGATCAATAATATTATATTAGTCTTTCCAATAAAAAACAACGGGCCCACATTACACACACAGGCCGGCTGCCTATAAGTAAGTGACGTCATATTCCTCTAGCCTCTGCCTGGGAACGTTTCTTAGCCTCGCTACATTGGGGTCATTTCTGTTACGAATAACTGGCAAAATAAGAACATATATATTATTTTATTGTTACATTTGTATATGATGCCGATAAATCTATCATTTTCATTTTCACAAATTAAAATTTTGTGAACATGCCTATTATACCCAAACGTGATCACGTACGATTAACAAATTAGTTAACTATAATGACAATAATATAAGTGATATATTACATATGATTTTGCAGCGCATCAGATGCACTTTTGCGAGCTATACTGCCGTCCTAAGCCCAAAAGACGTATCTCAAGTTTTGGCCGAAATGCATATTTTTTTACCTTAGGATAGCTGGAGCTATTTTCTATATATTTCCATAGCGAAATAAACGTATTTCAATCGTTAAGTATTTTTAAAGTGCTAACAAAGTTTGACGTATCTAAAAAAATATGAGAAAACCTAAGCGATTTAGACGTAATTCATTTTCCTATGCAAAATAGTCGCTTCTCAGAGATGCGTCTTATTCGCTTAGGATTTGTAATATTTGTTTTGCCGATCTTTGCAGACAACACTGATATACGTCTGAATTGTTTAGGAAGTTACTAATGCCATGCAATAAATTAGTTTGTCATTTACGCGGGACAGTGGTGCAGTGAATAGTTCGTTATTTTCGCGGGATAATAAACTGTTTATTTCGAGTGCTGCTATTATATTAAAAAAGAAGTTTGTAAAAGTGCATTATATTTTAAATTGATGTAAGAAAGTTTATTAGGGATATCATCTGTCTACTAAATACCAAGGTAAGCTATTATAATTAAATAATTATTGATTTCTCTAGCAAAGCATCACTTAACATGTAGAATTATATCATTTGCTCGGTAATTATCTAAAGAATAAAATAATACATATTATTTTTTGCTATCAGTACAAAATTGGTTTTCAAAATATTTTAAATAATAATAATAATAATAATAAAAGCTTCGGCTGAGAAAGTGTAATGCTTAAATCGGTATAATAATAACAGAATGTCGGAGACACGGTCGAGCTCGCCGGCATCGTGCTTGCGAAAAAAAAAGGAATTATAACAGTAATAATATTAATATATTTTTTTTAATGCCGAATTATCTCGCTAAGTACCCGGTCTCGATAAAACAACTAATTATATTTGGTTTTGTTTCTAGTTTTATAATGGATAAGTTCGAAAAATCTCGAGGAAAAAAACTGCTAATGATGGCTCTAAATAAGAAAACAAAGCAAGCTTTTTCTCAAAAGCGTATGGCTAGGAACACAAGTGTCCAAAATTGCGATGATCCAGATTATCTTCCATATAGTTCTGGCGATAGTAGTAGGGACAGTTCGTGTATTACCGAGAGTGATGGCATGTATTCAAGTTTACCACAGGAGGAAAATTATATAACTGAAGAATTTGCTACTAATTCTAAACTTGATGAAAGCTGTGGTAATAAACAAAATATTTTGGAGAATATTTCCGTTTCAACTGAGCAGGAAACTGGCCGTGATGTAGTAAACTCTAACCTTACTCGAACAGAGGAAACCTTACTTTAATTGATTACTACAACAACAGATCAGAGCGAGGAGGTTTTTACAACTAGTAACTATATGTTGCTAGATATTTCTAGCTTATGCGTACCAATCCAGGAGGAAACCTTGCCTAATATAACAACACAAACTGCTCAGTTTAATGTATTAGAACATGAATTAATTAGTGCAGTAGTCAAAGATAACAAAACAGCAACTCAGAGTGAAGTTCTTAATACTGATGACCATGTTTTGCTAGATATTTCCAATCTTTGTGTACCAGTACAGGAGAAAACTGTTTCTACTGTAATAGCACCACCTGTAAGCCTTGAAGCAACAAAGCCTGTATTACTTACCACGGTAATTGAAAACAATGTTGTTAACAATGAGATTCAAAATATTAACATCAATATGGAGGAAGCAGATTCTGTGACTACCAACAATAACAGCGCGAATGTTCAGTACACTAAAATGGGTACTATACGAAAAAGAAAGAAGTATGAAGTATCAGTGGATCAAAGAAAAAAAAATTAAATATGATTTGTATGTAGAAAAACATGGAGTAAAAAGTGGTTGTGGAGAAGAATGTGCAAAAAAAATATCAGAGGAGAGAAGACATTTTCTAAATTGTGAGTACTGGAAAATGAATGACGAAAAACAAAGGAAATCTTTTATATTGCATCACGTTTCATCTGCCTCTGTGAAGCAGCGGACGACACATCCAGATACAAATGCTGAGAATTATCGAAGGAATAATACTTTTATATACATGCTCAAGAATGAAAATGGCACTTCTGAAACCGTATGTAAAACATTTTTCTTAACTACCTTGGGTTATAATAGAAACAATGATAGAGTTGTGCGTACTGCTTTAATTAACGCGAAAAATTCTGTTGTTCCCGTAATAGACAAGAGATGTACAAAAGCGCCACACAATAAAATAGATGATGAAATCATTCGTCAACATATCACCTCATTTAATCCAAGTATATCCCATTACCGTAGGGAACACGCGCCATGTCGTCTCTATCTGCCAAGTGATCTCACATTTACGGCAATGCATCGAGACTTTCTAGAAAAAAATGCAAATTTGAAAATTTCATATTAAAAATACCGTGTAGTGGTAAAGACAATGAATATATCACTTGCAAACCTTGGGCACGAGGAGTGTGAGAATTGTGAAGTATTCAATCTACACCATGAAGGGCACACAAAGGATAATCTCGATGAAACTTGTAATGGTTGTAGAACGTGGCAAAAACATATAGACAGAGCCACAAAATCTAGAGCAAAATACCGTGAGGACAGTGCAAAACCTGAAGATATCAATAAAATAATGTATTGTGCAGACCTTGAAAAGGTTATAATGCTGCCAAGGCTCGATATGTTCAAGGCCGCAATTTTTACCAACCGTTTAACGGTTTACAATGAGAGCTTTGTGCCAATTGGAAAAAAAAAGAACAAGCAAACCTTTCGCAGCTCTTTGGCATGATGCCTTATTTAAAAGAAATAAGGAAGAATTGATTAGCACTTTCTACCAGTTCTTCATTAATAAAAGAGATGCGTCAAAAATTACCTTATGGCTGGACAATTGCATAGCTCAAAACAAAAATTGGACTTTTTTTTCATTTTTAATTTATATAGTGAATTCAAATGAAATATGTGCGAACGAAATTACCATAAAATACTTTGAGCCAGGCCATACTTTCATGGCTGCAGATTCTTTTCATCATAAGGTTGAAATGTCCATGAAAAAAATGGGTAATAAACTTTATGATTTCGAAGATTTTATTAAAGCTGTAAAGTCGGCTTCTCATCAAACTGAGTCATTTCCAATGGAGTTGTATAATTTTTATATTTGGGAAGATTATTCCTCACAATACAAATTGAGCCACATAAATCCTAGACCATACATACACGAAATGGTGCAGGTGACTGCCAATAGAGGGTCATTTAATATAACATACCAGAACGATTTTGACGGTCCATCATTTGACCTCAATTTTCTGACCGCCAAAATAATTAAATCTCGTAAACTGCCTCCCCCCAAAAAACAAGAAAAAGTGCTAGGAATATCGACTGATAAAAAAAACAATATATTAAAACATTTAGGCGGAATTATGAAAAATAGGCTAAAGTTCTGGGAAAATCTACCAACATCGGATGATAATTAATAATTATTAAAATTTTAATTTGATTAATATTTGTTTTTCTTGTTAAATAAATATTTTTACACTAATATATGTTTTTATTTAACCTGACCTCCAAACGAATTAGAAAGTTAAGAATAATTAATGGTAGTGCTCTATTGACGTATCTCAAATTTTTATATATCAATTCCTTGGCCAATTAGACGTATCTCATTGTAAAAAAAAACTAGTAACCTAATTAATATAAATTCAAAACTACACCACTATTAACCTCTACATTAGTACAACTACAAAAAAAAATATTAGTAAATATTTGAAAATATTGACGCGATTTCGAAAATTCAAAACATGCCTATATCTCAAAATAGTGAAACCTTGAGATAACGTCTTTTTGGCTTAGGAGGGCAGTATAGCTATACATAAAAATTAATCTGTGCTAATAAAATAGGGCGAATACGAACTGCATATTTTCAAGGCAGCACTTCTATATAAACAAACACAATTTGATAATATAGGTAAATTCTGGAACTCAGCACATTAAATTTCAGGTGACATTAAATGCAATTTATCTCGATTATTCTTAAATATTTAAGATAACAAATACCAAAACCAATGAAACTTAAAATAACTTGTAAGGCTTATCTGTTTGGTGGGGTTCCTTGAACTGCCGAATTAGATTTCCATTTGAGGCCTGAATCTCCTCCTTGGAAAATATATTTCTTTCTACCGAATTTCCAACTATATCTGACTATATACAACCAACAGGATACAATCTAGTCCTAGTTACACCAAGCAGACGTATTTTCCGTGTAGTAAAAATTGAACTAAGGAGCTAATTTAAAATATAACCGGTAACGAAAGCCGGTACGAAAACCCTACAAATAATACGAGAAAATTAGAGATGATGGTTAATAACATACCTGGATACTTTACCTCTTAGACAAGAGGGTTTAATTTCCAAACAGTTGAAAGGGCTAGATAACTTAATCCAGAGCTATGGTGACAATAAATCCTGAAAGCGGAAATTTTCAATCTTCCAACAAATAAATATCTTCTCTAATCAAGAGACACCAATACACCAATTGAAAATTATTAACTTTTAGGTTCGTATTATAAATCCCCTCACGGATGTTTACAAATATAAACAAATTCAATACGAACCCAGCACTTGTCACCATCTATTTTATACCGAACAAAAAGTTATCAGTCCCAAAAAACAAGTTCCTCGGCAACTGAGACCTCTCGACTCCGGCATGATGCGCAACCAGATATACACCTAGGTTAAATTAACGTTGCTGATATCGTCTTCTAATAACTCAATTAGCTTGCGGAGTAGAATATTTCCCCGCAAATAAATTTAAAATCGACCGCTCAACGATATTGTTTTTTTAAACCGTTACAATTGCATTTTCACTCACTTCGGTAAACCGCCCAGATTTCGGAACAATAAAAGTAGATAATTTAGATCAAGAAATAAAAGAAACAACAAACACCAAATATCTTGGCATTTATAAAGATCAAAATTTGAAATGGAATGTACATATAACATACTTGATCAAAAAAATTCGATGCTCCATACATAAGTTTTATATTTTAAGGAACATCATGGACCAAAAATTAATCGTCTCTCTGTATCAAACACTTGTAGAACCGCTATTACGATATGGTATAATAGTATGGGGTGGTCTATGTAATAATGCGCTGGCTCAATTAAATGTAATACAAAATACAATATTAAAAATAATTTATAAAAAAGACCGTTTATTTCCAACAAACCAGTTATACTCTGAAAAAATATGTAATATCCGTTCACTGTATCTTACATCAATTTGTTCTTATGTCCATAAACATGACAAATTAAAAGAATATATAAATCACAACCACAACACTAGGAAAAAAGTAAATCAGCATTTAAAAGTACCATCAAGTAATAAAAATGTAAACCAAAGATTCATCTGTTACCTAGCACCAAAATGCTACAATATGCTACCAACGCATATAAAGCAAATAAAAAACGTAAGAAAATTTACTGTCGCATGTAAAAAGTACATTACACAAAATAATTCTGACTTTATTACATTATTTACTTGATAAAACTCTGATATAATGAACGCTTGATCCACACAAGTCAACATATGGGAATAATGCAACGAAATTAATATATAATGTATAATATGTATTCTTAGGTTACAGGTTGTAAGGTGCACATGCAGATGGTCACATCTAGGTGCAAAATATATTGTGATGTACTTTAGATTTTAAATTTGTAAATGTAAATATAATTATTTTTAAATTGTAATTGTAATGTAAAGTGTAATGTAAAGTACGTCTTGATTGAATAAATTGAATAATATTCGGAATTGGCCAATTTCCAATCTTCCTATTTCTTACATTTTTACGAATTACCTATTGTTATTATGTTATATTTATGTCTATCTTTCTGTGTGTACCTTTTATCTAAAATTTGTTCGTAGAATATTATTATCGTTAGCACATTTTTATTTGTCCACATCCTGATTTCTCAATGCTCTACCATACTTTTTATATTTACAAAAAATGTTGTTATTGTTAATAAGTTATTTTTTATTCTAAAAGTCCCTTAGTTTATTCACGAATTTTATCTTATTATATCCCGGAATGGGATTTATTCTCTTTCTTTGAAGTAATAAGCTAGGTAGTCCATGCCAAAGTTGCAAAAACCTCAAAAGTGCAGGGTTAGCGACCAAACATGATACTATGAAATATAAGATACGCTCGGTACGACTACCAGCTTTCGACCTGCTGTGCGCATAGCGTCACCCTCTAGTCAACTTCAAATCGAGCCCGCGCCAGCGACCATCTACCTAAAAATACACCTAAAAATACATCGAAAACCGTAATATAAGTCCTAGAAAGCTAATTGGAGGCAATTTTACTTTTTAATATCATATAAATCTATGACTGCTTTTGTCAGCACTTTTCATTTCGCATAAGGCCGTTGTGGATTTAAATGTTTGTGAAAAAACCTCCAAAATAAGCAAGTATGATCTTTTGTACTGATGATTTCTCAACGTGTAAGCTATTTATTTTGTTTTTATTTAATATTGAATTTTAATTTTTTTTTAAACACAATAAATAGTAGTAGTAAATAATATACTACTTTAATTAGTTTAATTATGAAACAGTGCATTTATCTAACGTTATTCAGGAAAATAAACAAACAGTCGAGAATGAGAAATATTTATTCTGTTATTTCGAGATAAATTGCCGGATTCTTTAATGTTTTTATTATGAAAAACATTTTGATTCTGCAAAATAGCGTTTTTGCAGTATGACTTAATCCAATAGCGTGGGATATATCAATGTGTTCTCTCATGGTAATTATTACAAATATTTAATAACCTCCATTGATTTGCTGAAACATCTCAAGAAAATCTGAATTCGATTTCATTAAACAACACTAACGTACATTAGTTCTCACATCGCAATCTCTGCGCCGTATCGTTCGCGAGGGGGTTCCGTATACTTAATTGCAATTTTCTCGGAAACTGTTAATTCTAGAAAAACAAGTTTCAAATAAAAAAGTTAGCTCCATCCTTTGTCTTCATATGCCCTCGATATACTTGGTATCTATTTCGAAAGACAAAAAAGTTTCTCGTTTGTTGTATTCCCACCTGTAAATTTTCACAGTTTATCGACATAGCCTTAGAAAAAAAATCATATTTTCTACACTTATTAAAACCTGACCTTCATATTAACACATTTTGTTAACAAATATGGATTCATCACATGGTAAAAATTTGAGATTAATTCGTTGTCCCGTTTTTTATTTTGAGCGAGTTAAAGGAAAAAATAATTGTATCTATTATTTTACAATTTTCTCACATTTTTGGCTCTATCTTTTGTCTCGAACAACCAAAAGAGTCGTAATTTTTTATTTTATCGAAGGATAAGCTTCTAAACACTTCGGTTAAGGTAATTTTAGTTTAAATCTAAACTAAAAATTGACCGCTGAACTAGTTGACTTTTACGTGACGTAACAGCGGGAACTGCAGTAAGGGGAGGTATGCGTGAGAGCGTATCTCTATTTCTTAGTATCATGGCGACCAAACATGAATGACTACCCCCAATTTTCGAAGACGGTGATGGTGATAGTCGCGCGGTCCCTACCACCCTCGAATGCAAAAAACCACTCCTTTTTTTCGATTTTTTGTTGTCAGGCATGCGAGGACTTGTTGGATCGGGTGTCTTTTGAGGAAACTCAATATGCCCTGTAAAATTTCGCAACCAGACATCCAACGACCCTCGGGGGTTGAAACCACCCCCTCCTTCAATACCAAAACATGCAAAAAAACATCCAAATGTGCTGAAAATTGTGTTCTGCACGTTTTCAAGGCCGGGGTATATGATGATGATATTATTTAGCCTCCCACCTTTAACTAACTACCCCTAAAAAACTCAATATGTCCTGTAGAATTTTTCAACCACACATTCTAACGACCCAAGGGGGGTTGAAACCACCCCCTCCCTGAATCCTGAAGTGTCCCCAAGTAGCACAAATATGCTATTCAGCTGAAATAACCAAATTGCAGCCACTAAAACGTTTCAACGGCTTTTGTTTAGTTATATTTTGGTCATCTTATTTTAGTCGTAGTTTAGCATAAACTTTAAAAACGAAATAGTAATAATGATCTCTTTTTAGCTATATACTGGTCATATACAGTGTGTGCGATTTAAGACTGCAACACCCCATTATTTTGGAACGCGTTGGCCGATTTTAATTTTTTTTTTTTTTTTTGAGATATAGTGCTCGATGAGCTTTATTTGACTGTTTTGAAAATTTTGTAATTTTCATATTTTCAAGGCCTACTATGCTCCTCTAAATGGGTCGAAATTTCGAGATCGACTATTAGGCAATTTTTTATCGGCAAATTGGATAGCGTATTCGATTCGCAATTATCTCAAATACCTCTATACAAAATTTTAGCTCGATACCTCATATAGGGTGTTTGTTATTCAATAGCCAAATTTAAAATTTCTCATTTTTCGACTGGCCCTGTATAAAAGTCAGTTAGGTTTACTAAAAAGATAAAGTAGTCATTCGATTTAAGGAACATCAGACACTAAATGAGGAAGAAAAAGAAAAGTTATAGTCCAAGATCCCAGAGCTGCCAGACCTACGTCATTTTAGCAAAGCTAATATTTTGGCAACAAATAGTGTAATATCTAATTAAGAACGTATGCGTATTTGCTAGTTTGAAAGCGAGGCCCTTTTGCAGAAAACAGGTACAAAAGGTACATACAAATTTTACTCAGTACGTTAAAGTATGATAGCTGGTTTATTTTCCACGTGACACACTAACGACATAGTTTAAGCATCAACCTCAGAATCTTAAGGTCCGAGGTTCGATCCTGAGCGTTCTCAGCTTTTTTTTTTTTTCAACAAATAATAACTTAAAGTGGCGATTACCAAGAAAGAGACAACCGATAGGGAAATATTTATTATTTTTGGCCATAACTTTTTTCTTGGTACGTATATTTGAAAAAAAAAACTGAGAACGCTCAGGGATCGAACTTCGGACTTTAAGTTTCGGAGGTTGATGCTGACATCATGTAGTTAGCATGTCACTTGTAAAATAATCCAGCCATCATAATTTAACGTACTGAGTAAAATTTTTTATGTACCTTTTATACCTGTTTTCTGCAAAAGGGCCCCGCTTTCAAACTAGCAAATACGCATACGTTCTTAACTAGATATTACACTACTTGTTGTCAAAATATTAGCTTTGCTAAAATGACGTAGGTCTGGCGGCTCTGGGATCTCACTGTTAAATCAATTTATTTTGAAATTACAAGTTAATTCCGCGCTGGAGTTCTATGCGCATGTGCGCGAATTGCAGGGAAGGGAGGACGAAAAAATCCAGTCATTAGGACACAGATTAAGATATTATTATAAGTAGAACAATGTTTGAGGGTAGAAGCACACCCAAAATTTTATGTTTTATGTTGTAACTGTAGTAAATAAGTAAACTCATCATTTTGTGTGAATGTATTAAAAGGAAATAAAGGGAAGTTACGAGTATCAGCGAACATTAATTACAGTCCACATTTACCAAAAAACAACAAAATCACATCTAACATTTTGGTCCTCGACGAGCCACGTGCTGTGAAGAACGAGGAAAGGCCAAGGTCAATCAAGTAAGTCCCTTTTTACCTTTTTTATCCATTATCCACGACTTGTGTCAATACGGTGAATACCTATTACCTATTTGTTTTTACGTTTCTAAAAAAGAATATTACGAATTTATTTAAACATGACTGAGAATCTAAAAGTACTCAAATTAAAAAGAGACAATATTAAATCTCAATTAGAAAGATTTAAAAATTATTATTTGTCGATACAAACCGCGGATTTAGATCAACAGATTATTACACAACTGCAGTTAAGATTAACAAAATTAGAACCGTATCATGAGGAATACAATTCTATACAATTGCAAATTGAAATGTTATTAGGCGAAGATATACCATTGTCTGAGTGTAATGAACGCGAGAATTTCGAGGATATATTTTTCGATTTAATAACAAAAGTACGAGTAACGATTTCAACTTTTTATACGCAAATTGAAAATGCTAATTCAAAACAAACAATTAAACACGAATATCATGAACCATCACAAGTAAAACTACCAGTAATAAAATTACCGTCCTTTGGGGGTTCCTATAATCAGTGGCTGGAGTTTAGGGATTCATTTAATGCACTCGTTCATGATAATAAAAATATATCGGATATTCAAAAATATTATTACTTAAAGTCGTCGTTAGAAGGTGAAGCCAGTCACATTATACAGTCGATCACTGTGTCGGTGGCAAATTATCAAATCGCATGGGATTTACTTTGTGAGCGGTATGAAAACAAAAGACTTATTATTCATCACCACATAAAAGCCATCTTTGATCAACAACCGTTGAATAAAGAATCACACATAAAACTTAGACAATTATTTGATAATGTTAACAAAAATTTATGTTCAATACAATCTTTGGGCCTGAAAACGGATGAATGGGATACAATAATTATTTACGTAATTTCAAGCAAATTTGATTCTGTCACACGCCGAGACTGGGAATCTTTTGAAATAATAGGTGACCTGCCTACTATGGCTGACATGAATAAATTCTTAAAAAACAAATGCGAAATTTTAGAACAACTTGACGTAAATAAATTTGAAAACAAAAACGCGACTTCGAATTCATTAGTGAATAAAGGCAAATACAAGGGGCAGTCAAATGTTTATGCTAGCACAGATGGGCAAACAAATTACAATACATGTTTGGTCTGTAAAAAGGATCATTTAATTTATAAATGTGAAACGTTTTTAAACTTATCGGTTAATGACAGAATAAACAAAATTAAAAAACTTGGAGCTTGTCTGAATTGTCTAAGAAAAAACCATCTAGTGAATGAGTGTAGATCTATTCCATGTTTGAAATGTAATAGTAAACATCATACCTTGCATTTAAGTTTAAGCTTGCCACAAAGTAGCACAGAAAATAAGACAGATACAGGGGTGACACAAACTGAGGTCAATAAGCAATCAAACACAAATAATACTAGCGTCTGTCATTCATTAGATGGCAAAAACTTATCTCAAGTTATTCTCTCGACTGCGCTGTTGCAAGTTTATGACAAAATGGGAAAGGCACACACATGTAGAGCTTTGCTAGATAGTGCATCGCAAAGTACAATAATTACAACAGAGTTATGCAAACGGCTTGGCCTATATAAAACAAAATCGGAGTCAACTATCTCAGGTATAAACCATACTAGGGCTAAGGTTGACTATCAATCAACAATAAAAATAGGCTCGAATGACGGAGCATTTCAGACCACGGTGCGTACTTTAAATAAATATAGATTTATTGCAACAAAAAATACATGTCACAAAAGGTATACAGTACTGCTTCGCATATTTTCATGTATACCTAATTACTAAAATATTTGTATATATATGTCAAGTGTAAAAATATTTCAAGGATTTAACATTACACAGTTGTATAAAATATAAAATATATAACTATCATACACACATGTTTTTACATAAAGAATTATACCAACAAATTAAAATAATAATTATAAACCTAATCCTAAATCTAATATAAACTTTTTTATTTTGTCTTTAAAACTTCTAGTATTAGTAGATGAGCAAACCGGTAACATGTTATATATATGAGCTGCTTGATAGCAGAAAGAACTCTTAAAACCTTCTGATTTGTGTCGTGGTATACTTAGATTATTTCTGTGCCTTGTATTTAAATCGTGTATATCGCCATGTCTACATAATAGATCATTTAAATATTCCGGACAATTAGTGTTTAAAACTGTATTAACTAGGCAACTCATATGCATAAACCTTCTTTCGCTCATATTTAACATATTTGCACCACGTAGATGTGGAGTTATATGATCATGTAAGTATGCACTTTGACGCAAGCGCATACACCACATCGGGAGTAAGCTTAAACGAAACACAGTTTGTGGGACCAACAATACAAAACAATCTTATTTCTATTTTGATCTCCTTTCGTTGGCATACCTTTGTGCTATCGGGCGATATTGCGATGATGTATCGTCAAATCTTAGTAAAACCAGAACAAAGGGGCTTGCAGCGAATTCTATGGCGGTTTAATACAAATGACAAGGTTGAGTGCTTTGAATTGAATACTGTCACTTATGGGACAGCTTCGGCTCCATATTTGGCAACTAGATGCTTAGAACAGCTAGCTATAGAACACGAAAAGACACACCCGGACATATGTACCATTATTAGAAAACATACTTATATGGACGATGTTTTGACCAGCAACGAAACAGTTGAGGGCATTTTAAGAATACAGCGCGAACTTTCAAGCATATTTTTATCAGCGGGATTTGTGCTGCGAAAGTGGCAAACGAATGTACCGAACCTAGTTAATGAATTTGAATTTTCTAATGATAAATTAGATTCGAACATTATAAACTTAAGCGACAACCAAACTAGTAAAACCTTGGGAATCTACTGGGACTCCAATTCGGACGTGATCAAATATTCAGTTAGCACTCGTAACAGTTGGACTATTATTACAAAGCGCGTAATCTTGTCGGAGGTATCACAAATCTTCGATCCACTAGGTTTCCTATCGCCAGTAATAATAGTTGCAAAACTTTTGATACAAAGCCTGTGGCAGATTCAAATTTCTTGGGATGAACTAGTTCCTACCGAAATAAGACAAGAATGGTTAGATTTTAGCAAACAAATCTATGATATTGTAGAGCTGGACATCCCTAGACATGTAACCCACCCAGACGCTGTTTTCCATGAGCTACATGGGTTCGCAGATGCGAGCGAGAGGGCCTTTGGGGCATGTATATACATTAGAACTAAAACAAAATCAGACGGCTATGTCACTAACTTGCTGTGCGCAAAATCTCGAGTTGCTCCAATAAAAAACATTAACTTACCTCGTTTGGAGCTGTGTGCAGCACAATTATTAGCCAATTTATTTCAAACAGTAATTGAATCGTTAGACGTCACCTTTAAAAATGTTTTTTATTGGAGCGATTCTACAATTACACTGTGTTGGATTAAAGATCCACCTAACAAGTGGAAAACATTTGTGGCCAACCGCGTAAGTGATATCCAGTCTATGACGGATATAAACAACTGGCGCCACGTTAAATCGGCAGACAATCCAGCAGACCTCATCAGTCGCGGTATGTCAGTAAACGACATAACGAAGACAAAATTTTGGTTTGAGGGTCCTGCATGGTTAGCTAATGATCAATCATTGTTGCCAGAATAGAGTTTTAAATTCCAAACTATTACAACTATACCTGAGGAACGTAAAAATACTATCACTCTCTTAGTAAACCAAAATTCTTTTGATCTATGGACTAAATATTCTACATTTCTCAGGTTACAACGTGTTACCGCTTACCTATTTCGATTTTATCGTAATTGCAAATTAACAAAACAGACACGATTATTTGGGCCTCTCACACCTGAAGAGCTACAAAGGTCACGAGACTTTTTAGTGAGGCGAGCACAACAGGATCATTTTCACAGAGATTCTGAGAATTTGTTAAAAAAGGGCAAATTACATAATGGAAGTAAACTTCTACCGTTAAATGCATTTTTAGATGAAAATAAAATTTTGAGAGTGGGTGGCAGAATTCAACAGGCAAATTTAAATTATGAAAAAATACACCCAATAATCTTACCTTCCAAACACGAGCTAACTAAGTTGTATCTAATTCACGAACATTGTCGATTGGGTCATTGTGGAGCACAGCAACTATTAGCTAGTGTAAGGGAAAATTACTGGCCTCTTCAAGGTCGTCATTTATGCAAAAAAATTGTGCGAGATTGTGTGCAATGTTTTAAAACAAAACCCAAAAACTTAGGGCAGCTGATGGGAAACCTCCCCAAAGTACGTATTACTCAGGCCCCTCCTTTTTATAATACGGGCATTGATTATGCTGGTCCCTTACTTATTAAGGATAAAAAATCTCGCGGAAATAAATTGATAAAGGCGTATATCTGTTTATTCATATGTCTAGCCACGAAGGCCATTCATATCGAAGTCGTTACTGGTTTGACATCAGAAGCATTTATAGCTACTTTGAAACGATTCACCTCTTAACGAGGTAGTCCAAAAAACATATACTCAGACAACGGGTCAAACTTCGTAGGTGCGAATCGTGAAATCAAGGAATTGTATGATTTTTTAAAAACTGACACTTGCACAAAAAATATTTCTGAACATTTATCCAAGGAATACATTTCCTGGCATTTTATTCCGCCTAAGGCACCAAATTTTGGCGGTATCTGGGAAGCCAACATTAAAAGCGTGAAAAATCATTTAAAAAGAATCGTAGGCAATGCATATTTGACATACGAGGAACTTAGTACGGTATTGACACAAGTAGAATCCGTCCTAAATTCCCGGCCACTTACCCCCATGTCCGAAAACCCCGATGACCTGGATGTGCTTACCCCAGCACATTTTTTAATTGGCCGAAGACTTACCTCAGTACCTGACCCAAACCTCCAGGACCTAGCAGATAATAAGTTATCCAGGTTTCAATACATGCAGAAATTGCAACAACAATTTTGGTCGAGATGGTCTCGAGAGTATCTGGCTGAACTGCAAAACAGATATAAGTGGCAACATTCTCAAAACCATGTCAAAGTCGGTTCGATGGTGCTACTGCGAGACGACAAACTACCTCCGCTCCAATGGTTGATGGAACGTGTAACTACTCTTCATCCAGGTCCGGACAACTTAACAAGAGTAGTGACAGTCAAGACACAAGCAGGTGAACTAAAAAGTGGATTGTCGAAAGTGTGTTTGTTACCATTTGAAGGTAACTCGAGTGAAGTTAATCCTAAATTAAAGTGACTTGTTGACACTTAATCCAATCTAGCCTATATATTTGATACTTGTTTTGTGCATATTTTTATGTTTATTGTATATTTACTTTTATTTTGTTTGTAATGTACAAATCATAAGCATATTCAATGTTGAAATAATGTTTATTTCAAGGCCGGCGGCATGTTAAATCAATTTATTTTGAAATTACAAGTTAATTCCGCGCTGGAGTTCTGTGCGCATGTGCGCGAATTGCAGGGAAGGGAGGACGAAAAAATCCAGTCACTAGGACACAGATTAAGATATTATTATAAGTAGAACAATGTTTGAGGGTAGAAGCACACCCAAAATTTTATGTTTTATGTTGTAACTGTAGTAAATAAGTAAACTCATCATTTTGTGTGAATATATTAAAAGGAAATAAAGGGAAGTTACGAGTATCAGCGAACATTAATTACAGTCCACATTTACCAAAAAACAACAAAATCACATCTAACACTCACTCTATTATTCTTTAAATAAATAGTGTTTCTATACATTATTTGGTTGCTGTACGTAGGTGCCTTAATGAAAATTTTTCAAACAAACTTCAACTTTCAAACAAACACTTTTATTGTCTTTTATGGTATTGTATTGTATTTAGGGCCATTGGAAGTGCACCATCTAGGTGAAATGGTGCCTATTTACCATGTAGATTATATTTTTATGGTAAATAAAGATATTATCATTACTATTATTAAATGGATTAGACGGCCTAGCTTTTCTTTTTTCTTCCTTATTTAGTACCTGATGTTGCTGTCACTAAATAAAGAAGAAAAAGAAAAGCTATTCCGTCCAATTCATTTGTTTGAAAAATTTTCATTAAGGCACCTACGTACGGCAACCGAATAATGCATAAAAGCACTATTTATTTAAAGAATAACTTTTTTTTCTTCCTCATTTAGTGTCTGATGTTCCTTAAGTCGAACGAGTACTTTATCTTTTTAGTAAACCTAACCGACTTTTATACAGGGCCAGTCGAAAAGTGAAAAATTTTAAATTTGGCTATCGAATAACAAACACCTTATATGAGGTATAGAGCTAAAATTTTGTATAGAGGTATTTGAGACAACTGCGAATCGAATACGCTATCCAATTTGCCGATAAAAAATTGCCTAATAGTTTATATGAGGTATCGAGCTAAAATTTTGTATAGAGGTATTTGAGACAGCTGCAAATAGAATTCGCTATCCAATTTGCCGATAAAAAATTGCCTAATGGGCGATCTCGAAATTTCGACCCATTTAGAGGAGCATAGTAGGCCTTGAAAATATGAAAATTACAAAATTTTCAAAACAGTCAAATAAAGCTCATCGAGCACTATACCGGGTGATTTTTTTAGTTGGTACAGCACCTTTTCCTCGCTTGTTATTAAAGATAGAATTTTGAAATTTTACAGGCATACTTAGTGACATTTTTTGCATCTAATGCACTTTTTAAAATTTTTCTGCCGTTTCCCGTCTAACTGGAAGTGACGTCAACTTTCGATTTTCAAATGAAACACTATAGTTTTTCTTTTGGATTTCAAAACTAGATTTTTTTCTGAGTTAGAATATGTAAAAAAAGTATTAGGTTAGAGAGGAAAGTTTTTGAGATAATGCGATTTTAAAGTTTCATGTGTTGAGAAGCACTAAAAATCAAGTTACATATGGATTCATTTTGTGGCAGATTAAAATTGCCATCAAAACGTGTAGTAGGCGCATGTCAAGTCAATAAAATTTTGCGTTGTCGTTTTTGAATTTAGCATTTCAGAGTTTTCTGGCGTCAGTTAACAAAAAAATAGTGAAAAAAATGGAAAATGTTTATACAAACGAAGATTTCTTTAACATCCTTATGATTTTTAACCAAAATGGTCAAAGATATTTACCAACTTGTCGTAGTTTCAATGCAGAATATCCCGAGAAAAGAAGACTTGATCTTCGACTTAAAAATAATAATTACAAATTTAAGAACTTCTATGTGACGAGGCAAGAGAATAATGAATTAAATATTCTATTGGCCGTTACGAAAAATTCAGGTATTTCAATTCGTCAATTAGAAGTGCAATTTGACATATCATATTCCTCCATCCAGAAAATATTACAACGATACGGGCAGTATCCTTACAAATACTTGATACATCAAAAATTACTTTCTGGAGATTTTCCCAGACGATCTGCGTCCTGCGAATGGTATAATAATAATAATAATAATGTTTATTGAAATAGGATAACCTAATATACATATACAGCTGGCTCATGATAGAACAGCTGGCTCATGATAAAAATTCAAGAAGATCCGGTGCCATTGGCGCGAAGCAATTTGGAGTGACGAGTTTTACTAATAACGGCATTTTCAACTGACATAACGCACACTACTGGTCCACGGTTAAGTAAATCCATTGGTTGGACCTGTTGCTTATAATCAAAATCTCAATGCAGCGTTTTATTCCCAAAACATATTGCCTTTCTTGGAAGAAAATGATCTAGGTAATTTACCTTTGGCAGCACTTAGAGAAATTTATTTTATGCAAGACGGAGCCCCACCTCACAATGCAAGGGAGGTGGACGGTCTTTTAACAGTTATTTTCTAAGACAGGTGGATCGAAACCACCGGGCCGATTAGATGGCCAGCGAGATCCTCGGATCTCAATTCATTGGATTTTTTTATGGGGTCACATTAAAGATAATGTTTATGAATTGGAACGCGAAACAAGAGCGGCTTTGGAAGCACGTGTTCGTGAAATCTGCCAAGAGATGACGTGTCCTATATCATGTAAATGATTTCTTGGATAAATAAATTGAATTTGAATTTGATGAACCTCAGAAAACACAACAGAAAGTGTCAAGAGAAGAGTTGAAAAGTGTTTAGATCAAAATGGTGGCTTATTTGAAAATTATTTGTGATAATTTCCTTGTTATTGCAGCTTCATGCTTAAATTTTTGTTACTGTTTGAAATAAAAATGTTTATGGTTTTGTTTGTTTTTTATTGTTTGAAATGCTAAATTCAAAGACGACAACTCAAACTTCTATTGACTTGACATGCGCCTACTACGCGTTTTGACGGCAATTTTAATCTGCCACAAAATTATTCCATAGGTAACTCGATGTTTAGTGCTTCTCAACACCTGAATGTTAAAATCGCATTAACTCAAAAACTTTCCTCTCTAACCTAATACTTTTTTTACATATTCTAACTCAGAAAAAAATCTAGTTTTGAAATCCAAAAGAAAAACTATAGTGTTCCATTTGAAAATCAAAAGTTGACGTCACTTCTGGTTAGACGGGAAACAGCAGAAAAATTTTAAAAAGTGCATTAGATGCAAAAAATGTCACTAAGCCTGTAAAATTTCAAAATTCTATATTTAATAATAAGCGAGGAAAATTTGCTGCACCCACTAAAAAAATCACCCGGTATCTCAAAAAAAAGAATTAAAATCGGCCAACGCCTTCCAAAATAATGGGGTGTTACGGTCTTAAATCACACACACTGTATGAGCAAGTAATTAAATAGAAACAATGTTAAGTCCTAATACTGCCATTCTAGCTATAAAAATGGTTAGAATATGTTGACATGGTTTTTGTTATTAATATGTGAGGCGGAAAGCAAAAAGGGACCTCCTGTCGGCAATTTCAGGTTTTTAGTTATTGATATTAAATGAATTAAGCTCTAATTCTGAACAATTTAGTGCAAAAATCATGTCTCTATGATTTTTTTTGTTTAAGTTACTAGTGCGTTTATGAAAAGGGACTTCTTGTCGGTCCCATGTTATTTCTCCATATTTCTCCATAAGCGACAAGGGGCTTTCCAGGGCTGAACATTGACTGCTTTATTGATTATTTTAAGTGTTTCATCCAATTATATCGGTTTTGTAATCGATTACAACTTGTAAAGGACAAAATCCGAAAATCGATAATTTTGACCCAAACCACTAATTTCAACTGTACTGAAAAATTGACATCGCCGACAAGAGGTCCCTTTCTGCTTTCCGCCTCACATATAGTGTTGATATCCAAACTATTACTAAGAAATTAGCCTAAACATGACTGTATTAGTTAGGCTTTATTCTGACGGTTTTCTTAGCTGTTATTACCGAATCATGACTGAAACAATAATGAAAAAATATCCTTATTAAATGACTATTTTAGAAGTAATTTTGTACACATTAAAATCTAAATTGAGGCCAAACGGCACGATAAAAATACAACCTAAAAACAAGTATTGATAATGTTGAAAACTTTATACATACGAAAATAAGAATGAAATGTAAAAGAAAATATAGAGTTCCATATATTTTTGGAAAAAGAATGTCGCCTAAAAGTAAGTTCAAAGAGTAGGTACACTTCTGTGCAATAAAATCAAATAATCCAGTTTTTACTAATATTAAGTGATGTGAATCAGTCTTTTTGGAATTTAGATTTCTTTATTATCACATAGGTTATAAAAAAGTGACGTTGATTGTGAAATGTCATAAGTAGGGATTGCAATACCGGTTAACCGGTTAACCGGTTATCAGGACAAAAAACACACGGCGATAATTACCGGTTATTTAAATTTTTTTACCGGTTATTTCGGTAAATTCTGAACTTACGATATGTCACGTATTTGACGTTTCTATTTATGTCAGTGACTAGTATTCCCTAAATACAGAGTGACTGTCCCAACACTGAGCACTTTTAACAATAAATAAATAATATTATAAAAAGTAAAATCCAAACACCACAAGAAATACAAGAGAGACATTGACAATATCTTGCGACAAGAAATTGAATATTTCACTGCCGCAAATATCCGTGCAATACAATTAGAATAACGTTATTACAAATTCTTATTAAATTATCGACCCACCAATATCGATTAAGGAAGGTCATCTTCAGCTGGTGGTATTCTATGCACAAATATCAGACGACTAACAGATATAGGCTTTGAAGAATTAACCCCTTTTAACAGGCTATTTTAAAAAATATATTGTATTTTTAGATTAGGTATTCAGTAAATGCCCCATTTGAGTTTATGTTTATAATTTTTGTAATTTGAGTTGATATTTTTGTTATTTACAGAATAATTATTTATTTAAATTTATTTCATTTATATTTTTTCCTTTTGATAAAAACTTTTTGTTTGTTCATTATATCAAATATACGTATATAATAGTATATTATTCAACGAGCATATAATGATGGCTTTTATTCAGGAGGGTGAAGTTTAAGACACGAGCCGTAGGCGAGTGTCGTAAATCACCAGAGTGAATAGTAGCTATTATATGCGAGTAGAATACTATACTTTGTCCACGACTATTAAATATTTTTGGTTAAATTGTTTACTGAAGAAATTAATGAATGGATTAATTATATTATTCTTTTTGAGTAATACGTAAAATTATTGTAAATAACGTTGAGGTTTAAATTTAATTTGACAAGCCGTTCTTTGATACATGACAGCCTACTCAATCTTTAAAAACGAAATTGCATGATAAAAGAGGGTCTGTTTCTGAAACGCTACATAAAGTTATCTATTCATAAATTTGATAATAACAGTAAAATTATTCACACAATTGAGCTATGACAGTTAACGAATAATTCTATTTAAGATTTCAGAAACTAGCCATAAATTCTACTAAAAAGTTGCGAGATTGCACTCAAATTGAAGAAGTACCTGCCCGTGACTTCTTATAAACAACTGACTGTCCCCATTATTCACTAGTGAATAATGAAATCATTATTCACTGCAGGGAATAATGGATAGCATTATCCTTTAGGAAATACATACATAATATGAGTACATTATTTAATAGTCGTGGACAAAAATGTTTTTTGTTAAATTTAGATCATTTTGTACATGGAAAAAAAACAATTGCCATTTTCGCCACCCTAATAATGCATTCTAAAAATTACCGGTAAATACCGGTTAACCGGTTATTTACATTTTTATTCCTTTTCAGAAAATGACATTATGTATATTTTCCTATCCTTCGGTTAGCTGTTGACCTCGATGCTGGAAAATTTGTCATGGACACAGCGTCTACTGCTGTTTGAAACGGATTTTCCTTCAAATAGCCAAGGAGCGCTTCATCTTGAGCGAGATTTGAACTTCTCGGTCAGCCTAAACCGTCTTTTCTCTTTATGATACCTTCCTCCTCCCACCTTTTCTTCACACTCATAACGGTACTTTTATTTAAGTAATAATGGTTAGCAACTGCTCTGATAGACCATCCCTCTTCAATTTTAAAGAGAATTAGAATTTTTTCATGTTCAGTTAATTTGGGCATTTCGAAAATATGACACTGACACTGACAAATAAATAAAGAATTATTTAATATAGCGAAAAATAGGTGTACGAGATTTTATTGCACAGAAGTGTACTCACATAGCAGCATAACTTTTTTCATGTAGTGTTCATATTCCATTTCCTATGGCTCTAGCCATCATTAGCATTTTACTATTATTCCATTTTATTGTTCACGGTTGCTGGGAGTATTTTGTGTCTGGTTTTGATTGCGGATTAGTCAAAAATGTATATATGCTTTTGTATTTGACCAGTACAGTTAGTTATTTACTACCTACCCAATTTGAAGTAACTGCACTAAGGCAAATTTGCTTCTCGATGGTTTCATCTATGCAATACGTTTTCAGAAACTTTAGTAACAAATTTTAATTTGGTTGGAGAAGGGAAATGTAAAAACGTTGGAGAAACAAAGGTCAAAGTACAAAGTAACCCGTTCCACACAAAACCAGTCAAAATAAACTTAAAAAAGAGAGGTTATGTCATGTCTTTCATAGTTTAGCCTTGTTTTGATGCGAAAACTCGCTAACCACTTCAACCAATTTTCTGGTAATAGTTTGGCAAATATGACAGGTTAAATTTTCCATTTGACGAAAACAGTTTATTAGATCTTTTACGGTCATATTCTGGCTTATTTCTAGCATCATTAGTGAAAGCATATGCCAAATGATGATAACTTGCCGCCATGTTTTCTGTCAATCAAGAAGAACTCTAATGACGACCATTACGTTCATTTTCAATACTTTATTAATTATACCTATAAAATAAAGTTTTGACTTACTAATTCTTTATTTTAATAACTTTTAATAACATTATACCATCGATTGTGCTTCTTGAAATTACAATGTTATATGTGTATATTTCAAATTAATTTAATTATACCTGAAATTTAGAGATTTCTGGAGGCCCCTTTGTTTTTATGAGTATTTTATTTAAGTTTACAGAAAAAATTCTTGATTGACCATATATGCAATTATGATGTTCATATAATTTTAAAGATGGACAAAGAGTATGTCCATTTTATCTAACAACAGCTTAAAACCAAAGGATGGCCATAATAGTGTTCTCGTTTTGTTTTATGCCTAAAAGTCATGAGTCATGGTGAAGTAGATAAGAGCCATTTTATAACTAGTAATAAAGCAGCCACAAAAATGAAAAAGAGAGCCAAATGAGTTGCACATGCGTTATGGTGATTTGGCACTATAACCAAATAGCCATCATTTTTAGCTACTGTAACATGATGATGACCAAAATACAACTACTTGTGCTACTTGGGTCTCTCAAATAGAATAAGGTATCCCCCGTTTTTCAAGGGTGGAGAACACGATAGTTACATCAGTTTCTCTCTTAGTCCTAAAAAACTACCCTTGCATGCCCAAAACCATCGGTTTTTCTTATAGTGAGATCACAAGTGCTCATTGGATCAGGTTTTCTATGGAGAGAATTTTTTTTATTGCAGCTTAAAAGGAGTTTGATAGGACGGGCTATGCGCATGTATATACAGGGTCCGCCACTTAAAACTCCCCAGACTCGTAACTTCCTTATTTTTTAAGTTACGACCATGTTCGGCACATCAAATTGTAGGTATTTTTAAGGCCTTTAAATATGCATACAGTGATTTTAAAAATTTTTTTTTGAAAAAATTATTACGAAAAAAAAATTAATTTCCTATTCTTTGAGGTTTGTTTGTGATATGTCTTTTACAAATAAAGCGTAAGATTATTGTTTACATTTTGTCAGTTATTTTAAAAAACATCAGTTTGGAATCGGAAGGAGTATTTTTAATTTCTTTCTCTAAAACCAAAAAGAATTTCGAATATGACGTAATAACATAAATTGAAGCTAATTCAAACCTTTATAGGAAAACATTAACACAGTTCATGTACAGGGTGAGGGAAAAAAATATTCAAGGAAATTAATTTTTTTTTCGTAATAATATTTTCAAATTTTTTTTTATTAAATCACTCTGTATGCATATTGAAAGGCCTTAAAAATATCTACAATTTGATGTGCCGAACATGGTCGTAGCTTAAAAAATGAGGAAGTTACGAGTCTGGGGAGTTTTAAGTGGCGGACCCTGTATAGTCGTGTATGTGCATAGTTCACTTTTTTATTATACATTTATTTTCACATTATGTACATGATTGTTATATTCTTATTCTAGACATGCGTCATATATTATTATTATTAAATTTTAATTTATTCTTCGGCATTTATAAATTCAATCATATTGTTCTGGCCAATCGGAATGGACATTAAACTCTGCAATGAGACTTGCTTCCATCTGGGTACATTCATCATCATCATCGCTATCAGCATCTTATTCCACGGCCTTGAAAACGTGTAGAAAACAATTTTCAGCACGTTTGAATGTTTTTTGCATGTTCCGGTATTGAGGGAGTGGGTGGTTTTGAACACGAACCAATTTGTCTGTCTTTGTCGATTCGTGCACAGAAGACACTGCACTATCACCCGAAAAGTCACTTTTCAACGAGAGAAAATAAAACAAAGTTTATATTACGGTTTTCACGTTCCACAATACGTAAACTTAAACTAAATTTCGATTAATTAATTAGTTAAGAGTAAATTAGTATGAGTAACACTGAGAAGTATAAACACTGTAGTAAAAATTTGCCGTTTAGACGTTTTCATAGTTTTAAATTCGAGTATCGACTGATGTAGACTGACTTAATTTTGAAGAGAAAAAATTAAATAGTTAATTATTAATTGTCGCGTCGAGTAGAATTTGAGTTGAGAAGTCATTTTTTACTGTTTCACATCGCGTCGAGTGAATTTCTGTACGTTGAATTTCGAGCAGACTAAACTCGCTGTACAGAGTTGCGATTCATATAAGAAAAACTAAAGTTCCGGAAGATTTCAAAATTAGAAATATCTAGATGTTTGAGAATCCAAAAGAATGAATTGGAATGTTCGCGACGCTGACTTAACTTTGTTTACCTTTATATTATGGGAGGGGCTAGAATTTTAAGAATAAATGTACGCGGGAGTATATGCGGTATAGAAGGATTTGAAAATATGGAACTTTAAAATGTTGTAAAAATTAGAACAAATGTTTTTATGGTATAAAACTTGTACAGCAAGTCCTCGCTTGCCTGAAAGCGGAAAATGGGAAAAGTGGTTTTCTGCATTTGAGGGTAGCTGGTTAGGGGTAGGAGGCTAAATAATATCAGCATCATATTCCCCGCCCTTGAAAACGGGTGGAAAACAATTTTCAGCACGTTTGGATGTTTTTTGCAGGTTTTGGTATTGAGGGAGGGGGTGGTTTCAACCCCCGTGGGTCGTTAGAATATCTGGTTGCAAAATATTACAGGACATATTGAGTTTCCTCAAAAAAAAAAACCAATCCAACAAGTCCTCGCATGCCTGACAACAAAAAATCGAAAAAAGGGTTGGTTTTTTTCATTTGGGGGTAGTTTGAGGGGGGTAGGGACCGCGCGATTATCACCATCGTGTTGGCCGTCCTCAAAAACGGGAGGATAGTCATATTTGGTCGCTACCCCTGCACTTTTGGGGTTTTACACTTTTTTTGCAAGTTTCGTACGGACCTCCGATTAAAGAACTTATATCTAGATACATAATGGCATTAGTTTGTGTGTTGCTGAAAGACTCCCAATCTAAGGCACTTCTTCCCATAAGTTGCTGATTGGCCCATCGGCCTACTCGCGGCTGTTTCTTTACACGATCGGTTAAGTTCGATTATGATCGTCTTAGTTTGACATTCCGCCATTAATGTCAATGAATGTTTTTTGTGTTCTCCGATAAAAAAGTGGTGAAGAAGTCATACTTTATCTAAAGTTATGGTTTGCTAATACCTAAATAATATTCTCTATTCATATTTAAACAGTTTAGTGACAATTTAGTGCAACAAGCAACAGTGCTGTGCCATTTGCAGAAATCGATCGTTTCATAAGTAAGTAGGTCATAGTCGTAACATGATGAGGTTCAGTTTACAGTTTTAATAATAATATTATAAATAATATCCTTTCAATACATATTTCCCCCGAATAAAACATCTTTACCTATTATATTTTTTAAATCTGCGGTAGTGTTCCTAGAGGTTAACCAACAATTGTTACATAAAATAGGTACAATATTTTACATTTTCCCTTCTACACCAGTGGCGGCTGGTGAAATTTCAATATTTTTTTTCTCGTCTAACGAATTTGCTGCTTTTTCAAAATTTTTTAGGGGTCATTAGAGAAGTGCTTCTCTAGATGTTATTTCCCAAATTTCGTATGGGTCCCATGCGCCATAGACGAGAAAAAAAATATTGAAATTTCACCAGCCGCCACTGTTCTACACATATCCGCCTCTGTTGCCTATGGGATGTGATGTTCATCTATCCATTTTAATGGACATATAATGTGACTATGTTAGGAGCAAATAAGGTATATGAAGAAAAGATAGCCATTATGTATCTAGATATAAGTTCTTTAATCAGAGGTATGGACTAAGATTTTCAATTTAAATTAATAGATTCACTTTTGCTCATTTTTACCTTTAAAATATAGTTTTTTATAAAATAGCTGGGTTATACTTTTTGTCTCTTTTTGGGGACTTTAATAAAGATAATTCCTTTTCAGAAAATGACAGCATTTTAATATACTGTATGAATAACACACTGGGATAGGCTAGACAGGTTAGATCATATAGCAGAAATAATCCCAGTTTATTTTTCTCAAAACCAGATGCTTGTCCTAGGCACTAAAATTGTTAGTTATAACATTGACATTATTGAGGGAATTTTTTAATAAAAACATGATGGTTTAAATACTCAAAGAATAACCACAGGTTAAACTCACTTGTATTTTAAATTAAATTATTGAAGCAATTGTTACATAACTTTAGTTGGCTGTTTAAAAAATATAAAAAGTGATTTTTGTCTTACCTGTCACAGTCACTTAGCTCCGATTTAATATCAATTTCTTCCTTTTTGATAGACATTTCTGGATCTTCTTCATTACAATCCCCAGAGTCACTCTCTTTCTTTATAGTGATATCTCCATCAGTTTCCTTTTTGACTTCACATGAAACGTCTTCTAATTCCATTGAACTTCTATTTTGTATTTCGATCTCTGTAACATTCTCATCAGTTTCAAGATAATTTTCTAATTTAATAACCAGTTCATCATCTTTACTATTATTTGAAAAAGATTTTTGAATAACATCTAATGTCACTTTTACTTTTTTGCTTGTACCTTCTGTTTCAATGTATTTAATTATTTTCTCCTCAACACTCAAGGAATTCATTAAGAAACTGCTAAGATGCTGTAATGAATCCAGACAGGATAAACAAATTACAGGTGCTTCAGTGGTATTTAACCTCTAAAAACAAAATGTCAATTCAAAATTAATAGCATATGTATAAGCAACTGCAACATATAACTAGATTTTATATGAGCTACAACAAGATAATTAATAATTCTAGTTTTCATCTGGAAAAGACGTTAAAACTTCTGGTCCATATAAATTTTTTTATTTATTTATCTGTTTACCATAGATACAGTGTGATACACTACTGCTAATGAAAACTGATAAAAAATTCGAACTTCAGAGTGAAAATTACAAAAAATGTAAAAATTCGAATTTTGTCTTGAAACTCGGTATCCAAGGTTAAAATAAGATTCTAAACAACTTTTTCTAGTAAGTAGCTTTTTTCGATATCTTCAACGCGACGCAAAATATTGAGAATCGGTCCTTTCAGGAGGTCGCAGTATAGATAGATAAATTCTTTATTGACATTTTTATACAACAGATATTGGCTTTGGCACATCACATACATTGCAAAAAAATAAGATATCATATTGTCGTGTAGGAAATATTATTAATAATTTAAATCCCGGAAAGTAGCAAATGCTTACATAAACAAACATATTCGGCCCTAGTTCATTTATAGATTTAAAAACAATAAAACAAATTCAATGTCCCAGTAGAATTGTTTAACTATATAAACACGATCAAAATATAAATATGACATTGACTTTGTTGAAATGCTTCCAAAATAAGCAGTTGCAATTGATATAAATTAAGTAACAAAAACCAATTGAGGCTTTCTTGCTTCTGGTTTTGCGAGAGTCAGTGTGGAAGTTCCTCTGTTCGGAAGACCATTTAGTTAAGAGTTAAGTGTAGCCTCCCTCAAGAATGAACAGTTGGTAAGGCCTCTTGAATTTATTGTTTTCATTGTCATGTGTGTGTCTAAACAATTTTATGGCTAAAATAGTTTCCCGACAACTTAACCTCTCCGAAAAACCAAGTGGCCCCTATGATCATTCTGGTGATCGTGACATATGGTGGTTCTAGGGCAATTTTTAAAATTTATTTTTAATATCCAGTTACTTTTAGTTTAGTGTCATTATTGAGAAGAAAAGTAATTAGTAAATTCATGTCGTTTCAGTAATTTTATATTTCCTCTTGTTGTGAGTCCCTGCTGGGCTTTTAATATATATATAAAGGTATTAGTTGGCATCCCACAATGTAAAATTTTAGGTTCAGTTTGCATCCAGGAGTCAGATGGCATCCGGTATTCGGATGCCATTTGACCTGATAGCGATATTAACACAGGGGCTTCGTAGATGTCGTATTATGCCATTAAAACTTATTTTAAGTTGGAGGTCAAGTGACCCATTTTAACACCCTGGTGAATATTTTAGTTCATCGGTTTGCTACTAGCTGCCGTGCCTGTCGTTCGAAAAATATTCATTTTGAATACCTGCTGACCACAGAAGCAGTTTAGATGGCATCTAGTCAGCTGGAAACACCGTGGAAGTAGGTTATTATATACCAGAGCTGGGTAGTATTCGAATACAGTATTCAGATACTTTTTCTGTATCCGAAAGCTGTATTCGAATACTTTATTAAAATTGTATCCGTTATCCCTATGCGACACAAATTAATAAAGTATCCGTTATTCAAATACATTAGGCGAGTATTCGAATACTGATAAAAGTATTCGAATACAAATAAAAGTATCCGAATACAAATAAAAGTATCCGAATACACCGAAAGTATCCGAATACAACAAAAGTATCCGAATACAACAAAAGTATCCGAATACAATAAAAGTATTCGGATACTGAAAATATCCGAATACCACAAAAGATATATATACATATTAAATATTATTTTCTAGTCATTCTTCATAAAAAGGTTTACATATATTCTGAAAGTTCTTTTAGCTATAGTTGAAATGTCGATATAACGTACAGAGTGGTTAAAAAATACGAAAAGTTGAAATTGTTACAAGAGTAAAGTTATTCAAGTAAAAGTTGAAGAAGATAGAAGTTCAGATATGAAATTTGAAAGCTTATCTCATTTTTTTCGGCATCTTTAAGATTAAAGTAATTTTGCAAAGTTAACCAAAGTAGCAAAATGGCTAATTTATTTGATAACATGAACAGTTTAAAAGTGACTATTTTGTGATTATTTTATTAAACAAATTAATAAATCATCCACTTTCTTTAGTTACTTTTGCAAAATTAATTTAATCTTGGTGCCCAAAAAACTAGATAATTTAAATCAAATCTCATATCTGAAGTTCTATCGACATTAGGAACAATTTTTCCCATAAGATTTTAAACTTTTGCTTCAATTTCAACAACTGGTATTTTTTAAACACCTTGTACGTTATATCAACATTCCAACTATAGTTAAAGTAGTTAAGTATTTTTCAGTATAAGCAAAACTTTCTATAAAGAATGACTCCTTATATCATATGTTTTAGTTTTTGTTAAAATGTTGAATAATTTTTTTTTCTAGATGATTTTTTACACTTAATAGTACCTACATTGTGTATCTAGCAGTAAAAGCAATACATTCCCGGACGACGATATAAATTGTTGGTCGAGGCTTTAAGCCGAGGCCAACAAGCATTGAAGTCCGGGAAAGTGCTTTTACTACGAAGTACACATACTATTTTTTTTGAAATCGCAATCAATATTATTGTAAATTAAGGAATTTTTATTGTTTTAAAAAAAGTCAGAGATTCAGTGCTTATTATTTACTGTCTAATATATATATATATATATATATATTTGTAGGTTTAAAATGTTAACAGGTTCGAATTAAATATAATTCATTTATATCAAATAAATATTTTCTTCGTTGCTTTATTATATTGATATATTGATATATGATGTTCTTCTTTTTCATCTATGGTTACTGTTTATAGTTATTAGCAAGTAAGCTGCCACATTCATAACAGAAAATTTGTACTAAATAAGTTTTTTTATAAGTATACTAGAGAAAACACAGTCAAAAGCCTTGCTTACGTTGCAAAACAAAGCCCCTGTGTAGACACCGGTCTCAAATCCAATGTTTATAACTTCGATCAACAACTAATTTGTTGATCGCCATAGTGGTTGAACGTGCATTGCGAAAACCATACTGATTTGTATTAAACAAACTATTACTTTAAAAAAAAAAAAGACATTCTGGATTTTAAGGCTTTTTCCAAGACTTTTGCTCTAATTGGAATAATTGAAATACAGAAAGTTTTAAACATGAATTGAGTAATTTTTTAAGAGGAATAACAATGATATTGGCTATACTTTTGAGTATCTTAGTGTTAAGATTATAAAAATCTTTGCTATTTTTATTTTTTAAATTGAAAATTATGTCTCTAACTTCAATGAATGTTAACTCACTGAAATTAAAGCCTTGTTGGCCTGCTTGAGGTGTTGTCTTATCGTTGTTATATAGAAATTCCTCTGCGGTAAAATCACTATTAGGGAGCTCATCAATGATATTCTTAGCAATGTCTGCAAAGAAATTGTTGAAATCATCCGGACTTACGTTAGTGTCGCTGTTTAAATTTTTTGGCTGCGAGATCGTATTTTCTCGTACCACTTGCCAGATCGCACTAGATTTATTAGTATGAGATTTAATGTATGTATAATTAGCATTACATTTAGCATTTTCAATTGCAATGTTATATTTTTTCCCTACATTATTGCATAGTTTCTCTGAGTTCTGGCGAGTTTGTAGTTTTTATCGTTTCTTGCATAAAGTGTAACTTATGCGTATCTTAGTTCCTTCGTGAACCAAGTCACTCTAAATGTGTCTTTTTGTTTGAACTTTTTCGCTGGAAAGGCGAGCTCCATTGCACTGCATTCAATATTTATGTTTGGATCATTCACAAAGTCCCAACATACGTTTCCTACAAGACTATTTAAGAAAAATAGACCCTCATCTGTTACAGGTCAGTCACTATTAAAATTTGTGGTACTCTCAGTATTAGTACAATTGACAGGAAAATTTATTGTAATCGGATCTGATAAATGGTTGCCAATTTCCAAGTTGATTAAGAAGTTGTCCAGGCAAGAATTCCCTCTGGTATTGGCATCTATTGTTATAGATAAACCATATGTTTTTATTAAATCAGTAAAGATGACAGTGTGATTGTTATTTTTATTGTTAAAGCTTATATTAAAGTCCCCATTTATAATGAAAGTGTATTGTTTGTACCAACTGATAATATTTAAAACCTTTGTGAATGCATCAAGAAATACATTGAAATCTCCTAACGGAGATCGATATGCCGTAATTATTATGAGAGTTTGCTTGTCACATTGTACCGCACATATTTCACAGTGGATTTCAATTGACAGCAGACAAATGTCATCTCTTGTAACAAAATATTTTGCAGATTTACGACTAACTAGAACTACCACGCCCCCATGAATATAAAGCTTCCTACAGAAACAACTTACAACATCGTAATTATCAAATTTAAATTGAGATTTCATTTTCGAACATCCAGTGTTCGCTTAAACACATGACATCATATATATCGTTTTGTGCTTCAAGTTCCATCTTCTTGTTATGAAAGTCGAAACTTGCAGGAAATGAACATACCGAAAATGCCTTTTCACAAACTAAATTACCCGGTAAAGGACCCCGCTCAGATCTTATGGGAAGTGGCCCCAGGTGAAATTGGCCGAATTTTTAATATGGTGTAGATTTCGACTTTCTGATCAAAAGCACTCATGGGCCCAACTCGATCCCATGACTAGTTTCCGAGATACAGCTCAAGAAATGTACAAGAATGATCTCTTGTACACTAAAAAAAATTTCGAATTCATGATTTTTTTCATACATTTTATGTTCTAATAGTCCTTTATAATATTTTGCACTAAAAACATTTGTTGTTTTAATAAAAATGGCGTAGAAAAAAATTAAAGTTTGAAAAATGTTAGCGAAGGCACCGGGAAATTATATAAAAATAACAAGTGAGTAGCTGGGCCTCCCCCCACCACTTTTCGTGACGTCATGGGTGGTGGGAGGTAATTGGGGTGGTAGGGGGTAATTACTGTGGTGGGAGGCGATTGCTGTGGTGGTAATTATATGGTGGGGGAAATTAATGTGGTGGGGTGAATCTATTACTATAAATGGATCAGTACCACAAAAATTAAATCCACATCTGATTACTCAAGAGTTAACAAGTGAGTATATCACAACCACCTCAATTATTTCAAGTGAGCAATATTTTTTATATTACTTTTTACGACTCTTTCACTGTAGATACCCATTTTAACTATGGCAATTTCGGAACTAGATTTATTAGCACTTAATGCGATGATAAGTGAAAGTACTGAAGTTTTAGAGCAAAAGCCTATATCATCATTAATTAAAGACAAAGCTTATGTCATAAAGAAAATGTCAGTGGTCAATACGCGGTTTGGAAAATCAATTATCGTAAATTTGTTTGAGGAAAGTACAATAACAACTTTCAAATCGTTTTTACCCGAACGAATTGTAGAAAATATAAGTGAAGATGTAATCAATAAGATTAATTCATCTGGTGGTAAATACATACTAACATATTTAGGTCAGCGTCCACCGACGTACATCGGTGCAAAATCCAGTGCAATGATACGTTTTGGTGTTTAATTTATAAACAGCAATTGTATTAGTTACTTTTTAGTTCTTAGTTTTAATTTTCTACTAGACAATAAATAGAATACAGTTAGAAAGGGTAGTTGGAGTATTATAAAACACAATATTGGTAGCTTATTTGGAAATATAAGAACGTTATTGTTTTGGTAAACGATAATAACTTGGTTTGCACAAAAATAGTTTCGTCAGTTTTTAAACTGCGCTTGCACCTTGTGTAAGTAAGTGAACTGATTTAGTCTTTCTGTATGCATTTTGATATATTTGTTTGCTTTAGTTCAACCATTACTAACAAAATATGTGAATGCAATATTCAGCACAAAGGTGGACATGGGCGGAAGCCATTGATAGACTGTCTTGTCAACTGAGTGACCTAAGTATGGATTCTCTGCATGCTATAAACTATGATTTAAATTTCTGCTTCGATGCTGAACAAGTCGAATGTCTTAGGGCGGATTCTGAAATGTATAATACTGGAGCTAACCTGTGTGGCAAATATTCCAGCGGTATTTTTAATTTAGAAGAATTTTGTGAGCAAATGGTACAATATGATACAGAAAAATATCTACCTAAAAAAATTATCGAAAAATATCAACTCGACAAATCTGATGAAGAAGCTGTTGACAACTGAATTAGTAGTTAATCACTTATTGTTTTTTCATTTTGAAGTGAAATATTTATAATTAGTACAGTAACCAGAGGTTTTAACTTCGGAATAATGTCATATTGAACGGATTTCTTTCATTTTTGGCAGTATAATAGTAAATGCTTCACAGAAAAGTTTCTATATTGTGCGGGAGCTTGCTAATTTATAAGGGTGGCATCCACCCCTTATAAATTAGCAAGCTCCCGCACAATATAGAAACTTTTCTGTGAAGCATTTACTATTATACTGCCAAAAATGAAAGAAATCCGTTCAATATGACATTATTCCGGTGTTGGCATGTGGCATCCACCCCCTCTCAGGGGGTGGCACTTAAAAATATATATATTTAGTAAAGCTGAAATAGAATCAAATTTTAAGAAGAAAAGGTTTTATGCAATTTTTCATATAAATTTGTAGTTTTTAAGTCATAACGACTTCAAAATTGCGACTTTAGCTTAAAAAAAAAAGGTATTTCCAAACGGCTTTCGTCAAGTATCTCAAAAAGTATTACTTTATCGAAAAAATGTTAAAGACCAATTGCAGAAAGTATAAACTGGGAATTAATTGTATTTTTTGTTTATTGATGTAGGATTAATAATTTCGAAGATATTTAAGTTTACATTTGGTATCCAAGTGTTTCGAAATTACCTTTAAAGTTCAAAATGCATTTTTTTCTAAAGCAAATGCTTTAAATGAGCATCGGTAATGCTACATCTTAACGAAAAACTGTATTTGAGATGTTTTTAAATTACTGGCTAATTAGAGTAACAAAATGGCGACCTTTTTATATAAAAAAAAAATATAAATACGCACATTTTTACATCATAACTTCTTTATTTCTTATTCTACAGGAACGACTAAAAAATAATTTGAAAGCGCAATTAATTGTCTTTAATTCCATTTCTTAGCATGCATGACGTAGGTGTCACAATTTCTGAGATATTTAACATTTAAACTGCATTTTTCGTCTTATGAACGTTCAGACGCCATTTGTAAACTTTCATATCTCCGAAACTATTAAATCTATGTAAATAAATATGTAAGCAAATTCATTATCAGTTTATGAGCTTTATTTTTGGTCTCTACTCATCTTTCAATAAAACTAATATTTATTGAGATATATGGAAAAGGAAAAAAAATTACGTTTTATCGAAAGTACCTTTATAGTTTAAACTGTATTTTTTTCTAAAGTAAGTGCTGTATACAAACCAAAAAATTTGAGCATCTACGTTATGCTATATATTAATGAGAAACAGTGTTTGAAATTCCTTTTTTTTAATTACTGGCTAATTACAGTAACAAAATGGCGACATTGTTAATAAAAAATGTGTAGACGCACATTGCTTCGGTCATAAATTCTTTGTTTTTTATGCTACAGAAACAAATAAAAAAAAACAGTTGAAAGGTTAATTAATAACCTATTATTCTACCTATTAGCATCTTTGACGTAGGTGTCACAGTTTCTGAGATATTTAACTCTCACTCTAAATAATTATCTTATGAACAGTTGGATGCCAAATGTAAACTCAAATATCTCCGAAATTATTAATCCTACATCAATAAACAAAAAATATAATTAATTCCCAGTTTGTTCTTTCTGTAATTGGTCTGTAACATTTTTTCGATAAAGTGATACTTTTCGAGATACTTGACGAAATCCGTTTGAAAATACCTTTTCTTTTTAAGCTAAAATCGCAATTTTGAAGTCGTTATAACTTAAAAACTATCAATTTATGTGAAAAATTGCATAGAACCTTTTCTTTTTAAAATTTGATTCTACTTCAGCTCCAATAAATATACATTTTT
Source organism: Rutpela maculata (assembly GCA_936432065.2). Taxonomy (NCBI): domain Eukaryota; kingdom Metazoa; phylum Arthropoda; class Insecta; order Coleoptera; family Cerambycidae; genus Rutpela; species Rutpela maculata. The sequence continues at coordinate 83,092,664 of OW386292.2, forward strand.
TTAAGTGCCACCCCCTGTGAGGGGGTGGCATCCACCCCCTATAAATTAGCAAGCCCCCGCACAATATGAAACTTTTCTGTGAAGCATTTACTATGATACTGTCAAAAATGAACGAAATCCGTTCAATATGACATTATTCCGAAGTTTTGCATATTTTTTACCTCTAGGTACTGTACTAAATAATTAGAATTATGTAACTATTGTAATTGATGATGTACATTAAAATGTATTATTGAACTATATTTATTTTATTGTAAGGATAAAAAATGAAATAAATGAAACACACATTGCTAGATTATATTTTTTATTTCCCTATTTCTTGGTTACATATCTAAAAAAATACGTTATTAATACTAAATATGAATATACTTAAAGATATTTATTCAAATTTTATATCTAAATCTACAATACATTTATTAAGATAGTGAACATTTGCAAGAGCACAGTGACTATTGTTGGGCTGATAATGCTCCATACAACTTGGTACACTCAAAGATTTGAGACTAGGTATGCAGGGGGAGCAGTCATCTAGGTCTATGATTTTATTCCATCTTAGATGATGCAGTAGAATGTTTTTCTTTAGTCTGCCTTTGCATAAAATTATAACATCCTGTGGTGATACATTACATCCATAATTATTAGCTGTATTATGACAAAGCCGTAGAAGTATCATCGGAAATTCTGATAGTTGAATATCCATTTTACACCGCCATGATAGTAGTTCTGTAGCCATCGATATTGATTCTGTTCAACTCGGGTTAGTGATGAAAAAGGATATGGTGGCTTGAAAAAGTAATGTGCTTGCTGGTTAGTGTTACAGCACACCACAGCCAATTCTTTTACTGTAAACACATTCTCTTTATATTGAAATCCTTGTAAGTCAACAACAATCAAAGTAGGAAATTCGTTGCTTAAAGATGACATCACAAAAGAAAGTTTGATTTAGAGCAGGAAATTCCAGACTGAACTGAACCATCCAGTGCACTATATCTTAAATATGTATCGTGGAGTATAAGCGCATATACACGAGTTTGTGTGGGGAACTTCGTCTTTCGTGTTTCAAATTCTATTTTTATGTCTACAGTGGATATGGTTCAGCCATATCTCTATCATAGTAACTACGTTGAAAGTTCTCGTATGCATAGTATGCTGCAGAGTCGAGTTTCTTACCGAAATCCAAATTCTAGCGCTCATATGGAAATACTTCAGAGTTCAGATACAGTCGAATATTATTAATATCTGCAGATATAAACTGTGTGACGTCCTTGGTTCTATCATTTGAATTGCCATTGTTTTGAAATCCGATAATGATGTATCGAGGTCTATCAAGGCTGCTAGTGGTTTTAACAGCCCATATGTCAGACGATGTATCACGTAAAGTAGGTAGCTCGTAGAGATCCCACATGCGGTAAGCCATCTTTACTATGGCATAATTAGGAAGTTTCCTATTTTGGAAATATCATGTACATTCAACCTCATTTAGTAGTCTTTCAGATAACTAGCCAAACAAAAAAAAAAATATCTCGATATCTGAAAAACTCACGAACTTATTCAATTTCTTATTTGAATACTTCGCCTCGGCTGAAGTCCACTGTGACGTCAAAATACACAAAGCACTGACTTGCCATGCCGGCGGCGCGCTGTATGTTCCCTTTATTTAGTGTATGTGCTCGATTTTCTGAAATGTCACAAAATGTCACTTTTGATTCGTTCGTGCTGAGCCGAATTTTCGAATTTCGCCGTGCAATTTACGATCAGGTTTATCTGGAAGATTTCCTCTTTACGTCGCAACATCATACGGCCGTCCCAATGGTGTTTTTCGAAAAATATGAACGTGCCAAAATTGCATGTATTAGCAATTTTTTCGACTCTCAAATGCAAGCTGGCTATAAACTGCCGGTGCCTGCCAGCGAGTATAAAGGTGCCCGCGCCCGCTCGCTGTTGGCGGAATCATGTATTGTGACGTAATCGAGCTCAGCCCAGATGATCGCGACATTTTAAACTTGGAAGGACCATAACTTTTTTATTTATAGAGATAATTTAAAAAAAAAAATTACAGATATTTTTTAGATTTTTACGACTATTTATTAGGAGAAAATGAGAAAAATGGAAACTTCCTAATTACCGCCATTATTAATTCTATTTAATAGTTTAAGCTTTTGTTTATCTTCAGGCACAATATGTTCCATCTTCCACACAATTTTGCTAATTTCTAGATCTGCATCAACTTCACCAATGTAACTATCTTTAAAGGATCGAGCTATGATTAAAATTAATTCCTGCTTTGCATTTAAAACACCTTTTGTGTAATCTTCTGCAAAACCCATGATGTATTTAAGAGGCAGCCTACCACTGAATACGTGACTGGTAGTATCTAAAATTTCTTGCTTCTCTTGGGTCAGACCCCAACCTGCAGTTAAAAGTGATCGGAGATGTGTTTGTCCATATGATAACCATAGTCTTCATTGTGGTAGTGATACCAGGCTTCCTAACGACAGCCACTTGTTCGCCACCCATTTTCTCGAAGAGAAAGGCTAGTGCGTTATTGGATAAATAACACCGCTTGGTAACATCACTTGGAGTAAATCTTCCTTCTATGTAAATATAACTCTCTGCAATGTCGAGTATAAGGTCTTGAAAATTGATAGGAATGCGTATTTCATCCGAGTTATTATAATACGGTGATCCGTATGGTTTATACGTATGCTCATGTAAACTAGCAAGTGATTTATCAAACACGGGCTCGTCGAACACTTCAAGTTTTTCACTAGATGTAAAAGCTGCCAATATTATTTAATTTTCTCTCAGTTTTAATCCAATAGATTGAAGAAATGCACGGTCCTTAGCCGACAATCTATGTCTTAACTGTTTAAGAGGTATACGCTGAATGAATTGGTTTCTACAATCACTCTTCTTTTTATCGTTAAACACTTTATATCGGCAATGTGCCAATCGTTTCTGATTATATCGAAAGCCCATTTTTGCTCGGAATATTAAAATTGTTTCAATTCTAGCTTCACAATAATCTCTTCACCTTGAAAGTTAATTAAATCTCCATTGTCATCCAATATGTGCAGTGTAATATTGTCGATAAACTGGTGTCCTTCAGGTCTAACAGGTAAATATATGATGGTAGCTGGCTCCTTGGTAAGTTTGTATCCAAGTTCAACATCAATATCAAACTCGAAGAGTGTGTGGGATTTTAGGGCATTCAGATACGCTCCGGAAATAATGTTGCAATTCACACGTACCATCCTTACTTTCATATCAACAGAGAGTGTTGATTCATGGCTCTGGTTTGGATGTAAGTATGTTTGTTCAAATCTCAACAGACTACCAATAGAGTTTGCTTGTGAAAAGTCAATTCCATATTTTGACCAAATTTCACACTTCAGCGTATTGTTGTTTGCTCGTAGCCGGAATAATTTTTCTTTTTCTTCCTCTGTATCAGCTGGTATAGCTTTCAGTATTGCTCGATATATTTCATCAATTTCATATGCTCCATATGGTATATGCTTGTATACCAGGGGTAGTTTTGGACGCTCTCTATAACAAAAACGATTGTTTGTCTCGTCTACATTAAACATAGAGTGGTATGAATAAAATCCAATTAATCCCAGTCCATATCGACTACCCATATCTAGTTCAATGGGTGGATAAAATTCTGCACTGAGCACGCTTGAGCGGCTTGATAAAGTGAAGGTGTGTGACATGACTGATCGTTTTGGAGATTGCTGCATGAATTTATTGTGATTTACAGCAATTGTTGTGGATTAATCTTCTTTTTTTGGGGGGTGATGGAGATACATTTATGTCATTATTTAACACCACATTCACCTCGTGAACTTTACAGTAGCAGCAAAATATTTTTCGAGGTGGTGAGCCATCATTAACATCAATATTATTTTCATCATTAGAATAATGTTCTTGACAGTACTGATATTTTAAAATATCAATGTCATCCTGAAGATGTGTGGATAACTTATCCCACACTAACGCAATTTCATTAGGGGCACACGCAATCATTACTTCTTTAGGCATATCTAAAAGTTGCTGTTTGCTCATCTTCAATAAGCTGCCTAGTCTAGAGAAAGCAATCAAGGAGTGGCCCATCCGTTTAATTGCTTCTCGATCCATTGATGGTGTTACAGATTCCATTTGAAGAGTTTTACTTAATTTTTTGAGGAAAGAAACTTTAAGCACAAATGACCACACCACACTGTGTTGAAATTTTGTTGGCGCTCATAATTATAGTAGATTTCATCTGTAGACATTGAACCATTGCGCAAGTACAGGACTAATTCTCTAGGTGGGGGTAAATCGCCAAAACTATCGAAATATGTGACTAAACTGCCGCGTTTTTTAAATGCCACCCAGTGTGTTCCAGGGCCATCTACACTAACCAAATTTATGATGGCCGATTCATTATGACTTGGTCCAAAATTTGGTAGATTGTCACGCATAAATATACCTCGAAAATATGGTACCGTCATCTTCTCAGCATAATATTTAAGATCGATGTCGGTGAGAGGTTTTCGAGGAAGAGTGTCTAGTAGTTTTTTGAACTTTGTGGTTTTAAATAAAGACCCAGACCTTTACGATACGGTTTCAAATATAATCCTTTGCCACTTTTTCCTAGAGCAATCGTTTCCATGTGTCTATTATGACGATTTTTTTCGACCAATTCCTCTCTGCTTGTTTTAACATCATTTACAGCTTTGGCTATACCAGCTGCACTTCCGGCCAAACTACCTAACGCTGATAATCCAGCAAAAATAGGTATTAAAGGTAGAATTCCACCAACTTTCGGAATCGGTATTATGCGTGGTGTACGAATATTTCCACCAGCCACCCTCATGTGACCCTGTGCTGCTTGAAGCGCCATTTGAGCAATTTTTTTTGTATCATTAGCCATAGACCGCTTGCCACCGACCTTACGTAGATCATCACGTACCTTGCGCACTATTCCAGCACTGAACGCTACATTTTTAACGTTCTTTCTGTTTTTATTCTTCTTTTTAATCATATTTTTTCTTTTTGTAGTACGAGATATTGTTGACCTACATCCCATACCGAGGCGTTGTTTCCCCTTCATTATGGTGGTAACTAACCACGCTGCAGCCTTTTCTTTAATACCTGCGTCTACAGCTTGTTCAAGCTGATAGTCTGCTTTGTGTCGGGCAGCTAAATCGTTCGTGTTTTGATCGTATGCAATATCGTGTTGCTTGCATGCAGAATCCAACTTATTTATACCTGGATCACTTCGCGCTAATCTTTTTTGTAATTTAGTACCGGACCCACAGTACTGATAACCTCCCGGTAAATGCAGTTCAAATGGAAGCTTATTTATTAGGGAATTTACTACTCCTTTACCAGCCTTTAAACGATGGCGGTTTTTACTTGTGTGCTGTTTGACTGACGACATTTAAATAACAATTGTAATGCATACATCTATTTATATAGTCTTCAACCGTGCTACAATGCGTATTGTGAAGCAGAGACAGAAGTTTGCTGTAGACAATTTAGACGAAAAAGTTGGATGTGGGTTACAAGTCAAATCACGCGATGCACCAATTCAATTCAATTCAATTCAATTCTTTATTCGTGTTAATACAATAAACTGTTTACACATGTCAAATTAGTAAGTAAAGTAATAAAAGTAATAAACTACAATAACGATGATGTGAACAAACTAAAAATAAACAATGAATGTAAAATATAAAATGGAAATAGTTGTATCTTTTAAGTTCCTATTACAAAATCTGAAAAATTGTTATTACAAAATTCATTTAGCGAATAAAAACATTTATTGAGCAAATACTCCTTGATTTTATTTTTAAATAATCTTGGTTGCAGGTTTTTGATATTACTTGGGAGGAGATTGAAAAATTTAGGTCCAAAATAGGAAATGCTTGTACGTGATTTATATACTCTATGATAATCTAAGTAAACACTGGAATTATTTCTAGTTTCATAATTATGTACATCGTTATGCATTAGATACCGCTCGCTGTTATTTTTTACGTACATAAGGCATTCAAGTATAAATAAACATGGAAAGGACAGAATCTTTAACTCATTACTTCCCTCAACTATGCGTGGACTATTAATCGGCCCAAGTGCCGGTGGTAAGACAAATTTACTTATATCTCTGCTTACTCACCCCCTTGGACTTCGTTTTGCAAACATTTACCTATATTCAAAGTCTCATATCAACCCAAGTACGAGTATTTGTGCAATATATTAGAGCCTATTAAGGGACTAGGATTTTACACCTTCAGTAATAATGCAGATATACTGCAGCCATCTGATGTTAAACCTGATTCTATATTTATATTTGATGATGTTATATGTGAAAAACAAGATGTAATTCGTGCGTTTTTCTAAATGGGTCACCATAGAAATGTAGATTGTTTTTATCTGGCACAAACATATTCTCGCGTGCCATGTTCAAGCAGGATGACATGAATTTACATCACATTTTCTCTGATCATGTCTCGCTCGACGTGTCTTTTAAGGAATTTCAAGAAATGTGTGCAGAATGTTGGAAAAAAAAGATATGGGTTTCTTGTAATTGACAAAAATAGAGAAGGAAATGAGGGAAAATACAGGAAAGGACTTGATAGTTTCATATATCCATAAAGAATTGTAATTAGGACCTCAATCGATCTGGAGACAGCGTCGGTATTACATCGGCGAAATTAAGCAGAAAGCTAATATGGATAGAGATGTGGGAGCTGAAATAAGTCTGAAACGTCAATAAGTTGAGGCTACCGACTCCGTACGTAAAAAATTCAATTCTTTCAAGAATAGAGATACAGAGAATAAATTAACGTTGGAGAAGATATACGAAGCTATAACCACACCTTTAAAAGTCTTATCATCCGCTTCAAAGGTAAAATCACAAAACAATGTGCCAACACAGATGCAAAAGCCAACACAAGGACCAGGGGGTGCAAGAGCTAGTACCAGCACATTTAAAGCAACATCTGAAACTAATGATGAAGATGATGAGAATAATGCAAGTCAAGCATATTTTATGGAAACACCACCGAGATCATCGTTAATGAGTACCCCAGGTTCAGATAGTACCCTTAGCAGTGCAGAAAAAAAGAGTGATGTGATCAAACATGTAGAAAATTTGAAGTCTGGTAATCATAAATATGATACTGTATATGGTGTGCGTCTAGATCCCAACACGGATAAACTACTAATAGCGAAATACGCTTTTCTGGCGGAAATATCACCTTGTGGCGCGGACATAAGCGAGTGGGACAGTATCCTGGCAGTTCTAAGTTGTATGATGTAATATTTATGAAATATCCATCAGTTCTACGTAGTGATGAGACTTTTATTGGAGATGAAGAGCGTGAAATATATCGGCAAATATTAAATAAGACAAAAGCACCGTATAACCGTTATGATATAAGTCTAGGTTTGAAAGTAAAGAAATGGAAGAAATTCAGTGAAATTATAAAACCACTGTTATCTCCTACAGTAATGACGAGATCTAGAATAGGTTCGGGTATGCCTATTAGGAAATTATACAATAGTAGAGGTGTTGATTATGTTTATTGGAATACACCGAAAGAGTTGGTAGATCGTCTACGTCTGCTGTATAGTTCAAAAATGGCAGGTAACTGGTGTTAACAATGAAATAGTTAGTTTGTTGGAGGAAATGAGAGAAGAAAAAATAATATTTTAGCGAAATTTAATTCCAGTAAGTAATGTCAACGTAGAAAGTAATAATTTAAATAAAAGAAAATTTGATTTTACTAAATTTTCCTGTGAATATATCTAATTGGGAAGTATAATATATTGTGAAATACTTAAATCAGATCAGATGTAATCAGAAATGCTACCTGTTCACAACACAATTGACAAGTTTGGACGTAGAAGAGGCGGCGCTAATAAATCACTAGTCGTACGCGGTCCACCAGGTCTTGGCTTTAACCTCATCACAGATAATCACTTTGATATCCAGAATAAACGTTTAAAGAACATTGGAGAACCGGTAGATAGTAAAGATGGTGTAACACGTAACTATGTGGAAAATCGATTTGCTACATTCTTTGCAGACATCCACAAGGCTATGGATGAGATCAGTGACTTAATTATTGCAGCAATTAAAAAGTATGTCGATTTAAGTAGTGGGGCTATGAAAAAGTATGTTAATAAGCAAATGCATAAAGTTAATGATCAAGCTGGCTTAGTTAGTGGTGCTGTGAGAAAGTATGTTGATGATAAAATGCAAAGAAAAAAAGAAGAAGTTATTGCAGCAATGAAAAAGTATGTTAATGAACAAAGATACTGATAAAAAACATAAAGAAGTTGAAAATGCAGTTACTCTAAACACTAAACAGATTAATAATTTAATTGAGAAACTTGTTAAATTAGAAGAATTGACTTATTAGAAATTAGTCTATTTGCAAACATCTACCAGTTAGGTGTATCCTTCGCATCCCCATTGGAGCCAAGAAGTTATCATGGAAATTAGTAGTACAAAAAGGGGCGTTGTGGAGGAGCTGCACAGATTACCCCGTAAAAGATGTTCGTAGAAAATTGATTTGGCTGAAATGCAACTACATGCTAATGAAAATAAAGGGTATCGATATATTCTCGTAGTGATTGACTGCTACTCAAAATATATGTGGACAAGACCCTTAAGAAATAAAATGGCAATTGAAATTACGACGGGCATGAGGAGCATTTTGCAAAAATCAACCTACACACCTAAGAATATTTAAAGCGACTAGGGTACCGAATTCTACAACAAACACTTTTCCACTTTAATGAAGAATCATTCCATTAATCATTACTCGACGTACAGTACAAAGAAAGCAGAGAGTGATACGGACATTAAAAAATTGGTTATATAAAGAATTCTCAGCTAGACATTCTAGCCAACATTACAAATATGTACAACAACAAAGTACATCGTACGATTGGTATGAAGCCTGCTGATGTAAAACCAACCACAAAATTGAGTGCTTATAACAATATTAGGATTGCTTTAAAACCTAAGTTTCATGTTGGTGACGTAGTCCGAATAAGTGCATACAAAGGTGTATTTGAGAAAGGTTTTACAGTCAATTTTTCAACTGAACTTTTTAAAATTGTGAAAATAAACATAACTAACCCAACAACTTATCAGCTTCAAGATATGTATGGCCAACCAATTAAAGAATGTTTTTATAAAATGGAGTTACAAAAAACTAAATATCCCGATATATATCTAGTGGAGAAGGTGTTAAGGAAAAAAGGAAACAGAATATTTGTTAAATGGATGGGACTTTCCAAAGAACACAACTTTTGGATTGACAAAAAGGATGTTGTGTAATTTATTAAATTTTGAATAATGTAAAATACGCAAAATCAATATATTTACTCGTGTATCACTAATATAGAAATAAAATATGTATACGAACGACATTAATGTGTTTTATTTAAATGTCTAAATTCATTATTGAATAGCTTTATTTCACTAAAACATTATTTACATTTTATATTTCAGTAACTTAACAGAAAAAAAAACAAATTAATTTAAATATATTTTATTGGAAAAAAATATGTAAAATAAAAATTATTCTAAATTTAAATACAAAAAAGAAATTTTACACCTTCATAAAACATAATTCTTAATCTCATGCCGTAACAACTGGGCTTCATGATTGACACACCAGCATTCTTTCTAGTGATGCAAAAAAGTCACATAAAAACTACCAACGTTCTCGCACAATATTTGACCATTCGTGCTAAATGGATATGCGGCAATGGTTGGCTTGGAGTCCCACTCTTTTGGAAAAGGCATTTTAACACTTGTTATACTTTATAGTATATGCAGTACGAAATCCGAAAAATAACTGTGCTCCTCTTCGGTTTCATTCGCATTTAAGTAATGTTGAGGATGCTGATGTCATCCAAGGTGTGGGGGTCATGACGTCACCGGTTGCATATAAACGAGGAGGAGACTTGATACGATTCACTAGATTTCCAACACTGTACGTTTACTTTGAAACTAATTTTTTATTATTGTAATGGCTGCTGTACCTAATTTTATGATGGGTGTACCCAGAGGATGTGCCAATCTAGAATTCTTGGATTGATTGGCGGAAGTGGACGGCATTAATAATATGTGGAACGACCACGAAGGAGACGCAGATGTGGCTGCCGAAGGGGGTGTTGTTGGAGCTGAAGTGGAAGTTGTTGGTGCCGAAGAGGTTCTTCCAGGAGATGTGGACGGTGAGGAAGGTGATGATGCTGTCGTACTGGAACAAGTCGAACTTGATACTGCTGACGATGGCATCGTTGCAGACGCATCAGACGATGAAGAGGAAATGGAGCTCACCGATAAGTATCTCCTAAGAGGACACCACCCCAGGAATGAGATATTCTGCACCACCATGGCATATGTGGCTGTCGACACAAGGGATGGTGCAGAGTATTAAATGTGCTACGGCTGTTACATGGGGTACCAACGACGTGTCGACCTGGCGTTGCATCGGCAAGTAGACTTTCACTCAACAACACGCCTGACAGATGGGGAAAAGGGTTATTGCAAATTTTGCAGAGAGCCACTCCATCAAATTCGACCAGTGGAGATCTGCAATATTTGCAATAACAATAGAAAAAGTTAAAATGTGAATAGTTTAGTATTGTAAATAGTTTAGTTTAAGTAAATGTATAAGTGATTAGTCCTCAGAATTTTTAAATAATTTATATAAATATGTTTCTTTTTTTGTAAATAAATATATCTCCTTTTATGAAAAATGTTTGTTTTTACTTTCTATTTTAAGTGGTAACATAAAGTGGGGGTATATCGACTTATATACCTAGTAAGAAATAATGAACTCTTATTCATTTGAGTTTTGTGCATTTAACATGGTCACAATCCAAGATCCAACCTTCTCCTCTACCAATGATTCGATGTTATCAAATGTTGTACCATTGATATGGTATGAAGAAGTAAGATATCAGGATCCTGAAACCGGTGAGTGGTGTTCATAGTTATCGTGGGTTACAGAGGAGCCACCTGGTCCGGCCAATAGCACTACAAGTGGATACCAACAAACATTCTCTGAATCTGAAGCAGTGTCCTCTAAAAGTGATCCATCTGAATCCGATGCAGAAACGGATTCCGAAATTTAAAATAATCTATAAGAAACTCATCTGTTGTTGTTTATGTGAGTGGTGACATTGATGCTACACGTATAAGAAAGTTACTACCCCACTCTCGCTTATGTTGGTTGTGGTGGAGTGGGGGGTGTGTTATATAAGAAACTTCTCACCGCTTGGTTCTCAGTTAAACTGCCAAACTGGAAGACAAATGGCTACCCAAGAGAATATTGTCAGTTCAAGCGACTCCACAGAAACTACAATGTCCTTCTGGGAGTACAACATGAGGGTTGTTCACTCATACGAAGGAGATGGTCCAGATAGCAGTAGCTGGGTAGTATCTGTGCCTAGACATAAAAATCTTGGACGTGAAGAGGATCCAGACAGTAGTAGCTGGTCCATGGAAGCTGAGCCGTCGAGCAGACCATATTCACCATCAGCTTGGTCTGTGGAGCCAGAACCAATGGGTGCCAGCGACTCGGACTCCGAGGAAGAGCACGCCATCTTCACCGTCAGCTTGGTCGTTGGAGACGGTGTAAATGGGTGCCAGCGACTCGGACGACTCCGATTGATATTTTTCATATTGTTTTTTTGTACATATTTTTTATAGTTTTTTTTTTTGTACTTGTTTATTATTATTATTTATATTTTCATATTAGGTATGTAAGAAATAAAACATCAGTATTTGGAAAATTATTTTTTTATTCACAAATTTTTACTTAAAGTATAAAAATCGCCAATATGGCACAATCATCTCAAGTAGCAACATGGTGCATCTCCCAGCTGATGATCCGATACCTACAAGCTGTGTTGAACATTGTGAATGTAGACATTTGTTCCATGCCACCCCCGCCCCCGGGTGCGGCTCCGTCGCCCTCGGGGCCGTGGGTCGGCGGTAGCGGCTTCACCACCGTAACGATTTCGAAGCGCTACCGCCGCCCCCAGATCCCGGGGGCGGCGAGCTGTGGCTTCGCACGCGCGAAGCCACCGCTTCCACGCACTAACCTAACCTAACGTAATCTAACCTTTTTTTTTTTTTGAGGTGGAAATCTTTATGGACACCAGTGAGACTGTTTCGCCGAACAGCCCCACTGGTAATGTGGGGACTCCCCCGCAGGCATACCCCACTAAAACCACCCCTCTTCTGTGTTGCTGCTACTTTGGGACTGCTCGCGCTTAACTTCAAAGTACCAGGTCACTCGATATATTATAGTTGTTCGTTATCTCCTCTGATCACCCTTCCGTTCTAGTGGTCAGGAGTTCAGGTGCAGCTCACTTTCCTCTTCTCCTTTTTGTGTCATGACCTGCCTGATCATGACCGCCTATGATGCCCCATGTGGCCTGTGATTGCATCATTGTTGAGACCAAATTATCTTGTCTCAGGCGGCTACCCAGTCTGTCCTCCGCTGCCGTTCTTAAAGCGCGCCATCTGTTGCAAACAAATAATGTATGCGCCGTGTTATCTACCTCGCCGCAGTACATACACTCCCGACTCTCCACCTTTCCTATATCATATAGATACTCTCAGAAGCTTCCGTGCCCGGTCAGCGCCTGGGTGAGATGATATCCCACCTCCCCATGCCGCCTCTTGACCCATGTTCTTATGTCTATAATAAGACTCCTCGTCCACCTTCCCTTCGTGGCTAAGTCCCACGGTCCTGCCACCTTCTCCATAGCCTTTCCCTCGCTTCTCCTCCGTCCACTCCTTCGTAAACTTTTCGCCTCTCTCTAACGAGCAGATCGATGGGTGGTATTCCTGCCTCCACCATGACCGCCTCATACGACACGGTTCTATAAGCGTTGCACACTCTTAACGCTGTGCAACGTTGCACCCTGACCATCCTTCCTCGCGTTTTCTCCTTTCCTAACGCACTTCCCCATACTGGGGACGCGTATGGCAGGATGGAGTGCACAACACTGCACAGTACCCTCCTCTTACTTGCACTTGGGCCGTTTGTATTGGCCATAACCTTGCCAATGGCGGTGGCCGCTTTACTTGCCTTCTCCGCGGCTTTTGTCACGTGAACCCCAAATGTGAGTCCCGGGTCTAACCATACCCCCAGGTATGCCTTTGAGGCAATATGGCAGCCGATGAAGAGTGTGAATCATGTGATGCTCCAAAGAATAAACATTTTAAATGTTGTAAATCAAAAGTTAGTGCTAGTGTAGTATGTGTAAACTGTGGAAACATTTATCACAGGTCATGTCTCAAAAGAGATTTTCCAAATCTGGTAAGTGAAACGGGAGATACAAGAATTAAATGCTGTGACATAACTCCAGAAGAAACTAAAATGACAGCTGGAAATGAAAAATGTAAAAGTTAGAAAATGAAATGTTGAAGAAGTTACTCAGTGAAAGTGAAGAAAAGTACAAATTATTGTTAGAAAATAAAGTTTTGCTAGAAGAAAACAATATATTGTTAAATAAAAATAATAAACTATTAGAAGAAAAAATCCAAAACAAGAAAAAAGATTCAGATAAAGATAAAAATACCATAACAAAAAACACAAATAGAACTTATAATTCTGTAGTAAAACAAGAAACACAAAAAGATACCAATAATGCTGATAAACCAAATGTCAAATTAAATACAGGGTGTGCCAAAAAAAGCGACTCACCAGATAATTATCATGAACTAGAAAAAGCACAAATCAACAAAATGAATGATATAAATTTAGGAGATGATGACCATGATCAAATTGACAACAGCAATGAATTTCAAGTAGTTACCAATAAACGGAAAAGAAAAGTAAACAACAGAAATGTCGGCAATGCCACAGTAAATGACGAAGACGGAGAAAATTTTACAGGCGTCACAAAAAGAATCTGGCTCTATGTAAATAGAGTGAAGAGGCACGTATCTAATGAACACATTCTAAAATATATAAAGAAAAAGTCATCAAGTTCAAATAAAGATGAATTTAGCGTTAAAGAACTGCCAACCCAGGCGTCTCAAAATAAAGTATTTATGGTCGGTGTACCAATTGATGAAAAAAATGAAATTTATAGTCCCAGTTTTTGGCCTAAAGGTGTAGGCTACCGCAGATTCGACTTTAATAAATACAGATCCCATATGAGAACACAAAGTGAAGATTTTTTTATAAGCGATATGAAAACTGAATGCAACCCTTATGACATCGGTGAAGAAGAAAGTGTGGTCCAACCAATAAAACTCAAACATGTCGATGAAAAGCATTTATATTCTACTCCCAAACGATATCTAAATCTACTACATCTTAATATCCAATGTATCCGTAATAAAGTACTGGAACTGGAAGTACCCCTCAAAACTAAAAAATATCAAATTGTCTGTTTAAATGAACATTGGCTATCAACAGGAGAAATTACTTCTTTAAAAATTGAAGGCTATCAATTTGCATCATCTTTCTGCAGGTCTGTAAAAAAACATGGTGGGGTAGGTATACTATTAAGTGAAAATCTAAATTGTTCTCCAATATTTAACCTAGAAGAGTGCACTGTTGAAGTACACTGTGAAATATCTGGAATTAAAATTCAAAATACACAAATTATTACAGTATATAGATCTCCGCTAGGAGATTTTAACATTTTTCTAGATAAAATCACCTTATTACTTGATAAATTAGACATTACAAAGAACATTGTAGTAACAGGAGATTTTAATGTAAATTTTAATACGGCTGACCAAAGAGCCCTACAGTTATGTAATTTATTTTTAACATATGGCTTAAAACAAACTCCAGGAAAATACTAGAAATAACTCGTGCCTTGATAATATTTTCACAAACTTAAATGATTCATCAATGAATGCATCAATATTCAACCCTCACCTTTCAGATCATCTGGGCAATAACTTTAAATTTGAGCATACACTAAAAAAATGTAATAGCAGTAAGCGAGTAAACTATAGACCAATCACGAGCTATGGTCTAACCAAATTATATAACTATATCGAGAATACATGTTGGATTTTCCTAGATAATCCAAGCCTTGATGTTGACACAAAATTTCAAACTTTTATTAACATATTAACAACTGGTATTGAAGCATCATTTCCTATTAAATCAAAATCCATAAATAGTTTCAAAAAAAAAGGGTGACGTTGACTGGTTCAATGAGAATCTCAAGCAAATGAGAGAAACTGTTCAATTCCTAAGTAATGTCAATAAAAACAATCCAAACCATGTAACTAATAAGGAATTAAAAGAATTTAGAGCAAAATATAAAAAGGCATTATCTGATAGTAAGCGAAAAGCAAATGACCATTATATAAATACTTGTAAAAACAGTAAATCCGCTATGTGGGACATAATAAAAAGAAATAATCAAGTCCTAAGCTCATCAGAAACTACAAACATCAGTGCAAACAATTTCAATGATTTCTTTGTCAATATTGCAGAAAACATAGTAAAAGATTTACCTAAAACAGACAAAAATCCAGTAGACTATATTAGAACTAATGCCACAAACTGTTCTGGATCAAATTTCAATTTTAAGGAAATAACATTTAACCAAGTAAGATCAATAGTAAGCAACTTAAAAGACAGTAAAAGCAAAGATCCATATGACATAACCGTACAAATGATTAAAACATTACTAAACGTTATCATTGTGCCTCTTACCAAATTAATAAATATGTGTATAAATAGCCACATTTTTCCTAAATGCCTTAAAATTGCAAAAGTTATTCCTATTTTAAAGAAGGGATCAATGGATGACGTAAATAACTACAGGCCCATTTCCCTGGTTCCTATCCTTGCAAAAATACTAGAAGCAGCTTTAAAAATTCAAATTACAGAGTACTTTGAGAACAGTGCATTGTTTTCTCCATGTCAGTATGGCTTTAGAAATAATAGATTCACCACCTTGGCAATAAATAGCCTGACACAAATAGTATTAAGGGGATTCGAAGAAAACATGTACTCATGCATCATTTCTAGACCTAACAAAAGCTTTTGACTGTGTGTCCCACAACATCTTATAATTGGTGGCTTATAAGTTTGATAGCAATAGTACAGCATTAATTAAGTCCTACCTTTCGGACAGATTTCAGTATGTGAGCTATAATGCGGGCATATCAGGGCGGCAGTTGGTGAAGCATGGCGTACCACAAGTACAGCATTAATTAAGTCCTACCTTTCGGACAGATTTCAGTATGTGAGCTATAATGCGGGCATATCAGGGCGGCAGTTGGTGAAGCATGGCGTACCACAAGGCTCCGTCCTAGGTCCCATTCTGTTTTTAATTTACATCAATGATTTACCTAACTGTTGCCCGGATGCTACATCCATTCTGTTCGCAGATGATACAACCGAATTAATTCAAAATCAGTCTTTAGACATTATTCGACACGATGTGTCAAACATACACTCGAATGTTAAGAGTTGGTTTACAGCAAATGTACTAAGCGTAAATGATAGCAAAACTCAAACATTAATTCTTACGCTGCGCAACCTATCAAAAGACAATTCAGATTTTGAGCCAGTAAAATTCTTGGGGGTTTATATCGATCCGATACTGACATGGGAAAAACACATTGTGTATCTTTCAGGGAAACTTTCAAAAATTACTTTTCTATTAAGGAATCTGCGAAATAGTGTATCGCAAAAAACCTTAATAACAGCTTACTATGGATTCTTTCATTCAACTTTGTCATATGCTATATTAAATTGGGGCCACTCAACTCATACATTTAAAGCATTTAGCTTGCAACGAAAATGCATCAGAATTATGGCTCAAATAGGCTACCGTGAATGTTGTCGTGAGCAGTTTATAAAGCTTGGTATACTTACCCTACCATGTGTTTACATATTAGAATGCCTACTATATATAAAACAGAGGCATAACATATATATCAAACATAGTGATATCCACCAATATCCTACTCGTAGTAAAGATAGGCTAGTTCATAACTATTTAAGACTCTCATGTACTAGAGATGGAACTAGTTACCACTGCATAAAAATACAATGTCCTTCCCATAAAGGTAAAAGATTTAGCCTTCAATCAGTTTAAAAATAAAATAAAATTATACTTTAAAACTAAAGCTTTTTATAGTAAGTAAGTAAGTAAGTAAGTTTTATTCCGTCTTAGTTCACATTTGCATGTATAAAACAGGTCACGGTTTACAAAATGAAAAAATACTGACATATAAAACAGACAAACGAGTTGCTAAAAATAAGATAAATAAGTCACACTTATCATTATCATACATAATATTCTTGAGTTGTGTATGGCTCAATACTACATATGTACTGAAAGGCTTGTTTACTGAAACATTTGAGGTTAACATTATTTTTTATAGTGTTGGGGAGTGCATTAAAAAATTTTAGTGTAGCATAATGTAGTCCTTTTTCCGTGAGTGTTAACTTATGTACTGGATAAACATAATTCATTTTATGCCTAGTATCGTATGCATGGTCTGTGCTTACATTTATAAATTCCAAATTGTTGTTTTTTAAGAACATCAAACAGGAATAAATATATAAACCTGGGATTGTGAGTAGTTTGTTCTCCCTGAATCGGCCTCTACAAGACTCATCAAATTTCATTCTGAATATCACCCTAATTGCTTTCTTTTGCAGTTTAAAAATTTTAGGGAGGCTTGATGAACCACCCCAGATTTCAATTCCATATTTAGCAATAGAGAGGAAGTTTGCGTGGTACACTATGAGAAGATTACTGCTGTTAAAGGAACGTGATAAAACCCTGAATGCATAGCATGATTTATTTAATTTATTCACTGTGAGGTCGATATGTGCAGACCATTTAATGTTGTTGTCTAGTGTTATGCCTAGTAATTTAGTTGAATCTGTTGTCGTAATTGGCACTGTATCAGCTAGGTGCTCAGGTATTTCGATATTTGACCTATCTGTTTTAAAAATGACACAATTTGTTTTTGACTCATTAAGAATAAGATTATTGTTAGTAAACCAATCTCTTGCGTTGAACCAGAGCTCTTCAAGTCTGACAGCAATTTCGTTGAGAGTTTTGCCCGTTATCTTTAAATTAGTGTCGTCGGCATAGCTTACAATATTTATTTTAGCGTTATTTTCTATTACATTGACTAAATCGTTGACAAATATTATAAAAAGAAGAGGTCCAAGAACACTTCCTTGGGGTACTCCGTAGTTGCCACATATAGTATTGGATTCATATTTTTTCCCGTCATGTATTACAGAGGTCTTATGCGTTCTGTTTTGCAAATATGATCTAAACCATTGAAGGCCAATTCCTCTAACACCAATTTTTTCCAGTTTGCTTAGGAGCTTATTGTGATCTAGGCTATCAAATGCCTTGGATAGGTCTAGAAAGAGTCCACAGGCAATTTCCTGGCCATCCAAAGCCTTCAATACTACCTCAACGAAATTGAATAGTGCTGTCGTTGATCTGCTTTTTCTGAATCCATGCTGAAAGTTATTAAAAAATTTGCATCTGTTAAGAAATAGGAGCAGCCTATTATACATGAGTGTTTCAAGAATTTTCGAAAAAACAGACAACAGACTCACAGGACGGTAGTTCCCTAGTTCATTTGTATCTCCTTTCTTGTGCAAAGGTATTACAATCGCCAATTTTAATACATCAGGAAATGTTTCTTGTGATAGCGATGTATTGAAGATATTCACAAGTGGTGTAGCTAGAGCTTTTATACATTTTTTTAGCAAATTAGCTGATATACCATCAAACCCACTGGAGTTTTTAGATTTAAATTTTTTTACTATGTTACAAATTTCTTCGGATGTGGTAGGATATATAAACATGGATTCTGTATTTGTTTTTATTAAGTTACTATAATTTTTTGTGCTTTCCTTTTTCTCCAAGTTTTTTAAAAGATTAGAAATCGTTTCACTAAAAAATGAGTTAAACTTATTTGCCAATATAAGTGGGTCGTCATCTGGTAGCTTATTATCGATTTTATTACCAATGGTTGAGTTTACGAGGTTCCAGATACATTTGGATTTATTGACCGAGTTATTAATGACTTTTTCATATTACTGACTCTTAGCTGCCTTTAAGCGTTCCTCGTAAATTTTTCTAGCATAAGAATGTGCAGGTCTATAGTCTGCATTTGTATTGCTTATATTTTCTAGAAGCTTCAGTTGGTTTTTTAATTGGTGTAATTCAGGAGTATACCAGTCTGACTTACGTGGCTTTCTAATCTTTCTCTTAATTAGTGGAAAGCTAGCATTGAAGCTATTTTTTATTAGTTCTAAAAAAATTTTTGTTTTATCATTTACTGAATCAACGTTATATACCCTAGACCAATCCATTGCCTCTAAATCTGAAATAAATTTATTTACATTTTCGTCGTTGTAAGACCTTGTGTAAATATGTGGTTGCTTGCTAGCTTTTACTAGGAAAGAAAATGTTTGTGCCCTGTGATCAGATATCAGCGATTGTACCACCTGAGTTTGATGATCACAAGAGATGTTAGTAATGATATAGTCAATGATTTTTTTACTTGTTGGAGTAATTCTAGTGAAGTCCTTGACTGTGACTTTCATGCCATAAGATTCGATTATGCTCGATAGCTGAAATTTCCCTACATTGTCACTAGCAAAATCTATATTAAAGTCACCTGCTATAATGACTGCCTTGCTTTCATTGAACAAACCTTCCAGTATTACATTTAATTTGAATAAAAATGTATCTAAACAACCACTCGGAGGACGATAAATACATAAAATTACACAATCACTATTTATAAAATTACATTCAATAGCACTACACTCGAAGTGACATTTTTCTGACATTTGTGACAGATCTTCCCGCGGCTTCCATCGTACACCATCTGCTACATAAATTGCCGATCCTCCATGTTCTCCATGCAGTCGACAATAACTGGAGGCGAGACTTAAATTTTTTATTTTATATATTTCTAACTCTTCATCCGATTGCCAGTGTTCTGTGAGGCATGCAATTTGACAGTAATCTATACTTTCAAATAATTCCTCCAACTGATTAATGCTGGTGCTTATGCACTGTACATTTTGATGTACTACTTTGATCTTCGATTCTGGGTGCTTTGAATTAACCTTCTGCTTTGTCTGTTTGGGACTTTCTCTCAAATAAGACTCTGTTTCGCGTTGCAAGAAAGAAATCAAATTTAGATACTGCTAAGCCAGAGTTCCAAGAATCCGGATTAAGCAGGGTCTCTTCAAGAGAGATATCGGCTCCTATTTTGAACGAACTAAATTTGGGCCACTTGTGTTTTGGCCTTATTTTAAAACAGAGAAAATCATTCCTCGTGAATTTATCATTTAGATATTCCGTTAGTTCGTCTGCTGACAGATCCTTACGGAAGTTTGCAACATGAATCCAGGTTCTCTTAATTGTTTTAACTGCAGAGAATTTGTCATCATTTGATTTAGCGCTGCCTTGTATAACTTGCCTATTCTGGTCTTCTTTCTGATCTTTTTTCATATTTGATCGGCGTTTGTACCCATACCGAACTTGTATAAAACCAACATCCTTCCTCTCGTCACTGGGATTTTCGTTGGAGTTCCTTTGACTGTATGATGATGTACTTGGCTCTAGAGAAATTATGTCATTCATTATTTTTAATTGTTTACTTTCCAATTCATTTAGTTTGGATTGTTTGGGGGTCCCTGGTTCAATGCTCATTGAATTGGTTTTTGTTTGAGTTGGTGTAGCAGCTTTTTTAGCCGTTTCTTGTTTTTGTGAGATGTTTCTTTTTATGTTTAATTGTGTTTTGTTTGTGTTCATATTGTCCAGCTTGTTATCTATAATTTTCAAGTAATCCAAGTAATTTAGTTCACCCTGCAACCTGGAGATTTTTTTATCTATTTCTGATTGAATGTATGATTTAATTGATGAATTTAAGTTGTCGCCTGGGGGTGTTACCTTACTGTTGCTTATCTCTTTGGCTTGATAATGCGAAATGTCATTTTGTAACTTTGAGTTTGTTTCTTGTAATTTCTTTACCGTCTCCATCAGTTCAGCATTAAAAACTTTAAGTTGATTGTTTTCATTTAGAAGCTCTTGATATTTAGATAATTCGTCATCCTCACTGTCACTGTTGTTGGTCTCTTCTACATCATTTTCTTTGGTTATAGTTTTACTGACTGCCGGTGTAGTACCACAACAAGTAATTGTTGCAGCACAGCTTATATGGTATGTTTTACTGCATTTTGTGCATTTAATTTGTTTTTTAATTACTTTTTTACTACAATAACTGCAGTTAACTTTACACAATTTTTCACTGTCCACCATCTTGGCTGGCGACCTTGACCTTCAACTATAGCATTGAGGAGTATCTTCTGAATGATTTCGGTGATATGTCATTGTAACATAGTGAAATTTTTTTATTTTAATGTGTATTTTCTCTTTTTTAATTATATGTACCGTATATTTTTAGTACAACTTTGTTTTGTAAACTTATGTCAATTTTATATATTTGTAATGTGAATTTTGTTTTTTGACCTGTGTAAATACCTTGGTATAGTGGCATCAATAAATGATTATTATTATTATTATTTTATTGTCTTACTGGGTCTTACCTCTACCTGGCCCACTCTCACTGTCACTAGGAGCTCCAGGTTTTTACCCCTCAGCCATCTCTCCACTCGTCTTATCGCCGTTTCGGCACCCTCCATAATTTCTGTCGCCGTATCTGCCGTTACCAGCACCGCTAGATCATCCGCGTACCCAATCATTTGAATGTTTCTCAGTAGCCGGATTCGGAACACATCATCAAACATCAGGTCGGGGTCGGTCCTAGAAGCGAACCCTGCGGGACCCCACATGTAGCCTTTCTCCAATGACTCTCCCCTTCCGCTTCTACCTCGATCCATCTGTTCTCAAAATAGGACTTTAAATGATTCACCAAGTACGGAGCCACCCCCATCCTCATTAACTTACGGATGATCTCCCTCCAGTATTAAAGGCGTTTCTTATGTCCAACGTGACCACCGCACAGATCTTTTTTCTCCTCCGAGCCTCCCTTTCTACTTCCGTCAGCCGCCCAATTGCTCCCACCGTCGACCTTCCTTTTCTGAAGCCGAACTGGCTGTCTGACAATCCTCCTTTTTCCTCTATCTCCTGCTCCAATCGGCCAATTATCAGGTATTCCAACAGTTTACCCATTGCATCCAGCAGGCACACCGGCCTATAAGAAGAAGGTTCCTCCGGTGGCCTATTCCCTTTCCTTAGGAGCACGAGACGCGCGTAATCTAACTTAACCTAACGTAATCTAACCTAACCTAACGTAATCTAACCTAACTAACCATCAAATCAAATCATTTATTCATCAATAAAGTTACACTATATATATACAAATATAAAGTTAACTTATTTGACTAGTCAATACAATGAGAAGTAAAATACATCTTAAGTAATTATAAATAAAATTGACAATACACGAGAAAAAAAAAAATTTGTAATTGAGACAAACATTGAGACATAATAACAGATTAAAATTGATAGTTTAGGAACTCATCCACCGAGTAAAAGGCTTTCTCTGTTAGAAATATGAATAATTTATTTTTGCATGTACCTTTTTTGTATTTTTTTGATTTATTTTTTTAAATTTTTTTATATATATTTTTTTTTATTTCTTTTATATATTTATATATTTTTTTTAAATATTTTTGTATATTTTTTTTCTAAGATTTTTATTTTTATTACAATATAATTGTACAACCTAACCTAACCTAACCTAACGTAACTTAACATTTATTTTTTTAAGTAATGTTTTATATTTTTTTATTACAATATAATTTTACAAATTATTTATACAAAAACTTACACTAATACTTATAACTAAACAAATAATGTACATATAAAAAATAATTTACATTAAAATGCTATAACAGCTCTTTACCTTCATGTGCTCTAGCCAAGATCTTCTAATTTTTTTTCTACACCTTCTAACTCCCGATGGGACTTAGCCTCGGCGTTGCGGCGATTACTGATGCCCTCGATTTTTTGTTGGGCATCAATCCTCTCCGAATTCGCATTAATCATGATTCGCTCTCTCTCTAAGGTTAGCCTTTCAATTTCTAACCTTAGATTTTCGGCCTACTGGAGGCGTTCTCGAGCATTGGCTTCCTATGCCTCAGCCTGCCATTGTAGCACATCATCATTAATGCGCGCCAATACATCCGCATCGTGTTTTTCCTTTTCAGATTTTATAAGTGTTTTTAATGCTGAAATTGCATTTTTTAATATATTGCGGTCATCCTCCTGTGACAGAAAATCACAATCCGAATCAGAATCTGAGGGATTCTGAATCGGTGGAACTGGTGATGGAATATTTAATAAATCCTCAATATTTATATCATCCAGTTCCACAATGTCTGCCACAGGTTCCAGCAGTGGTACCGCACCCAACACCATGTCAGAATGCGTAGAATTCTGACTTGGTGCTCGGTGAGGTGATGGCGCCGCATTAGAAGTGCCAGCTCCTTCTAGTGCGTCGTTGCCACCTGGGGTGGTGGTGATGGCACTGCATTAGAACAACTTGGTTGTTCTAATGCGGTGTCATCAAATCTACCACCTAAAATCGGACTTGTATTCACGTCGCAATTTACCTCGCCGTTAAGGCTCATTAGATTCCCCTTTCCTCCCATGCCTCTGCCTACAATTTTTATCACAGGCCTAGGAGGATCCTCCAGAATAGGGGTTAACGGCGCAGGTAAATTTTGATTCAAATCTAACATAAATTGAATAATATGTCGCGGAGCATCGGAAAAGTCCGGTGTTAGTTGAGTAGCCGCCCTTCTTGGACCAGGCCCTGATGCCACCGATGACGACTTTGTGCTGGGGTTCACAACACGTCTACCCCTGCCCCTACCCCTACCACTCCCCGATGCCGCCGATGATGACTTTGTTTTACGACTATTACATTTTTCAATTTTTACGCTCTTTTTACAAGTTTTTCACTTGACAACAAAGTCATCTTCGGAGTCATCACTGTGAATAACTACCCCTTTGGGCTTTTTGACTACTGGCGGTTTCACAGAGTCGTCCTCAGAGTCATCACTAGTGACCAACGATATGGATGCAGACGAGGGTTGGAAGCGACGCGACGCCCACTCTGATTCCTTGATGCAGAAGCTGTCCTTTTAGATGGTCTTACTTTGCCATCTAAACGAACGAGCTCCTCAACATCACGGAATTCGCTTTCATGATCCTGTAATCCATCTACGACTTCGGTGCTATTGGAATTAATTCCTCTAGCATCGTTGTCAGAGATGTGAATTACCGGATGCATGTCAGCATCAGACTGGTTAACAGCGTGCCTCTGTTGATTGCCATAAACTGACCCATGTATCGTGCTATTTGTCGAAGTTGCATTGGGGGTGACATTATGCGTTGTTGTATTTGCGGCCGGGATTTGAACATTTGATATTATATTTACCCTTAATCCCGGCCTACCTACAATGTTATATGTAGGGCCCATATTTCACACCAGGAACTAGGTGTGTCGGGCCTGCTGAGCTACCACTGGGTGTCAATATTAAATTATTTGCGGAGCCGGCCACAACGAATCGAGCCGCTGGGGCTGCCGCGTAAATCACATTGCTCGTTGTATTTATTGGTGCACCCACTATGGTAGCAGGGCCCGGCATAAACGTGGAAAGCAATGTCACACCCTGCATCATCATCTGGGCATTATTAGCCTCCGATACATTGGTCGTTTTACGGCCACCACCAGATACAATGTGTCTCACCATTATGAGAATTACGAATTGAACAATTTAAAAAAATAATAAACTTACAAATTGTTAAACTTGAAACTTGGCACAGAACACAACACAGAACATAAAATTCACAACTAAACACAGTGAAAGTTGAAGGTAAAGAGAACTATTGAATCGCCCACAAAGTATAAATAGACCAATAGACCTCCATCATCCCTACTCTAGGAGTGGTGGAAATGCAGCCTCCTCATTGGTTGAAATGTATCACGCCACCAAAGCCAAGCGCCACGTCATCTCGAGTTGACATCAGCACTGTTGCCACATAACCCACTCTAAACAATAACCCAAACTGTGGTACAGCACCTACCATAAGAAATTGCACTTTATTTTACTTCAACAAAGAAATTCTTGTTGCCATTTAACCCACGTTGAATCTCACAGCTTGCAAACATACCTTGAATAGACGTCAGCATTGTTGCCACATGACGCACTCTAATCGTAATGTAACCCAGGATGTGGTACAGCACTCCCATAAAAAAAGATGCTTTATTATACTTTAAAATAGGAATTCTTGTTGCAAACATGCCTGGAATAATAGCTATGGTACAGTACCGTCCATAAATGACGCTCACTTTAATTTAAAACAGGAATTTTGGTGTAAAGCTTAATAACAACACATAATTATCTTTTCTATGTATACTTGATTACAATATAGTTCTCCAATGAATGTTTTTTATATTTTTTAATTACACATTATTACATATTATTACATACAAAGTATGAAATTAACTTACAAGTATCTTTACAGAATTGTAGATACATAAACTTAACATATTTTATAATATTTTGGAATTGTACATTAAACGAACACCCACTTTTAATGACAATATAAATTACTTGCTTAACAAAATTCTTCTTAATTTACAATATTTTTACAAAAAAATACATAAATAAACTAAATCTAATTTATAATATTCTGGACCTTCACGTCAAACAAACATTCATGTTTCAATAATGATTACTGGCTTAACTCTGATATTGCCGCAAGTAAATGATCTATTTTATCAATTTCCACATTACTACTTTGGACGACATTAACAGCAGACATTAACCACCGCATATTTTGCTCTAGCTCGGTTTGAAAAAATTGTGTCAGAGTCACCCCACGGCAGTTTTAGTTGTATTGGGGATGACAAAGCGTTTATCATCGTGATGAGACAGAGCCACTTTGTTCTTTACTTCGGTAAAAATATCATGTAATTGACTTCAAAATGTATTCATCTTTCTGCATATTAAACCACCTTGTTCAACGATTTGCCTATAGTCTAGTCATCTATTGATAATTCTTTTTGAATGACAGATCTCTTTACACCTTTTGCTTTTTTTAATTCATTCCCCACGGATTGTACGTAATAAGTTTTTGCTCCGGTACCATAAAAACTGATTATTGGCTCCGCGGGAAACTCATCTTTAAAATTACCTACAACCGGTGGGCCCCTAGGTACATTAAATATATTACCATCCTGATCTATTACAAAATCGTAAAAATTTTGTTAAAATTTTGATAATCAGACTATCGGTATCAGAATACAATAAAGAGGCATTATCCCCATACTCTCTTTTAATTACATTATAGAAAAAGTTGTACAATATTGTCTTTGACAACTCCAAGATGCAAAAGCCCACGTAAATCGGTTTATTATAAGTCACCTTTTGTTTACCCATATGGATCGCTACAAAATCTTCAGTAAATATCGAATAAGTTTTAAAGTTTGGATGAGATATTAATGCATTTGCACCCATACTACGTCTAATACTTTCCCAGTGAGTAACCAACTTTATGTCTGACCTGTTGTCCACATTTTCCATCGTCTTACCAAACGCTGCATTATTCATTAAATTTTACTGATCTTTTTCAAATTTATTTGTAGCTTTATTTCTCATCTCGGTGTTTAAGTCAATATATTTCTTTAACCATGCCGATTGATTAAATTTAAGAATTTTATGTATTTTTGTAACCACTAACCGTTATTAATAGCCTGCTTTAAATTTACATAGTGTATGACGTACTTTTTTTATCGTTCAGGTTTGGTATTAACTTTGTTAATTTTGATTCGGGAGGCACAATATTTTCAAATAAGAAGGGGAGATCTGAGTGTAAGTCGTGCAAGTATTCCGGATAATGTATGTCTACTTCAAAGACGTACCCATGGGGGCTATCATCCGAGATATCCATAATATCTAAATCATTTATTTCTTTATCAGATAGCCACATGAAACAACTCGTAGGTAACACCTGAGACATACTATGTCCATATAAATTCGTGGCGTCTAGATATGTGATAAATGATGACGGCTCATTAGGGTCATAATCAGGTAGAAATTTATTATTTGCAATATGCTTCCTTTCTGAACACTGACTTACTCCACCCCTTATAACCCCTTTTAAAGAAATGGATCATATCGATATCCGTTAACAATTCTAACTCGATTCCGGTTAATTTTAACATAGCATCCCATGATAGCCCCGGGGCTGTATAATACTGAGCTGGATTTAGTCCATATTTATCCAAAGAAATTCCGCGAAAATTCTCAAACACGTCACATAAAAGAAGCACGTCTGATTTCAAATAAATATCTGAATAATCACCTAGACTGCGACATTCGAACAAATCCCAAACATTCTTAGCTCGCAAATAATCAGCATCTGCTATGTGCTCTTTATTTAAATTATCATAAAATTCCTCTTTAGATGGCAATTCAGTTCTATTTAATTTCTCTAAACTATCCATAAAACTGTATGGAAATACACCCTTCTGTCTCATTAAATTAAATTTGTCATTTTCACTATAAAAACTTCGCATTGTCCCCAACTGATCATCATCTAAATTCGCACCTAAATTTTGTAACAAAGCCGATAGAAATTTAAAACTATCGATAAATCGCAATTGTAAATATTTCTTTTTTGTAACTCCCTTCTTATCAACATAATCGTGCATATACAGGTGTTTCGTAAAGGATATGTATTTTTCTTTATTTTGTGCTATTACATCAACTTTATCTTTGTATTTGCACAATTCTTTGATGAATAGGTGACTATCGTATCCACTCATGTTGTGAAATATAATAGGTATAAAATTGGGTAACTTGTAATTTAAGTTACATACAGAATGTGCAGCACCAAATCTTACCTTGCCCGTTAAGTGACAATGATCTCGAACTTTAACATCACCCCCCTCGAAAGCCCCCCCACATATACTGCACACGGTCGCATTCTGAAAGTCTTGGTTTTCGTGCGCTGTGAGTTTAGCCATTGGGACTATATTTCTCATATGTCTGTTATATATATTCCTTAAATCAGCCTCTATATGCAATATAAAAGCTATGGCTGCATCACACCCCCGATACAAATCAAACTTAGATAGAGAATTGTCGAAGGAGCATTTAATGTAATATGCAAAGGAATAAGGCTCATGTTTAAAGGTTTTATTCGTGAAAGAGAGTTCGGGGTTTGGCTGACACGTATAGATATGTTTTAAAATTGACTCAAAGTCTGCATATACTACGAATGGTACTCGCATTTGTTTCTCGATATTCTCAAATTTTAAAATATTCAGCTACTTCTTTTCCAAATTTGTTAATCCGAAATTTTGTTGTAGATGCTGTTGTATAAATATGATTACTACAGTCATTTCTCTGGTGTTGAAATAAGTGACGTTTATTATTAAAGTAAAGTAAACA
Organism: Rutpela maculata; assembly: GCA_936432065.2. NCBI lineage: Eukaryota > Metazoa > Arthropoda > Insecta > Coleoptera > Cerambycidae > Rutpela > Rutpela maculata. The sequence continues at coordinate 83,121,163 of OW386292.2, forward strand.
ACCATCGCAAAAATGTTTCTTATGATCGCTAGCGGAAACTTGGGCGGAAACTAACTTAGACAAATCCTTTATCCGACAATAGTGACTATTAGCACAATCGTTATTACAGTGATGATTTTCATCGCCAACACATTCACTTGAAATTAACAATAAATTTACGTGAGTATACAATTTCTTACCTAAGTAACGTAAAGGTCCAACAACTTCATATTTAACTCTATTATTTTCAAATTTCTCTTCTAAACCGTATACATTAATTGAAATATTATTCATTTCTTCAAATTTCGATATATCTCGTAATTTTATTGGAAAATTCATACCCGTTACATTTAATACTCTTGAAAAATGTGGATATGATGATGTGTACGATACATCTCCATTTGCGGGGTATAACGCTGACGTCACAGCCCAAGCGAAGCAACATTGATCTTGATTCTGTACATTCACCACCGCCTTCTTATTTTCGATGTATTTCCGTAATTTTATGTACGATGAACCACCCAAAGGGCTATACTTGTTTACGTTAATTTCAACAAAAGCAATTCGTTCGAGGGCCCAACCTAAAAAAATAGATAATGATTAATCATTGTTTTATAATTTAAAAAAATATTAGTATACCTGGATCAGGCTCCTGAAACTCAGTACTTTGCTTAACCATAGAATCCACAAAACTATTCAAAACATCATTCAGATCCATGGATTCATCCAAAATCCCATTGGAGGTATTAAATGATTTCATTTCAGTTAGATCTTGAGCCGGTAAAATGTACTTGGCGAACGATTCCATATTTACTTTCACTGTTTTATGGATACGCAGCACTTCTTCGAGTAGATTGAGAATCTTTGGTCTGATTTCGTTGACAAACATGGCGTAATCTAGATAATTATTTTCACAATGCACTCGATATCTTATTATCCTATTTTTAAAAGGTGTTTTGACAATAGCTACACCATCCACCATAGGGGCATATGAATTTGTCCTATGCTGCAAAGTTCTTCTATGTGATTTCATCTGGTTCGCTGTTAAAGTTACGTTACAGCAATCACATGTTTGCATATTAGTTGATGTTGAAGGCGTTGAATCAACCCTAGGTCGCTTTGCGAGAGGTCCATCGTTCCCACATGACTGCCTTTCATGGCGACGTAAATTGTCGCCACGTGTGAAACTTTTACCACAAGACGTACACGAAGGCATACTAAATTTACTATGGGAGTCTAGCCTATTTAATGATCATATGTCAACTCCTCTCTTGCTTTTATAAGGATGAGTTGCCCCCACTCCCGTGAATAAGATTGTAACGACAAAACATGAAGTCCTCATTGCTACATCAATTACTCAATCACTCAGTACTCTTATTACCTCCAACCACAATAATTACCCCCCCACCACAGTAATTACCCCCACCCATGACGTCACGAAAAGTGGTGGGGGGAGGCCCAGCTCCGGTATAAACACTCTAAACATGGCGTAATCTAGATAATTATTTTCACAATGCACTCGATATGTTATTATCCTATTTTTAAAAGCTGTTTTGACAATAGCTACACCATCCACCATAGGGGCACATGAATTTGTCCTATGCTGCAAAGTTCTATGTGATTTCATCTGAGTCGCTGTTAAAGTCACGTTACAGCAATCACATGTTTGCATATTAGTTGATGTTGAAGGCATTGAATCAACCCTAGGTCGCTTTGCGAGAGGTCCATCGTTCCCACATGACTGCCTTTCATGACGACGTAAATTGTCGCTACGTGTGAAACTTTTACCACAAGACGTACACGAAGGCATACTAAATTTACTATGGGAGTCTAGCCTATTTAATGATCATATGTCAACTCCTCTCTTGCTTTTATAAGGATGGGTTGCCCCCATTCCCGTGAATAAGAGTGTAACGACAAAACATGAAGTCCTCATTGCGACATCAATTACTCAATCACTCAGTACTCTTATTACCTCCAACCACAACAATTACCCCCCCACCACAGTAATTACCCCCCACCACACCAATTACCCCCCACCACAATACCCCCACTCATGACGTCACGAAAAGTGGTGGGGGGAGGCCCAGCTCCGGTATAAACACTCTATTCAAGTGAAAAAAAATATTCGGTCAAATTGGTTAAAATATTTTTTACATAAAGTATGGGACTTACTGATCAAAAAAAATTGAAAAACTTTCGGAAATTGCTCCTTTGACCTTGAATACCCCATCAATAAATTAAAAGTTCGACAAGATACAGAATTTTAGAACAATTTATAGCTGTATCTTGGAAACTAGTCATAGGATCGAGTTGGGACCATGAGAGCTTTTGATCAGAAAGTCGAAATCTACAATATATTAAAAATTCACCCAATTTCACTGGGGGCCACTTCCCATAAGATCTGATCGATCCTTTAAGGATTATATCTTAGAGGATGAGTAAATAAGAAAAAAGTCTTAGGTAAACTTTTATGGTACAAATGACCAACCTAATGAGTAAATGTAAAAAGAGAATATCGGTATAAGCGATTACATAACGTAGGTAAATTTGTATGCGTATATCAATAATACTTTTCAGGCAGAAATAAAGTTATATAACTCATAGCTAGAAATTCACATTTTAAACTATAGGTTACATGAGTCGTATTGTCATAAAAAAAAATAAGTTGCTCATCAAGCTAGAGGTTTAGATAAATTATACTCTCACAGAGAAACAAGTTTTTGTATTGTTTGGCACAGGTCCACTGGATAGTCTTCAGCTAAGGGTGAGGGTGTAATATCCGCTACAAACCAAAACACACGTCTCAAGACAGTGACGGAACTAAAGGGTGTTCAGAGAGTTTGGAGAACACAGGCCCCCAGCTCAGGGGGCCCACCAACATCAGCCGAGATACTGTATTTCAGACTTGTTCTTATGGTAAACGTTCCTTTACTTTTGTAATAGGTGGCTATCCAATATACCTACAATTTGCAAGTTATACTCTCTTTATACTTGAAAAGTTCCTATTTTTGATAATTCTCTGATATGTTTAGTGGAATATAGAATATATGACTGTTTTAAGATAATTACTTTTTATTCTCATTCCTACTTTTTTAATAGATTTTTGCACCTATTGGGGCCCACAAATATTCCTGGAACACGGGCCCCTTCCAATGAAGTCCTGCCACTGAGACCACAAGGCGTCCACAGGGACCACAAGGCGTCAAGACCTTAATTGCCGCAACACAATTGTACCGTCCATTAGTAATATTGTATTATATTATATGTGATAGACTGTGATATTGATGTACCGTAAGAAATAAACTGTAATTAAACGAGACTTGTCTTTTGACCATCAGGACACATCAAACATAAAACATAAATTAAAATATACAGGTTGAATCTTAATTTTAAACACATAGTTTAAAGAAAGAAAGAGTATGGCTTATTTTAATACTTAAAAATACAGACTTGGGACTAGCTGATCTTCATAAACTTTAAAAAATTATTTAATTACATTATACATTAAATATCTGCTTATGCCATCTAATATGTACATTCTACACTGCAACTAAGAATATTTTCAAGTAACTGCAACCAAAAAAGTTTTAAGAATGCTGTTTCATGTTTCGCAATAGGCCTCTTGCACAAAATATAATTTTGGCATTTTTAGAATCTTTACTTAATACAAAATACAGTGTGTAAAGGATTTTTTCTTATTTTTTTTCTTTTACAGACGATATTTAACATTAAAGTTTGAATAAATCCATTAGGCGTGCAAACAACGTGTGACGTCATGTGTCAGGTTACGCACAGTGCTAGCGTACATTTTAAATTAATTCCATTCATGATCCGTGATCACTGATCAGTTATTTGAATTTTAAAAAATCAGAAACACAACATATGAAATATTATCCTCTTTTGATTTTAGTGGCCAAATAAATCAAGCTTTCGACACTGGGGCTATATTACACTATTTTTATTTAAACTGGATAAAGTTGTTGCGGTACTAATAATCCCAACTAATACTTTGCATGCTAATTCAGATTACAGCTCCTCTCTGTCTATCATGTATCATAGTGACAGAATACACCGTTCAGCACACAACTGATCAATGACGTAAATGATAAGTGATCACTTGGTTAGCGCTACCGTGTGATGAACGCAACCATTGCACGCATGCACGCGCAGCGATATAACTAGTGACAGATGACGTCAACTTCAATATGAGTGTTTTCTGAGATTTGCCCCTTTTCCCAGATATTAGTCAGTGATTTAAATACGTTCCAGTTAGAAATTATGAAAAGAGATTTGATAACTGCTAATGTTTAGTAACACTATATTAATATATATACAGGGTGTTTCGAAAAGATTGGGACAACGTTTACCTGTAGATACTTGACATCAAAACAAGTCGATTTAACTAAAAAAGTAGTAGTCTAACTCTTTTCGTTTTCAAGATACAGGGTGGCAAAGTAAAAAAATTGTATTCGTAATTTGTCTCTATCTTAGGGACTATTATACGTATCTACTTCAAAGTTGGTAACGTCATGTTTTTCAGGTCGCTAATTACAATGGTGTTATTATCGATGCCATATTTTATAGATGGCGCTAGTTACAGGACTTTTACGAGACACTTTAAGCCATAACTTTTTTGAGGTTAGGTTTTGGACATCGTCTTCTACTATAATCGAAACGCAATTTAGTTTCCTAAAGAAGAGGTGTACTTGTTTAAACACGATAAAATGCACCCTTTCAAAGAAATACGTGATTTACAACTTTGTCACACACCAGTTCGAAGAAATTCAACACCGGGTGTTTCGAAAAGATTGAGACAACGCTTAGCGTAGACTCTTGACATCAAAACAAGTTGATTTAACCCAAAAAGTGGAGGTCTAACTCTTTTCGTTTTCAAGATACAGAGTGGTATAGTAAAAAAATTGTTTTCATATTTTGTTTCTATCTTGGAGAATATTATACATATCTACAACAAGCACTATTGACGACTTCAAGACATTATACTTACCGTACACCTACTAGATAAAAAACCGCTTTTAGGTATAATTGAATTTCCTCGAACTGGTGTGTAAAGTTGTAAATCGCGTATTTCTCTGAAAGGGTGCATTTTATTGCGTTTAAACAAGTACACCTTTTCTTTAGGAAACCAAATTGCGTTTCGATTAGTAGAAGACGATGTCCAAAACCTAACCTCAAAAAAGTTATGGCTTAAAGTGTCACGTAAAAGTCCTGTAACTAGCGCCATCTATAAAATATGGCATCGGTAATAGCACCATTGTAATTAGCGACCTGAAAAACATGACGTTACCAACTTTGAAGTAGATACGTATAATAGTCCCTAAGATAGAGACAAATTATGAATACAATTTTTTTACTTTGCCACCCTGTATCTTGAAAACGAAAAGAGTTAGACTACTACTTTTTTAGTTAAGTCGACTTGTTTTGATGTCAAGTATCTATGGCTAAACGTTGTCCCAATCTTTTCAAAACACCCTGTATATAGATTGATTTAAAATATACGGCACATGCAAGAGGCCTATTGTAACAAGCATCAGCCCCCTCAAATAAGTCCATTCTGCTAGCTAAGAGTATGGCGAAATAATACACACATTATAGGCCTTTTCATCATAGAAGCGCGCATGTGCTACCGCTATGTTTGTTTGCGGGAACTATGAAATGTTCGGACACTTGATTGTCAAAATGGCTGGACCGGTATCATTTTTTCACATTAATTTAGACGGAAGTGTGATTGACGGTGCAAAATTAGTACACAACATTGTGGAAGAACACACTTGCGCCCAATTAAGGCGCTGGCTCAAGTATCCTGGCCGTAAAATGACTGGAAGCAAGAAAAAAGAACTGGTTGCAAGGTTAGAATTCAACTATAAACTTATCAATTTATATGCAAATGCATTAAAAGAAAACAAATGTGTTTAGTCTACAATATGCTTAATAACATTCTTTGTGCAGGACCTAATTGATAATGCAGTAAAAACATTTTCTGTTTTTTTACGAAAATGTAGGGTCAAAAATGCAATTGAAAATGAGGTTTTTTGTCGATCCTTCTGTGGATAAAGCTGGCTCCTTTTTTTTCTATTTTTTTCAAATAGGTAAACTATACGATATGTCACTACCTATTCTCAGGAAATTTGTAACAGATTCATCATTATTTGGTTAAAAAACGTAATGTTTATGTCAAATCTAATATTGACATGCGAAAACTGGCGGAACTCGACGTTTTTTAAACAAATAATGATGAATCTGTTAACAATTTTTTGAAAATAGGTAGTGCCATATCGTATAGTTTACCTATTTGAAAAAATTAGAAAAAAAGAAGCCAGCTTTATCCACAAAAGGATCGACAAAAAACCTCATTTTCAATTGCATTTTTGACCCTACATTTCAGTAAAAAAACAGAAAATATTTTTACTGCATTATCAATTACTGCACGAAGAATGTTATTAAGCATATTGTAGATTAAACACATTTGTTTTCTCTTAATGCACTTGTATATAAATTGATGTGTTAATAGTTGAATTCTAACCTTGCAACCAGTTCTTTATTCTTGCTTCCAGTCATTTTACGGCCAGGATACTTGAGCCAGCGCCTTAATTGAGCGCAAGTGTGTTCTTCCACAATGTTGTGCACTAATTTTGCACCGTCAATCACACTTTTCGTCTAAATTAATGTAAATGATACCGGTCCAGCTATTTTGACAACCAAGTGCCCGAACATTTCATAGTTCTCGCAAACAAACATAGCGGCAGCACATGCGCGCTTCTATGATATACCTATACTTTCGCTCCTCTTTGTTTATTAGAGCTAAAAAATTCTGTCTCACTTATTTACATTTACATTATTTACATACATAAGTCGCTCTCCTTTCTTCCTAAGACATGTTATTAAAATTAAAAATCAATCTGTATTTAAGGTATTGTAAATATAAGAAAACTTACCAATTCTGGAATGCATTTATTTAAAACATCTGAAACTTTAAACGTATCATCCTGTTTCTCATTTAAAGGCATGTAAAACCCCATTTCCATTAATTTTATACATAGTCGGCATATTTGTTGGTTCTCAGAAATATCAATTGTTTTCATATTATTTTGTTTTAAATATATATCCTTTAAATCTAATTTATCATTAGAGCTAAACAATGGATATAAAATGTCTTCGGTAAATAAGCATAAGGACTTGAATTCAAAAGATTCTTGAAGGTCCTTCACACACTCATTGCATATTAAAGGTCTGTAAGTTAGTGCCAAATCCTGAAAAATTAACAAATTCTTTTATTGGAACATACTTATCAGATAAATTAAAATTAATCATTAATCACTGACCCCTAACATAGGTATAACTTATCTTTAAGGCAGTGTTTTCACCAACATATTAGAATATTGATTCCTCACAAAACTAATGTAAAATGAAACATCAATTATCGGACTAGTCAAGCAGGCTTTATAACTAAAAGACGAATTATTGACAGAATATATAGTAAAATTGAAATGTTGTAACATTACTTCTTCGCTGTTCAATAAAATTTAATTTTCATCAAGTGTTTGAGAATCTTACTGCACTTTATGTTATTTGAAGAAAAAATATTACTACCCCAGTAGCTCAGAGACTCGGCAGATGAGTCATGGGTAAGGAAATGCTTTACGAATGGTTTTACGTGTTAGGTAGATAAAGATTAATAAATGATAGATGTTTTTATAAATTTTTCTTAAAGAGATGTTAATTTCACTTAGATAATGGTAAATTTTCCAGAAAAACGGGGCGCCAATCTTTCTATAATTATAATTTACACTGAAACTGAAGTTTGATTATAAGAAAGATAAACTAATCAAAATTTAGAGAAAGTACTAGTTGTATAAAAAAAAAAGTAAATTAATAATTCAAATTTAGCATAAGTCAAGATTAGATTAATACCTCTGAATATTACTAAAGGATGTTCAACTTTTTATCAAAGATTAAATAATTAATACAGTAAGTAATATCTAAATATTTAGTTTGTAAAGTTTGGTTTGTAAAGTTTGGTTTGTATCAAAATACCTGAAATAAGTGGACAATGTGATTATAAAATTGATTTTATTATAAATCAATCAAACTTGGCGTGTTTTATTAGAAAACAACTAAACTGAGGCTTTAATATTAAGTGAAGTTATATACAAAAAAATATATCGAGTGGACGATAAAATGTTATGCAGATATTATTTATAATATTGTCTAAAACATGAACCGACAATATGGTGTTTAAAAGTCAAATTTTATTATATAACTATACCTAAATGTTTCGTAGAAATTGTGATCACAAAGTCTTTACAGAACTTTTTATATAATTTGTTTTTAATTAGACGTAACGTCGATAATTTATACCTTAATAAAAATAGTATATATTAACTGTTCATTGAAACATGTTAATAATAAAATTGAAAATAGAAATAGTTTAAAAAAAAAATAGAACATGATACTTTAAAAACTCTAAAAATGTTAAAAGGTAAAAATATGAAGTATTTATATAAAAAACGTTAGATAAAAAACTTATTTGTGACACTTATCTGGAATTTTTCTGTGAATGAAAGTTGTGACTCTTAGTAGGGGATGATGATGGTGAAATCCAACCCACAGTGATATTATTGTTGGTTTCTAGATGAGCCCGGGATCAGGTTTAGAAGTTTCCAATACCATATTCGACGCTTCCAGAAATTCCATAAGGACAAATCCCAACTATCCTACCATACTATCGTCGCGATCTCCATACAAAATTTGTTTCCAACCCAAAATTTAATATGACGTTAATAAGCAATGCATAACTACGATGTGCATCCCAAGATTGATAAAACTTGCTTCCAATTTTAGAAGATTTGCATTTTTATAATAAAACTTGCATCTAATACAAAAATTTTTTGTCCAATACTAACATTTTTCGTCCAAAACTAAATTATTTGGATCCAATATGAAAATTGTTTATCCATTAATAAAATTGTTTATCCAATAGTGAAACCGGATTAAACCGGTGAAGATAATTAGGCCTGCTTCATAATTAAGAAGAGGGACTATCAACCCTATCAATGTTGAAGTCTTCAAGGAAAAATTTAATGAAAATACATCACTATTTAAAAGTTCATCGAGCAATCGAAGTTCTAACCTTCTAGTAACGGAAAACTAATCGTTCTGCTCTCTTTTTCGGTGTGTATAAATCGCATCGCTTCGTTACCCTCTCCACTCATAAAGATAAGCTGATTTTAGACGTAACTCTGGTTGCATACCGTTGTGTTTATTTAAAAAGCAATTTTAAGAAATATATTTAAATCTACCGCGGACATTCACGCTTAAGTTAAAATATTTTATAATTTATGGGGCGGCAATATGCCTGCTACACTCCCTCTCTCGTAAAAAAAAAAAAATTTTTTTTTTTTTTACTCTTTTGTAAAAAAAAAATTTTCTACCAAGTGACTTAAACTATATTTACAAATTTCAAGAAAGATATCCTTTATTACTTTAAAATTTAGACAAAGTGTATCTAACGTTCTATCTAGGAATGTACTATACACTATTTACAAATACTAATTTGAATAATTTAATGTTAATGTATTAAATACCAAAGTTTATTCAAGAAAAGTACTAATTTTAGATCCGGTTATCCAACCGAGACGTCAGAATTCGAACCTAGGTAGGGCTTCAAATCTTTGACATGCCATGTACCTGCATCTGACGAATCCATATTATCTACTTGATAAATAATATTCGAAATTTTCTTTCGAACCGTGCATAAAACATATTTGGGAGCTAGTTTGGCAGAAAACTTGTTTACCGCGTCCGATAAAACTTTGTTTCTACGCCAGACCTTATCGCCTACCACAAATTTAACATTGTCACGTTTTCTCAAATTATAAGCCTTTTTATTACGCTCATAAGCTTTCTTTAATTTCTCCTTTACCTCAGAGTATACTTCTGATAAACCTGTAAAATCGGAAACATAACCTTGTTGGTCACCCGGAAGTAAATTAATATCCTTTGTGGATTCGACTTCACCATAATAATCTCCTGACAAGGGAACATAGCGCGCAAAATTTAGAAATGATGGAGAATACCCAGTAACTTCATGTTTGGCGGTATTTATAGCCTGCTGAATCTCAGAAAGATGTTTGTCCCATTCTTTGTGTTCAGTTATATAGCTTCGGATAGCCGTACCAACTGTTCGGTTCTGTCTTTCAACGAAATTACATTGTGGGTGGTATAATGCATTAAACCATATTTTCTGGACATGATATTTATCAGCAAAAGCCTTAAAGGTTTTTCCCGCAAATTGAGAACCGTTATCACAAATGATATATTGTGGAACTCCATATACTAAAAATACATTATTTTTCATAAATTTTACTATGTTACTAGCAGTAGCAGTTCTTAAAGGATGAACTAAAGTGTACTTGGAAAACCAGTCGCCTACAACTAATAAGTGAGTAAAACCTCGTGGAGATCTAGGTAATGGACCCATAATATCCACAGCTATGACTTGCCAAGGAAAACTAACATTTTTGTCTGTACCCATTTTGCCTATTCTTGCTTCATTAGAGCTTTTTTGAGAAGCACAAATTTTACAAGAGCGTACATATTTCAATATATCTCTGCGCATCTTAGGCCAGTAATACAAATCTTGAACTCTACTAAAACTCTTATAAAAACCTAGGTGTGAACTAGTAGGTGGGTCATGACAATTTTTAATAATCTCAAGCCTTTGAGACTTAGGAACTAATAACTTCCATTCAGATATATTACTCTTAAAAGGAATTTTTGACGAAATAAATTTATAAACAATACCATCATTGACTTTCCAATCAGGATACTTTTTTGGGGTTTTGAGTATATTTTCCCTCATTTTTACATAAAATTTATCCACATTTTGGGGAGAAATATCTAATAAATCTACGGACGTAGGTATACTCCTAGACAAAGCGTCCGCTACCACGTTATATTTTCCCTTTCTATGTGTTACATCAAACGAATATTGTTGTAATTTTAAAGACCATCTAGCTAATTTTCCAGTAGGATTTTGTAAATTTTTTAACCATTGTAAAGCTGAGTGATCGGTAATTACTTGGAAATGTTGTCCTTCAATGAAAAATCGAAAAAATTCTATAGAAAATATTAAACTTAATAATTCTTTTTGACAAGTAGAATAAGCTCTTTCTGTACGGGTTAAGCTTCTACTCGCAAATGCAATAACAGATTCTTTACCGTCTATGTACTGGAAAAGAAGACCGCCTATCCCTACATCACTACCATCGCATTGTATAACAAAAGGTTTACTAAAATCAGGTGCGTTTAAAATAGGTGCAGAGACAAGAGCCTGTTTTAATTGTATAAAAGAATTTTCTGCTTCCTTTGACCACAATATTGACTGTTTTTTTCTTACTTAACCTTTCAAAAGGTCATTCAAAGGTGCTACTAAAGTTGAAAAATGTGGTATAAACCGGCGATACCACGAAGTCATACCAATAAATCTTTTAATTTCTGTGGTGTTAGTGGGCCTCGGATAATTTACCATTGCAGATATTTTATCCGGATCTGTCCGTAAGCCACCAGAGTCGTCCACCACAAATCCAAGATACTTAAGAGATTTTTTGAAAAACTCACACTTTTTTAAATTAACAGTTAGATTTGCATCCTTTAGAACATTTAATACCTCATTTAGAATTTCTATATGTTTATCAAAGGTTTCAGAAACAATAATTATATCATCATGATATACAAAAAGATTTGGTTCAAATTTGGGGCCAAAAACAGCATCCATAAGTCTTTGTTGCGTCTGCGCACTATTTATGAGTCCGAAAGGTACTCTATTAAAATGAAATAATCTACCTGGTACAGCGAAAGCAGTTTTTTCCTTTGATTGCGGGGTAAGTGGTATTTGCCAAAAAGCTTTTTTTAAATCGATCGAACTAATATATTTAGCCCCTCGCAACATGCTTAAAATTCTATCCACTCTATTAAAAGGATATGCATCTGGTTTAGTGATTTTATTTAAATGCCTACCATCAAATGTAAAACGATATTCTCCAGTTTTTTTTTTAACTAAAAGTACAGGTGAGCTCCAAGGGCTATGTGAAGGTTCAACAACTCCTAATTTCAACATTTGGTCTAACTCTTTATTTAAAATATTCATCATAAAGGGGGACATAGTGTACTGTCGTATTTTAAACGGTTTAGAATCACCCGTATCTATATCTAACGAAATCTTGTCAGTACACCCAAAAGTATCTTCAGACGAAATACTTTTAAAAGATTCATAAACATTATCAACCCGTCTTTGTTGTTCTTTAGTAAATTTAGTAGTTATACAAGGTGACATTTCTGATTCTGTATGCAGAGCACAAATCTCTACATCATTCAAGTTACAATTTACAGACCAAGAATTATTAAGAAAATTTAATTCTACTGAAAATATTTTACAAAAATCACTGCCTAATATTAGTGTATGCTTTAAAGAAGGTACTACTAGAACTTTAAGTATTTTACATATATTGTCAATGCAAATTGGCAAATAAACACAACCTATTACACGTTGAGAACTTCCATCAGCTGTTGTCACTGACGCTTCTACACATTTATCTACTGTTAAGTTAAATTTTTCTAAAATAGCCAAAAAATGACCTCCTAGGACACTTAAATTTGCTCCGGAATCTAATAAAGCTGTTATATTTTTATCAAAAATTTTTACTGTGACATAAGGTCTATTATCAAAGGGTTTTGTCAAAAAAAACGGTGCGATATTTACTTCAGAAATCTTACTATTACGATAAAAATTTGAAACCTTGGTTAACCAAGTTTTCCATTCACGATCCTGTTTAATTTTGTCAAAAGAATTTAATTGAAACTTAATTTCACTTACAGGGCTTTTTTTTAAATTTACGTTATTATAAAAAATTTTACTTTTATTTACATTACCGTACCTGATTACCTTAGATTGGGAGTGGTATCACCTTCCAACCCTCATGCTTCGTTTTTTTGAACACGAACATGTTTTAATAATTTCACCCTGTTTTCCACATTTAAAACAGAATTTCTTTTTAGGAGCTCTACAATCATAAAAGCTGTGATTTTCAAGACCACAGTTATAGCAAATTATTTTTTTATAAGTACCTACTTGAACCAGAAGGTTGACTATTATTTACTGCAGAAATGTTTTGACTATTTTTAGGGTAGTGTCTTCCCTTACTTAATGGTTTTTTACCTTTAAAATTATGTTGAGACTGAGCATTGTTTTGAGAAAATGACTGAGTTGGTTGTTCTAATTTATAAGCAAGTTCAGGCTCTAATAAACAATGATTTGGAGGCGGCCGATAGCTATTTTTTAATGAGTGAGCCTCATCAATTTTTTTACATAAACTGATTAACTGAGATATTGTTTCTATTGATGTTAAAGCTAATTGACTAATATAGTGGGGTAACATGTTCTTTTTTATATATTTTAACCTAGTTTTTTCAGGTACAGATTTATTTAAACGATTAAATAATGTTTCCATTATAGCTACATAGATTGAAATCGATTCATTTCTACCTTGTGTTCTACCTCTAATTTCTGTCCACAATTGATCGTCATAATCTACCGGGAGAAATTCTCTTTTTAATAAAGCTACTAAAGCATCCCAATCAGAAACCGAATTTTTAATTGATCTAAACCAAAGTAAAGCATTGTGGCTAAATAAGTCACATGCACTATTAAATAAGTCTAATTTTGAAACATTTCTTGAGGCACAAAGTTCATCAACTCGTTCTAAAAAAGATTTTACGCTACTATTTTTATCCCCACTGAATTTTAGGACCCATTTATACACTGGTACAGTTTTACTAGATGTTGGTAAAATATTATTCGGAAAAAAGGTCGTCTGGTTGTGCAATACTGTTGAATTTAAATTAGTTGGTGCAATTTCGGCAGCGCTAGGTTGTTGTACCTTTTCAGAGATTTCAAGGATTAAGGCCTCCAGCTCGAGAGTAGTGGCCCTCATTTCATCCTTATAATTTGAAATATAAACAGAAAAAATCAGCGTCTTCACTGGTTAATGGAATTCTATTAACCCTATGTATTAAATGAATTAAATAAGTAGTTATTCGAATGTACCCGGAATCTGTCTCCGGACCTTCAAATTGTTCGATAAGAACACGAATTTTCTCTATTGTACTATTAATTGCCGCTTTTTCAACATCAAAATCAAAAAGATTATATTCATATTCTATGTGACGTAATGCCTCCTTATCTAACAGTTTTCTCAACATTTTTCTTTTAGTGCTTAATTCTTTTTTTGTTGTTTTTATGTCTCTAATTAATAATTCATAGTCAATCTGTTCTTTAGTTAAATAATTTACTCTCATATTAAAGGTCTCCATTGTACAAAAATATATAATACTCTGTATGTATTAGAATTAAGTAATCGCAAACAAGTAGAATAATAAAGAAATTGTGCGTTTTGTAAAAAAAATAAATGGTCTAGCTAGATTCTCTAATTAAATTACAAACACTTATTAAATTTCCCAAATATCCTGATGGTTATTTCTTGTCAAGTTTTGAAGTTGAAACAAACAACTTTTTATATGCCTATCTGCTCAAGGCAATGTAAATTAAATTCTTTTAATTTACTGGTATTATAAATACACAACTAAATGAATTTTAAATGATTCAATAAACTCAAATATTTCAGTGTCAAGCTGAAACATACAGCAAAAAATGCTAATACCTTTTTAATAAAAAGTGGTTTAACGGCGTCGACCGACAAATTAGGAAAACACAATTCTGCATATTCCCTTAATCGTCAACTGACAATAATAAAAACAAAATCGACTCATGGGTAACTATGCCCAATATTTGTCGTATTCATATATAAATATGAATTATTGGACAAACTTCGAAGTTACAAAAATTTATTACCAAAATCGAAGTATCCCATATAAAATTTTCCAAGTTTCATATATCATTTATGCCTTTTTACTAATCAACCAAAAGGTTTTAACTGGCAGTAAACATATACAAAAATATTATTTTTTAACGTTACTCGAAGGTTATATTAAAATCTTCAAAGTTAATTGCTGCTAAATAAATTTGTTGTTGCACTTATCAGTTATTCTGACACAAACTTTACTCTATTGTAAATTTTAATAATAAAAACTAGAATTTTACAAATTCTACTCCCTCTCTCGGAAAATTTTTCTTTTAAGAAAATAATTACTACCGAAGAAAAAATTATTACTAGTTGACTAGTGAAAAATATATATACTGTATGTGTAATTTCTGAGAAAAAAAATCTTTTGTGAAAAATATCTATTAAAAATTTTATTTTTCTTAAAATTTTGGTGTCATTCGTAAATTAATCTACCTACACACGAATGGGCACTATTTTGTAGATTCACCACCCTAGACACGGTTGGCGTCATTTTGTAAATTAACCACGTTATACACGATTGGGGCCATTTTGTAGCATTACTACCCTACACACGATTGGGCGCCATTTTGTAACATTATCACCCTACACACCGTTGGGCGCCATTTTGTAACATTACTTCTTCGCTGTTCAATAAAATTTAATTTTCATCAAGTGTTTGAGAATTTTACTGCACTTTATGTTATTTGAAGAAAAAATATTACTACCCCAGTAGCTCAGAGACTCGGCAGATGAGTCATGGGTAAGGAAATGCTTTACGAATGGTTTTACGTGTTAGGTAGATAAAGATTAATAAATGATAGATGTTTTTATAAATTTTTCTTAAAGAGATGTTAATTTCACTTAGATAATGGTAAATTTTGCAGAAAAACGGGGCGCCAATCTTTCTATAATTATATAAATTATAATTATAGAAAGATTGGCACTGAAACTGAAGTTTGATTATAAGAAAGATAAACTAATCAAAATTTAGAGAAAGTACTAGTTGTATAAAAAAAAAAGTAAATTAATAATTCAAATTTAGCACAAGTCAAGATTAGATTAATACCTCTGAATATTACTAAAGGATGTTCAACTTTTTATCAAAGATTAAATAATTAATACAGTAAGTAATATCTAAATATTTAGTTTGTAAAGTTTGGTTTGTAAAGTTTGGTTTGTATCAAAATACCTGAAATAAGTGGACAATGTGATTATAAAATTGATTTTATTATAAATCAATCAAACTTGGCGTGTTTTATTAGAAAGCAACTAAACTGAGGCCTTAATATTAAGTGAAGTTATATACAAAAAAATATATCGAGTGGACGATAAAATGTTATGCAGATATTATTTATAATATTGTCTAAAACATGAACCGACAATATGGTGTTTAAAAGTCAAATTTTATTATATAACTATACCTAAATGTTTCGTAGAAATTGTGATCACAAAGTCTTTACAGAACTTTTTATATAATTTGTTTTTAATTAGACGTAACGTCGATAATTTATACCTTAATAAAAATAGTATATATTAACTGTTCATTGAAACATGTTAATAATAAAATTGAAAATAGAAATAGTTTAAAAAAAAATAGAACATGATACTTTAAAAACTCTAAAAATGTTAAAAGGTAAAAATATGAAGTATTTATATAAAAAACGTTAGATAAAAAAACTTATTTGTGACACTTATCTGGAATTTTTCTGTGAATGAAAGTTGTGACTCTTAGTAGGGGATGATGATGGTGAAATCCAACCCACACTGATATTATTGTTGATTTCTAGATGAGCCCGGGATCAGGTTTAGAAGTTTCCAATACAATATTCGACGCTTCCAGAAATTCCATAAGGACAAATCCCAACTATCCTACCATACTATCGTCGCGATCTCCATACAAAATTTGTTTCCAACCCAAAATTTAATATGACGTTAATAAGCAATGCATAACTACGATGTGCATCCCAAGATTGATAAAACTTGCTTCCAATTTTAGAAGATTTGCATTTTTATAATAAAACTTGCATCTAATACAAAAATTTTTTGTCCAATACTAACATTTTTCGTCCAAAACTAAATTATTTGGATCCAATATGAAAATTGTTTATCCATTAATAAAATTGTTTATCCAATAGTGAAACCGGATTAAACCGGTGAAGATAATTAGGCCTGCTTCATAATAAAGAAGAGGGACTATCAACCCTATCAATGTTGAAGTTTTCAAGGAAAAATTTAATGAAAATACATCACTATTTAAAAGTTCATCTAGCAATCGAAGTTCTAACCTTCTAGTACCGGAAAACTAATCGTTCTGCTCTCTTTTTCGGTGCGTATAAATCGCATCGCTTCGTTACCCTCTCCACTCATAAAGATAAGCTGATTTTAGACGTAACTCTGGTTGCATACCGTTGCGTTTATTTAAAAAGCAATTTTAAGAAATATATTTAAATCTACCGCGGAAATTCACGCTTAAGTTAAAATATTTTATAATTTATGGGGCGGCAATATGCCTGCTACAATGTAAGACAATACAAGGTAAGAGATGTGATAAAATACATAAAAGATGTGATTAATAGTGCTGAACTACTACATTGACATATTAAGAGTCTGGAGTATGGTTGATATACAGGGTGTCTCACTTAAAACTCCCGGCGCCATTTACTCGATAACCAAAAGCGATATTTGAATTCTGTAAAAGGTATCTACTAGAATATATAAATGACTTCAGTTTTGAGTAAAAATGGTTATTTTACACATTGAGGTATAGATGGCTTTGCGATGCAAAGAAATTTTTCGATCCTAGTAACGATGAAATGAGTTGCATGAGATGGGAGAATTATATTCTAAGCAACTTTTTTGATATGAACAATTTTCGAAAAATCACTGGTTTTCGAGATATTTGAACTTCAATATAATTTTTCAAGTAACAAAAATTCCATTTTTTTTTTCATATTGTGGCGTTTCCACCCCTAGGAAACCACCCTTGCAAATTCCGTGGGTTCCAAAAATTATAACCAGAGATAACCACTAACACACTTTATTAAATAATTTACTGCATACTTCACAATACTATTATTAACTTAAATAATAATAATAATAATAATAATAATAATAGTTTATTTATGTTAAAATCATAAAAATATACACACGTCAAGAAAAAGGTAAATTCTGGTAAAAGTACACATAACATCACAAGTATACATATGTATATAATTTTAAAAGAACAGGTAACAGTCACTAATATAAAATAGACAAAATTGCAGCTTAATAATAATATATCACGTTCCTATATATGTAATTTCACGTTCAATTTCTTCTAATGAGAAGAATGCATTTTTTACAAAGAAGTCTTTAATTGTAGATTTGAATTTTCTTGGAGGTAAAATTTTCATACTACTGGGTAATATGTTGTAAATTTTAATACCGTAATATGAAACACCAGTTTGTCCCCGGGTAAGCCTTGTAAATTCAGTACATATATTATCTCTGTGTCTGGTCTCGTATTGATGTAAGTCAGCATGAGTATTAAAATCATTCAAATGATTGTGTACATATGAAATACATTCTAATGCATATGTGCAAGGCAAGGTAAGTATGTTAAGAGACTTAAACAGATGTTTAGTATCATCGCGGTAACCTGCACCACCCACAATCCTGACTCTCCTTTGAAGACCAAAAAGTCGGTGCTTACCCCCAGAGTGCCCCCAAGCAAGGATGGCATACGACAGTCGAGAATGACAAAGTGCAAAATAAGCTGTTTTTAGCACATTTAAAGACACTGAGTTAGACAATTGTCTCAGGCAATATATATTTTTTGTCAATTGTTCAGCAACATAATCAATATGAGCATCCCAACGAAGAGATTGATCAATGAATACTCCTAGAAATTTACAATTTATGGGTTATTCGGTAAGTTGCTTAGGTCGCGTGTACTTGAGATCATTTTTATTGTTTTAGTTGCATTAAGTGTCAAAAAATTAGATGTAAACCACTTTTCAGCATCTGAGAGCGCATCGTCACACTTCGACATCAGGTTACCCAAGTTAGGATCGGACATTAGGAGAGTTGAGTCATCAGCATAAAATATACAAGTGACTTTCTCAAGTGCTTTCGGCAAGTCGATGATATAAATTAAGAATAAAACAGGACCCAGAATTGAGCCCTGTGACTCCAGATTTAATATATAACTCCTCATGTTATTCCATTTAGTCTGACCATTTGCCTTCGATTTTCTAGGTAAGACTTA
This sequence comes from Rutpela maculata, assembly GCA_936432065.2. Classification (NCBI taxonomy): domain Eukaryota; kingdom Metazoa; phylum Arthropoda; class Insecta; order Coleoptera; family Cerambycidae; genus Rutpela; species Rutpela maculata. The sequence continues at coordinate 83,140,309 of OW386292.2, forward strand.
ATAAGTGAGAAATGCACTTTACTGACTAAAAATAACAATGCATATCACTTTGTTTTCACTTTGTAGTCTTAACCTCTCTTGTCAATTCAAAACCTCCCTTCCGGCGGAGAATGCGGCCTTATATTTTATATATATATATATTTTAACCACAACCGTGGAGAAGGTTCGAGGGGTGGGAACGCAACCTGTGCCTGAAATTAGTGATCATGAGCTAGTATTTTGCTTAATAAATATAAAAATTATTTTACCTAAAACTATTTATAAAACATACCGAGATTTTAAAAACATTAACCATGACCAATTTGCCTCTGATCTTAGATCTATACCATGGCGTAGTATTTACGACATTGATGACGTCAATAATAAAGTAAAATTTCTTAATGACACTCTCACTATGTTATTAAATATTCATGCCCCAGTGAAGTCAATAAGAATTACTAAACCATATGCTCCTTGGCTAACTGATACTATACGCGCCATGATTGATGACAGGGATAGGATGTTACGCAAATACAAAAAAATCTAAAAATATTTCCGATTGGAATAATTATAAACAACTTAGAAATACAGTTACCACTGCCATCAAGAAGGAGAAAAAATCATATTATGCTACAAAACTTTCCAGCAAAAATCCAAAAGAAAAATGGTTTATACTAAAAGAAATAAATTCACAGTCAAAAAATACCGAAATTGATTTGCCCAACAACTTGTCCAATGTTAACCAGATAAACAATCATTTTGTCAATTCCATACCACAAATTACGCCGGATGAATCCCTAATATTACATTACAATAATAATATAAAAAACACTGTAAATTCCTCATTTAGTTTTCACACAGTTACAGAAATTGATGTTCTAAAGATGATTTCAAATATAAAGAGCAAATCTTGTGGCCTAGATGGTATAAATATTTTAACTATACAGCTTTGCTTACCTTTTTTGCTCCCATATATTACACACCTAATAAACTATTGTTTAATTAACTCTACCTTCCCCACTGCATGGAAACAAGCCCGAGTAATACCTATACCAAAAATTACAAATCCTACATGTTTAAATAATTTAAGACCAATTAGTATTTTACCAACATTTTCAAAATTATTAGAAAAAAATTATAGAAATACAAATGCGTGGGCACCTAAAAAATAATCAGGTATTACCATTATATCAATCTGGATTTAGGCAAGGCCACAGCTGCAGTACTGCATTGTTGCACATCACCGATGATATCATAGAAGCATGTGATAAAAATAAATTGACAGTTTTAATTCTATTAGATTACACCAAAGCATTCGATACCATCAATCACAAAATGTTGATATCTACTTTGCATTTCATAGGTTTCACTGAAGGTGCGACTAAATTATTAGAGAATTATTTAAAAAATAGATCTCAGTTGGTAATGTACCGAGGAGAATCATCAGATATGTTAACCGTTAGAACAGGCGTGCCGCAGGGGTCTATTTTGGGTCCGTTACTTTTTATAATCTACTCGTCCAATTTTTCATCCGCTTTTCTATCATGTAAACAACACTATTATGCAGATGACACGCAGTTGTATCTGTCTTTTGATGCGAGTGAAAGTAAACAGGCAATCTCTGCTATAAACTATGACCTTAGCTGTTTACTCGACTTTTCAGATAAGATGTGTCTTCAACTTAATTCTAGCAAATCAGCTGTAATTGTATTTGGAAGAAAAGCGGTGAGAACAAAATTCGTTTCCGACTTTAGGGACAGTATAACAGTAAAAGATGAGCCTATTCTGTTTCAAAATGTCGCAAAAAATTTGGGACTCCTCATGGACCAAGAATTGAGATTTACACCACATGTTAATAAATGTTTACAAAAAGCTTACTCAAATTTAAAATTGATTTATCAAAATAGATATATATTGAACACAAACTCTAAATCTGTGCTCTGTGAATCTCTGGTATTGTCACAGTTGAATTACTGTGATACAATATATGGAACCTGTCTAAATGCTGTGGATAGTAATCGTATTCAAAAACTTCAGAATGCCTGCTTGCGGTTAGTTTTTGGTATAAGGAAGTATGATCATATTAGCCACACACTGAAGTTAAATAATTGGCTTAACATGAAAAATAGGCGATATTTACACTCTGCTTGTCAGTACTTCAATATATTAATTAGTAAAAGTCCGCCATATCTATATTCTAAAATACGTTTTCGGACCGATGTCCACAATTTAAATATTAGATTTAAGGGCACCCTTACTCCTCCTGCTCATCACTCACAATTATTTAAGAGGTCATATTCTTACAACATTACTAAGTGTCTTAATGAATTACCCCATGAATTAAAAACTAAAAGTTTAGCTGGTTTTAAAAAATATTTATTTGAACTTATTATGAACAGCCAGTGATTTCACAAGAAATATTAATATAACATGTACATATGGTATAACGAAAAATATTTTAGATATGTGAATAATCAAATTTTTGTTTCTCACATTGTACCGTACTTAGGATTCATTTATTCTGTAAGCATAGGTTATCAATTGAATTTTGTTATCTTTAGGCTATATTGTTTGGGTTAGGTGTAAGAACAGAGTGCCATTAGGCACTACTGAACCTCGCCCAATAAAGTTGTCTGCATTTTGAACTGTTAATTTTGTTAATAAAGTCCTTTATTATTATTATTATTATTATTATTATATACCTAAAAATTACAGATCCTGACTTTTCTGTGATGACATCACCATTCTCTAGATAGTTTCAGAATAGATGTCATCAATCTAGAGCTTCTGGTAGTTCTTTCTCTAGTAAGTGCAAATCTCTACATTCAGACAACATCCGAACTAATTGAATTCTGTGTTGCCTACACTCGAGGGGTGGATACTTGTAACACTGCCCCCTCCTTAAGCCTGATCGTCCCAGTCAGGCAATTTAGAATCATCAATGTATTTTGCCAGTCTATCCAAATGTAAAATCTTCATCTTGGACTTTTTGCTTCGTTGAATCTGATAGACGACATCATTAATTCGGGTAATAACAGTATATGGTCCATCCCAAGGCGGTTGAAGTTTCGGTGACTTCCCTTTCTTTCGCTGTGGGCTGTACAGCCAAACCAGATCTCCTGCCTTGAACCCTTCTGAACTACCCTTACGGTCGTTTCGAGCCTTCATTCGGTCACTGGCTATGGTGATTTGGTCTCTAACCAGCTCATGAACATTTCTTAGCCATTCACTCATTTCATCCACATAGCTGTTCACAGGAAGTTATTGTTCTCCGCCTGGTGTTCCGAAAATCAAATCACACGGCAGTCTGATCTCATGTCCAAATACTACACGAGCTGGTGTCTGTTTCGTAGACTCGTGGATAGCAGCTCTGTATGCCATGAGGAAGAACGGTATGTGGAGATCCCAGTCACGTTGATTCTTATTTTTATTTATTTATTTTATTTATTTTTACATACACTGTTCAACAGGTACAAGTACCCAATTACAGAACAGGAATTAGCAGAAATACAAAACATACTAACTAATAAGAAAAACAAAAGTAGGTAACAGAACAACCAAGTATTTAATCCAAAATTTTAGATCTTATATCCTTCAGGCGACAGTTAAAAATATCAAGGTCGTTGGACAATTTATTTGAATTGTTACAGATGGTAAATAAAGGCGAGTTTTTTAATATGTTGGTATGAAGGGTGGGCATGTAGAAAACTTGGGCATTGCGAGAAGTCAATCTAGGGACTTGAAAATTTAATTTGTTGATTACCTCAGGTGCGTCAAAATCACTGTGTAACACTTTAAATAAGAATACTTGAGAAAGGTAGATTCGCCTGTCTTCAAGAGTAGACATGGAAAACCTTTCAAGCAGATCTTTCTGTGGAAAACCGATAATAGGGTAGGTACCATCAGATTTGAGCCAGAGTAATTTGACAAATCTACGCTGCACAGCTTCCAGGTTGTTTTTATGCACATCATAGCTAGGACACCAAATAAGTGATGCATATTCGAGTTTCGATCTGACAAATGATTGGTACAGAATTTTCAATGTATCAGTATTAGTGAATTCACAACTAGTGCGAACTATGAATCCAAGGCTCTTAAAGGCTTCAGAGATAATGGTGTCAATGTGAGGAGTAAAAGATAGCTTCTTGTCAAAAATTACGCCGAGGTCACGAAACACTGTGGGTCTCTGAAGTATGACATTATCCAAGTGGTAATCAAAAGCAATTGGTGATGTTTTTAATGAAAAGGACAGCACATTGCACTTGTTGGCATTCAAGTACAATTTATTGGTTATACACCAGTTATTTACTTCATTAAGACAAGTTTGAAGTTGAAAGCAATCATCAATATTGTTACTAACCGTGAATACTTTTAGGTCATCAGCGTATAGCAGGCAAGGCAAATCAATTTCGTCTATTATGTCATTAATAAATATATTAAATAGCAAGGGCCCCAGAATGGATCCCTGGGGAACTCCGGAGGTGTTGTTGAGTACAACGTACTGAATCCTATTCATTAAATAAGAGCAGAAGGGAATATGAGAGACCAATTTTATCTAATTTATCCAGTAGTAACCGGTGATCAAGTCTGTCAAACGCTTTGGAAAAGTCCGTATATACGACATCTGTTTGACTATGCTTATCAAGGGATTCAGAAATATATTGAGTGACGCAGAATAGATTTGTTGTAGTTGAACGACCCTTCATAAATCCATGTTGGTGGATAGAAATTTTGGTGCTGATTGAATGATATATTCTGTCATGAAGTAGGATTTCCAAGACTTTGCAGAAGTTGCAAATTACAGAGATTGGTCTGAAGTTCTGAATATCTAATTTATTCCCCTTTTTATAAATAGGACACACTTTGGAACATTTCCATAAGTCTGGAAACTGACAGTTTTTTAATATTAAGTTAAAAATTAAGGTTAAGGGATATGCAAATATAATTGCGCAATCCCTCAATAAGAATGCCGGTATGGAATCGGGACCTGTTGTCATCTTAGGTTTAATTCGTTTTAAAGCCTGAATAACCTCAATCTCTGAGAATTAATTTATATTTACAACAGGTTTATTGTTCGGGCAGTCACTTTCAGTGAAGATATTCCCGGGGTCCAATGAGGAGTCAGTATAGGATTGACTAAAAAATGTTGCAAAAGCATTTAATATGTCATCAGGATCTTTAAGTGAAACTCCATCCAAAAACATTTCATCCGAGACCTTTGTTGACCCTTTTTTACTATTGATGAAGGCCCAAAATTTGTTAGGATCATTTTTTATTGTTCTTTCTGAATTTGTCACGAAGTTTCTATATGCTATATTAACATCGCATTTTATTTCACACCTGACATTTTTAAACTCTTCGTAAATACGGAGATCACCAATTCTAGCATACTGCTTTCTAAGCCTTTCCTTGAGTTTGATTTTTTTTATGATGGTGCTATTGAACCAGGGTGGGTATTTCCCATTACGAGAGACTGATTTCTTAGGTACGCAAGATGCAAACACGAGATCTAATTTATCATAAAATTGACTGCATATGCTATTGACGTCGTTAAAAGAGGAAAGAAAGGTCCAGTCAATGCCAAGAAGGTTATCATACAATTTGGAAAGATCACATTTACGAAAATTGTAACTGTTATTATGGTTAGTTGGAAAGTTATTATTGAGGTTCTTGGCAGAGTTTATATCTATTGATATGTCCAGGGCAGGATGATGCATGTCTTCCATTGTTATAGGATCGATAGAACGAGCTACACAACAATTTCTGTTGAACAACACAAGGTCAAGAACATTGTGATTGGAATTGCGAACTAAATTGAATTGGAATAAATTATTAGCATCAAGAAAATTATTCATGGCTCTAATTTGACCATTGGGTTGTGAATCGTTTAAATAACTTGCATATTTAGCAATATTGAAGTCACCTATGATGAGCACATTGCCATCATTATTTTGCATATAGCTCAAAGTACTTAGCGTCTCAAATAAAAATTCGTAGTCGGCAACAGACACAGCTGGCGGTATGTAAATGACAAATATATAAAGGGACTGATGATCGATCGAAATTTTTACTCCCAGAATGTCAATGGCAGGTATGGTGTCAAAGCCTACAGATTCAAGGTTTAATATAGAAGAAACATATTTCGTATTTACTGCCAATAGTACCCCCCACCCCTAGAACGATTAATAGATGTAAAATTTCTGTCAGAGCGAAAAACATTGAACTCATTGCAAAAAAGTTCTCTGTCAAAGATGGAGGAGTCTAGCCATGTTTCGGTTAAGGCTATGGCTGAGTATTCGGAGTGCACCGATGCGTTAAAAAGTTCTAGTCTTAGTTCTGAGACCTCTCGTGTTTTGATAATAAATAAAAAAGTTCTTAATGCATATGGTATCATTAGTAAACGTAGCATGATCCCCTAAGGAGGGGATTGCCGTCGATTGCTATTGCACAGTTAAGGCTAATATGTCAGAACAAAGTTTGTCACGTGCCCGAATATATGCGCTGCACTTATTGGTGTCCCAAGCTGCATGATCTGATGGTACATTTTTTAATTTTAGGCAATTACAGCATGTTAAAATTTCAGATTTACATAAGTGAACCGCATGATTTTGGGCACACCTTGGGCATGATACTGGTTTGTCACAATTACGAGAAGAATGGTTAAATTCATTACATGTAAAACAGCGAGAGATATCAATCGCGTCAAAAACTACACAACTATCATACCCAACGAACAGATTACCTGCCTGAATGACCTTGTCGTAGGATATTCTGTCGATTTGTAATATTGCCTGATAAATACTATTGTTTTTCTTAGTAGGAAAGAATTTTATAAGTTTGCAATCACAATTTTCAGAGAATATATCAGTGTTTAATTTTTTCAGATAATCCAATAAAACGTTTTCTGGATACTTTTCTGTAATTCCTACAACGCGGATTCTGGGATGCACACCATTTACTTCTCTTACTTCATAAGAGTCCGCCAGATTTTCTTGGACCAGTTTTTTAAGTTTTTCGTTGTCGGCTTTACTTTTACACCCGATCAACAGACCACCATTTTTTACATTTTTAACTTTGGATAACTGCAGTTCAGCTGACATGGGATCAATTTTTTCGTAAATATCAGACTTGGTCTGTGAGATGGGCTGATCTTGTTTTTTAGGTTGAATAATAACAGCAGGTTGAGACTTACTCCTGACAATATCAGAGTATTTGGGTTGAGGAGCGACTTTGGTCTCATTAAGATTAGCTAACTTCTCAGATGTGAGTTTCAGGAAATCACTTTTAAGTGAGATAAATGTAGAGTTAAGGGTTGACAAGGCAATTTCAATTTTTTCTTCGAATAACTTACTCAGATCACTCTGATTAACGGTAATATAATTTTTGATACAGTCATTACATCTCCAGGAAAGGCCATTAGTTTTCTCCAAAATACGAGTAAGATCGGGTTGGTCACTAACACATGTAGAATGAAATTGATTTAAACAGACGTCACAAGAGATGCCCGATTTTCTGATAGCAGCATGACAAAAACCACATTCATTATCGCAGGGATCCTCAGGTTTGCTTTTAATAGAAAATTTTTCATCACAACTAGGGCAAAAGAACTTAAGCCGGCGATCATTTTTAAGCGTTGCAGCACGTATTTCTGTTTGGTTTAAATTTGCACATCCATGACACAGCTGACTTTTACAAATATTACAGTCTATAAGCTTATCACTGCCAAATTTTTTCTTACAGTTTATGCAACTCATGTTTCTTAGCTTTTTGCATTAAAATAAAAGTAACTGTAATATATGTCAGAAATTTGCCAATCCTTATGAACCACTTTAGAGATGTTCCTTCATGGTCTTGTTATGTCGTTCCACCATTCCATCTGATTGCGGGTGAAGGGCTGTTGTGCGTGTTTTGTGTATTCCCAATAACTTACAGATTTGCTGAAACACCCCCGACTCAAAGTTTCTCCCTTGATCTGAATGCAGCTCCAGGGGTACACCAAACCGACATATCAAATTATCTACCAAGACTTTGGCAACAGTGACTGCTTCTTGGTTGGGAATCGCATAGGCCTCTGGCCACTTACTAAAATAGTCCATAGCAACCAGTATGTACTTGTTACCGTCCTTGGTTACTGGAAATGGGCCTGCTATATCAATCGCCATCCTCTCGAAAGGAGCTCCGACGTTATATTGCTTCATTACACCCCCTTCTAATAATAATAATGATTTATTGGTGCTAATACATATAAATGTTTACACATGTCACATAGAAGTATCCCACAGGGGCATAAAGAAATTAGATATATATCCATAGGTAGTAACTAAAAACATTTTATTAAGAAAAAAATCTAGACTAAGTTTAAACTTAGCAATTAAAAGTTAAATGCAATTAAAATACAACAGTTACAATAGTAAAACACTTTAAAATTACAATAAGTCTGTGGTCCCTTACTGGCTGCACAAATTTTGCAATTGCGACACCAAGCTTCCACATCCTGACGACTATTTACCCAATAGAATCATTCTCGTACTTTATTCGGGGTCTTATTAACCCCGAAGCGTCCACCGGATGCTCCATTATGCACTTCCTGAATTACTTTCGGTACTCGGCACGTGGGAATCACTAGACGCATAACAACTTCCTTGCCATCCGGGCTTTCCCAAGCTCTCTTTAGCAGCCCGTTCATGACTTTAAGTGAATCCCATTGCGCCCACAAAGCCTTCAATTCAACTGCCTTGTCCGAAACATCCTTCCACGTTCTCAATATAGCCCCAATCTCTGTGTCATTCAACAGACAAAAGCAAACATATCATAGATAAAATTTCAATATTTTATATTAATATCCAGTGTATTCACAATAAAGTCTTGGAACTCAATCACTGTCAGAAAAAAATTTTGACATTCTATGTTTTAGTGAAACTTGGTCGGGGGAGGAACAGTTGAAGTACATCGATCTAAACAATTACGTTTTGGCAACATATTATACGAGAAAATCTCATATTCACGGTGGAGTAGTTATATATATCAGTAATAAGTTAGAGTTTAAACCAGTCCAGTGTGCAAAAATGTTTTGTGATGACATACATTTCGAAATCTGCGCGATCGAGCTACGCAAACATAAACATATCATTTGTTGTTGTTACAGATCTCCAACGGGAGACATAACAATTCTTAACAACAATCTAACAGCTTTCTTAGACAGTATGTCCATAGAGAAAAAAATCACTATTTGTGGCGATTATAACGTAGACTTTGCCAAGAACACAGAAAGTAAATTAATGGTAAATCTTTTTGCATCTTTTGGTCTATATGATTGTATCAAACAGTTCACTAGAGTCACTGATAAGTCCAAAACTAGAATAGATAATGTTTTTATAAACCTGGATTGCATGTGCTGGGACGCTAATACAGTCGAACCATGCCTCTCGGATCATAAAGGATCATTTTTTCATATTCTTCACAAGGTGAGTATAAAGAAATAGATACATATGCCAAACATAGAATTATAAATAATTTTACCACTCAAAATTATAAAATGGCACTATCTAACTGTGATTGGTCATCTTTTTTCCAAAGTAATGATACGATTCATCTTTTCCTTTAAAGAAAGCTAAAGCCATAAAGGGTAAGACTGTTAAATACAGTGAGGAAATTAAAAATATGAAAAATAAACTTATAATATTACATGATTTTAGTAAAATAGATAATAATTTTAGGGATTTATATAAGAAATATAAAGAAGAATATAAAATCGCGTTAAAATCTGAAGTAATAAAATATAATACCAAATTAATAGTAAACTCACCTATTTCATAAACAATTGCTTTGAAAACGGAATATATCCTGAAAATCTTAAGCAGTCCAGGGTAACTCCTATTTTTAAAAAAGGAGACGTAAATCTGAAGAAAATTATAGAGCAATATCGATAATTCCTATATTAGCCAAGATCTTAGAATGTGCGTACAAAAGGAGATTAATAGATTACCTTATAAGTAAGAATCTAATAAATCTAAGTCAATATGGATACATAAAAGGTAAATCTACAGTGAAGGCATTAACAGACTTAATTATATCAGTAACGGATGAACTTGATAAAGGTAACATGACCATAGCATCTTGTATGGACTTATCAAAGGCTTTTGATTGTGTTTCACATGACATATTGCTACTAAAATTAGAAATGTATGGTATCAGAGGTCCAGCGCTGTCATTTATAGAATCCTATATATCAAATAGACTCCAGTGTGTAAAAGTAAATGGTAAGACCTCATCTCTCAAGCTATTACAGTATGGTGTTCCCCAAGGGTCTATTTTGGGACCAATCCTCTTTATTGTCTATGTCAATGACATCGTACATTTCATTAACTACACGTCAGTCAGTTATGCGGATGATACAACCATATTATCAAGTGGGAAGAACATAAAAGACCTAGTACATGTGTCGGATGAAATGCAATCAGAGGCCAAGAGATATTTTAACAATGTCAAATTATCATTAAATCTAGAAAAAACACAAACTCTCATCTTTAATTTAAACACACATTCAAACACACATCCTGTTAAGTGTCTTGGCATTTTACTGGATAGTAAATTAACATAGCAAGCACACATAGAATATCTTCACAAAAAACTATCAAGTTATGTCTATCTCCTAAAAAATCTCACCAATGCTATAGATCAAAATACCATACTACAAGCATACCACGCTATATTTCATAGCGTCATGTCATATGGCATCATACTGTGGGGCGGCTCGGCACATGCATCAAAAATTTTATTAGTCCAGAAAAGAGCAATAAGAGTTATCACAAATTCGAAAAATCATGAATCGTGTAGAACGATATTTAAATCATTAGATATATTAACATTAACAAATCAATATATATATAAATGTTTAAAATACGCTAAAGAAAATTTCACTGCTGACCAAAATCGGAGGAATTACGAGATTCTCGTGATTCCTCCGTATTTTCGACTAACAAAGAACTTAAAATCATTTAGATATATATCCACAAAATTGTATAATATGTTGCCCGTTGAGTTGAAAAATCTGCCTCCCACTCACTTTTCAAAAAAGGTGAAAACACTCCTAAAAGAAAATGTATTTTATAACATCCAAGAGTTTATTGAGAATATTGGAACCTCTTTTTAAAGTGTTGTATTTCTTGTTTTTTCCTGTTGGTGTATTAATTATATTTATGTTTTTTTTGATATATATGTATTTTTAAATCTATATCTGTAATTTTATGGAATTTCTGACGTGTATACAATGTAAAATTGTCTGACATAAACTCTCTCTATCTCTCATTCAGTTGTTCTTGTCTCGGGGCTTCGGTTGTCCAATCATCCGGAACCTCTATTTTAATAGTGTTGACGGCTACCGTACCCTGCAATTTCTCAATGTGGCGGCAGTATTTGCAATCTTCCTTGCACGGTCTTCTAGATAAAGCGTCTGCATTCTTATGAGATCTTCCAGGTCGATGTTCGATTTTGAAATCATACCGTTGCAGCCGTTATATCCAACGAACCAGTTGACCTTCAGGGGCTTTCAACTGCAACGGCCATTTTAATGCAGCATGGTCGGTCCGAATCTTGAAATGTCTTCCATAAAGATATTTATGAAAATGGTCCACTGATTTAACGATGGCCAGTAACTCTTTTCGGGTTACACAATAATTTCTTTCCGGTTTGGACAGCACCTTGTTGAAGTACTCGATCACTCTTTCCTGCCCATTCTGGACTTGGGACAGTACACAACCAACCAAAGAATTGCTGGCATCCGTGTCTAAAATAAAAAGTCCTTCCCGTTGTGGGTACGCTAGCACAGGACCAGTATAGAGCTGCCTTCAATTTTCTCCATGCCATTTCACATTCCGGTGTCCACTGGTATTTCACTTTCTCTTCTGTCAGCCGGTGTAATGGCTTTGCTATTTCTGCAAACCCTTCCACAAAGCGTCTATAATAAGTGCAGAGGCCAAGGAAGCTTCGTACTTCATGAACGTTAGATGGTCTTGGCCAATCTCGTAGACCAGAAAGTTTGTCAGGGTCTGTTTATATTCCATCTGAAGACACATGACCAAGAAATTTGACTTCTTTCTGGAATAGCAGGCACTTCTTCGGGTTCAACTTCAGATGGGCATTCCTGACTCGCCCAAATACTTCTTGAAGATTTTTCAAATGTTCTGTAAAGTCCTGTCCCATAACAAGCACGTCGTCAAGGTTAACCAGGCACGTCCTCCAGGTTAGCCCTTGCAGTATGAATTCCATCAATCTTTCAAAGGTAGCTGGCGCATTGCAAAGTCCAAAAGGCATCACGGTAAATTGATAAAGACCACTGCCTGCTGAAAACACTGTCTTTTCCTTATCATCAGGATGAAGCCCCACTTGCCAGTATCCACTCCTAAGGTCTAACGTAGAAAACCATTGTGAGCCTGCCAACGTGCTTAGTGTGTCTATAATAACTGCAGAGGCCAAGGAAGCTTCGTACTTCATGAACGTTAGATGGTCTTGGCCAATCTCGTACGACAGAAATTTTGTCAGGGTCTGTTTGTATTCCATCCGAAGACACGTGACCAGAATTTTGACTTCTTTCTGGAATAGCAGGCACTTCTTCGGGTTCAACTTTAGATGGGCATTCCTGACAGGCCCAAATACTTCTTGAAGATTTTTCGAATGTTCTGCAAAGTCCTGTCCCATAACAAGCACGTCGTCAAGGTAAACCAGGCATGTCCTCCAGTACGAATTCCATCAATCTTTCAAAGGTAGTTGGCGCATTGCAAAGTCCAAAAGGCATCACGGTAAATTGATAAAGGCCACTACCTGCTGAAAACGCTGTTTTTCCTTATCATCAGGATGAAGTCCCACTTGCCAGTATCCACTCCTAAGGTCTAAAGTAGAAAACCATCGTGAGCTTGCCAACGTGCTTAATGTGTCGTTAATTCGTGGTAATGGGTAACTGTCTTTCTTCATGACATCGTTTAATTTTTGATAATCGACACAAAATCTTAATGTTCCATCCTTCTTGGCAACCAAAACTACTGGCGATGACCAGGGACTCGCTGACTCCTCAATGACTCCATCTTGTAGCATCTTGTTTATCATTGCCGAGGCATCCTCTTGTTTCGCTAATGGAAGCCTCCTAGGTGGTTGTCGAATAGCGGGTGAGTCGCCAGTATTTATTCGATGCTGGACTATATCTGTTTTTGTAAGGGACTCTGTATTCTTGGCAAATACTGAACTTTCTTTTTCCAAGAATTTGATTGCCTCCCTTCGTTCATCCTCAGATAAATGCTCCAACTGGGTACTCAACAAGGTCAAAACTTCTTGATCTATTTTCGTAGATGAACTTCCCTCTGTTTGTTCCTCACATCTTGCTACCCATGTGACCGGTTCATAGGAGCCAATCGGTTTGCCTTCCTTGATTGTCACTGAGTGGGAATTTAAATTAACGACTCTTATTGGGATTTTGTCTTTAGTCCGGGTTAAAGTTCTCGCCACAATAATATTGGGTAGGGACTTAATCGATTCGTCATCTTCAACCAGGCCAACACGGTACCCTCGAGGATTTCCTTCTAAGGCAGCATCGATCATTTGTTCTGAATGAGCAGAAATCTTGATCGTCTGTGTTGTTAACAACCTCGCTTTATGGAATTGGTCATCTGCGGTTGCCAGAATAAATTCCTCTTTTCCAATTTTTAAGACTCGCTCCCCTACGTCAACAATAAATCCCTGCTCTCCCATGATGTCCAGACCCAAAATAGAATCATCCGTAATGTCAGCCACAATGACCTTGTAACTGAACCTCAATCGTCCAACCTGCAGTTCCAGGTTGACCTCTCCATGGACCGCCCGTGGCTGTCCGAATGATTACTCCATTTTGCTTCTTGTCAATCTGCAAGTCTGATATAAACCCTGGCCGCACTATTGATGACATAGCACCGGTGTCAATCGTAAACAGGCATTTTCTCCCATTCACATATCCTTGCAACAACAGACTACTTGGAATTCTTTGGAGCTGGGAAATCTTTATTTCTCTGGGGGCACCGCATTCCCTAGCCAGTGCTGCTCCCTTGGTGCTAGCTATCTCTAGTTTTCCTGCTTCTCTTCAACATTCACAGAATTTACTCGACTCTCCGAGTTCTGCTGTCGACAGTCTCGTTTCATATGTCCCACTTTGCCGCAGTTGTAACATTTAATATCACCACTCGGCTTTCCTTTATTTTGCTGTTTTTCCTGCTTTCCGAGGCCATCCAATTTATCAAATAATTTGGTAAACATTTTCTACATCTCGGTCAACAGAGGATTCTGGTTCGTTTCTGGTTGTGATTCTTCGAGAGTCACAGCTCGCACTCTCGACCTTGAAGTATCCCTATATGCGGCTTCCACTTCAAGTGCACGCACCAAGGCTTCACTGCTACTATTATATCGGGATATCCTGAGGAGTCGCCTGATCTCTTTGTCCCTTATCTCATCTAGAAATGCCCCCAGAGCAAATTGCTCCTTGAATTCACTTGGCGCATTGGGATACGCCAAGTGTGCCAGTCTTTCTACCGCAGTTTTAAATTCTTGCAGACTTTCTCCAGCTTTTTGTGTCTGTGATTTTAGCCAAGCCTGGTATCCTTGTGCAAGGTGTTGGTCGCCATACCTCAAGACCAATACAGCTTCCAAAACTTTGAAGTCTCTTTGTTTCTCCACTGGAATTGTCTGAAGTAACTCTGAGGCTTGGCCCCTTAGTGCTAGAACTAAAGCCTTAACCTTTTCCTCATTATCCCAGTTATTCGCAGACGCAGCTGCCTCAAATTGTCTTTTATAGGTCGTCCATGAGCTTTGGCCGTCGAAGGAGGGAGGTTTTAACTGAGGACCCGATGATGTTACTAGCTGACCTCCTTTCTCTCTCAATTTTCATTTAAGTCTCTCCATTTCTCCTTCGAACTCACTCATCTTTTCTTCAAACTGATTTACTTTTCCTTTTACTTGACCGACTTCGGTCTTGACTTCACCTACTTTATCTTCGACTCTATCTACTTTTTCTTCTACCTTGTTTATTTCTTCTTTGACTTCACTCTTTAATTCTTCGTTGGCGGAAATGATAGCGTCCTGCTGTATTTTCATTTGTTCATTCAGAATTTTCCTTAATTCTTCTTGGCGTCTTTCTTGTTCTTCTTTCTCCTCTTGCTGTCGTATTTTCAGGTCTTCCATCATTTTTCTCAGTTTGGTTTTTTCTTCTTGTCGTCTTATTTCCTGTTCTTCCATTATTTTCTTCAATTCGTCTCTTTCTTCTTGACGTTTTCTTTCTTGGTCATCTTTTTCTTCCTGGCGTCGCTTTTCTTCCCCTTGACGCCGCTTCTCTTTTTCTTCTTTTTCTTCTTGACGTCGTTTTTCCTCCTCTTAACGTCTTCTTTCTTGCTCTTCTTTTTCTTCCTGATGTCGCTTTTCCTGCTCTTCTTTGTCTTCCTGAAGTCGCTTTTCCTGCTCTTATTTATCTTCCTGACGTCGCTGCTCCATCGTCCTCGTAAATTCTGCAAATAGGTCCTTTATTTGTTTCTCTGCTGCCATGCTTCTTGTTTTTATGGGCATAAGATTATGTTAAAATAAAATAAATTTAACTGTAACTGTAACAATGTCCAGTAAATTAGTCCTCTGTGTTAGCATTAACCCTCGAGAATAGTTCTCGAACACTTCAGAGCTCCTCTTGTCATAAAATTCCGCTTCCTGACACCAATTGTGGCATGTTTCCACTCCTAGGAAACCACTCTTGCAAATTCCGTGGGTTCCAAAAATTATAACAAGAGATAACCACTAACACACTTTATTAAATAATTTACTGGATACTTCACAATACTACTATTATCTTAAATGCACTTTACTGACTAAAAATAATAATGTTTTTCACTTTGTTTTCACTTTGTAGTCTTAACCTCTCTTGTCAATTCAAAACCTCCCTTCCCGCCGAGATACGGCCTTATATACCTAAAAATGACAGATCCTGAATTTTCTGTGATGACGTCACCATTCTCTAGATAGTTCCAGAACAGATATCATGAATCTAGAGCTTCCAGAAGGTTCTTTCTCTAGTAGGTGCAAATCTCTACATTCAGACAACATCCGAACTAATTGAATTCTGTGTTGCCTACACTCAAAGGGTGGATACTTGTAACAATATGTCTACAATTATAGTGTAAAATTTAGTAGAACATACAACATAAACAAGATGCAACAATTAGACAATACACAATAAATAAAAACGTCAAAATTTTTAATTTCCAAATAACAGCTGCAGCCCCACCTTTGTTTTACTTGAAAAAAAAAAAATTATTTTGTGTTTTGAAATAATTTCATTACCATCTAAATGAGCCTCATTCACTATGAAAAATGTCCCAAAGGACTTATGGTCTAAAATGTATTTTAAAAAAGTTATGACGATTTTTATATTCAAAAAAATTATATTGAAGTTCAAATATCTTGAGAACTAGTGATTTTTCGAAAATTGTTCGTATTATAAAAGTTGCTCAAAATATAATTCTCCATCTCATGCAACTTATTTCATCGTTCCTAGGATCGAAAAAAATTTTTGCATCGCTACACCATCTATACCTCAATGTGTAAAATAACCGTTTTTACTCAAAACTGAAGTTATTTATATATTCTAGTAGATACCTTTTACAGAATTCAAATATCGCTTTTGGTTATCGAGAAAATGGCGCCGGGAGTTTTAAGTGGGACACCTTGTATATCTTCCATGTTTCGTGTGAAGTTCGAAAGGCTTCACCGACTCAATTAAAACTTTTTGATTTGTTTTGTTCTTTGGGGATTAACCATTGATTATGTTGAAGAACCTTCCAGGATTGACCTAGGTCGAAGTCAAAATAAAAATTCGACTTAGGTAAAAAATTCATTTAAGGACATTTTTCAGATTCTGAGACTTCAGAGCCATAAACTAATCCAAAAGGGACGATATGAGTTCAAAGACATGAGGCACAACTAAGTAAAAATTTGACGAAACACCAAACTTTTACGAAATTAATTTTTTTTTAACTATTTTATTCCTCTGCCGAAGACATTGACCATGGAGGTAGTCATTATATATCCTGTTCTAAGGACTGACAATAAAATTTTAATGATGCAATGTATCAAAAGGGCGAAACCGACAAATTAGGCAAAGGCGTAGTAGCACCTATAAGCAAAAATTGGCAAAAAATCAGTGAAAATGCACAAGGCTGGCATAAAACAAGTTTGGATTCACCCAGTGACTCATAATTTGGACGAGTGCGTTGGATGGTCAATACAAAGCGATGGCAGGAAAGCCAACTGCAGGACTTTTTTTTTTTTTGTAATGGCGGCCGATGAATGTACACGCGATTCTGGGAGCACCGAAAAAATATGTAAACTGTGCTCTAGAAGTGTAAAGGGTGGCGTCGGGTGTGTGGAGTGTCTAAACAGCTACCATCCTGCATGTGCCACTAGAGAAAAGGGCCTAAAAGTGGTTGGGTGTGATCAGTTATTGTGTTCTGATTGTGCAAATCAAGTTCAAGGCCAAGGCGACCTAAATAACTTACAATTTCGTGAAAAGGAAAATGAACTTTTAACAAGATTAGTCTTGGAAATGCAGGAGAGAAATGAGCTATTGAGGGAAAAAGTTGTGTATCTACAGGAAAAGTTAAAAGAAAAAGACGCTGAGAATCGAAAAATATTGTTAAATTCGGACAGCGCTTCACATTCCAAGATGAAGAGGGCGCTTCAAAATCCGCAGAATAGCGCGCCAATTTCAAATTCAGACACTAGAGCCTCCGTTTCGAACAAGATGACTTCAGATACTCAAGAATCAAAGCAACCTAAAGCGCAATTTTCAAACACCAACAAGAATGCTAACAACCAAAAAGATACCAGTAGGAAATTATATTCCCAGGCCACAGAAAATAACAAATCAGATGAAACTAGCAAGCATGAGAATGGAAAACAGTATCTTCAAGAAGAAACCAAGACTACAGAAAAAAGGCTCGCTCCTGTGTTTAAAATTGCAACAGGCGAAATTAAACAGTCTTGCAAAATTATAGGAGCTCCAAGGAGAAAGTGGATATATGTTGGACATGTGACAGAAAAAGACGTAACCGAAGAAGACATGAAGGACTACATGAAGGATATAGAAGGGCATGAGGACATAATCGTAAAGAAACTAAATAATCAGGGAAATAACTCGGCTTTCAGCGTTGGATTGCCAGAAGGTCTGGTAGATCAAATATACGATCCAGGCTTTTGGCCAAAAGGGGTGTTCCTTAGAGAATTCGAATTAAGGAAGTCTTTTTTAGCGAAGAAGCGCCAGGAACGCCTAAACAGGGCCCCGCTAGCAGAAGTCTAACCAATCTTAAAGTTCTGCTTCATCAAAATCTTCAATCTCTTGGAAACAGCTGTCACATGCTTGACATAATCACTGAAGAACTAGACTGCTCTATTCTATGTATAACGGAACACTGGCAAACAAAAGAATAACTTAACAGTTATAAAATTAATAATTTTAAAAAAGCAGCGGATTACTGCAGAGGACCAAACCTTTATGGCAGTTCAGCCGTGTACGTCTTACCAACAATTCCCAGTGTTGAATTTAAAGATTTAGAAGCTTTATCTGAAGATAAGGTATTTGAATGTGCAGGTGCAATATGTACCTTTAAGAATTTTAAATGTATTGTCATTAGTTTGTATAGAAGTCCTATGAGTGAGGTTTAGACATTTTTAGATAAGTTTTATTCGATGTTAACCATCTTGCATAAAAACCAATTAGTATATTTCATAGCAGGCGACTTTAACATAGATACCTTGAGCGACGGTAGATCCTCTCTAGTTTTTAAAAATATTTTAAGTAATTTCGGGGCCACCTTGACGATTCAAGAGCACACCAGGGTTACGAGCAGTGGAAAATCCTGTTTAGACAATATAATCTCAAATTTCAAAGGTGAAATGGAAGGCAAAGTTATTGAAACTGGTATATCTGATCATTCAGGACAGTTACTAAATTTTGAGGCAGAATGTCAAGTTCCCGCACAAAAAGCTGAAACGAGAGATTTTAACAGCACAAATATCACAAATTTCTGTAATAAACTCAACAAAGAGACGTGGTTTGAAGTATACCTTGGTCATGATGTAAATTTGTGTTTCTCTTGTTTTCTATCAAACTTTTTATACTATTTTAATAGTCACCCGAAAATAAAAATTCGTAAAAAAGAGAAAATCAATATTTTGTTCCTCAAGGATCCGAATATCGTAGAATTTAAACAACGAGTGGTTCTGTATCAAACAATGGCCAATTTCGATGATGCATATAGAGCTGTTTATAATGAGGCAAAAGTAAAATATAATAAACTGATAACAGACACCAAAAAAAAAATATTATAGAAACAGGATTTGTTTGGCAGATAATAAATCTAAAGCTATGTGGCAGGTTATTGATGACATAACAAGACCACCCAGCACAAGAAATGTTTTACAGTCAGAAAATCCACTAAAGACTGCAAACGACTTTAATCAATTTTTCGTTAACATTGCACAAAACTTACTATCTTACTATCCCAACAGCCACCAAACAACACTGATTTCTATAATAGTCTTCTGCATAAAAATGAGAGTTCATTATATTTTGCTCCGGTTACACCGGAGGAAATTTTATTGATTATTAAGAAAATGAAAAATAAGAGAAGTACTGGTAAAGATGAAATTCCAATCAGTATTCTAAAAGCTTGTGCATATCAGATTGCGGAACCTTTAAGTCATTTAATAAATTTATCTCTTGAAACAGGTATTTTTCCTGATGAATTAAAAATTGCGATAGTCAAACCTTTATTTAAAAAAGGTGATGTAAACTCCTTAGAAAATTATCGACCTATAAGCCTTCTTACTTGCTTCTCAAAAATATTTGAATATGTAGTGTCCACACGATTAATCTCCTTCTTTACGAGATATGGTCTGTTTTCTGAAAACCAGCATGGTTACCTAAAAAGAAATCTATAGATACGGCCTTATTTGAATTCATTAATAAGGCGTTGCAAGAACTAGATAATGGAAACATATCATGCGGCATCTTTCTGGACCTCTCTAAGGCATTTGATTGCATAAATCATGAAGAACTGCTGAATAAATTATATGAATACGGCATTAGAGGAAATGTTCATAACTGGTTCCGTTCGTATTTAACAGGACGAAAACAGTTAGTTGAATTTGAACATAAAGATGGAAAAGTACGTTCAAATGTCTTGGAACTGTCCATGGGAGTGCCGCAAGGGAGCATCCTTGGTCCTCTAATATTCATAATCTTTCTAAACGATATTTCAAACATAATAATGGACACAGAGAAGCAGCTAATCATAAATTATGCTGATGACACAAACTTATTAATCAATGGACAAGATTTTAGGGAAATATTAGAAGCAGGCAATTCGTTCATGAAATCTATTAAACAATGGTTTTCCGAAAACAAACTAATAGTAAACGGAAGTAAAGCGGACTCTATTTTATTTAAGACCAATAATTTAGTTGAGACTCCAAAAGACATCATTCTAGACAGTCAAAAAATACTTTTTTCCACATCTGTAAAATTCTTGGGGGTTCACATCGATAATACATTAACGTGGACAACTCATATTGATTATCTGACAAATAAATTGTCCTCCATTTGTTATGCTATTAGAGTTTTAAAAGATCAAGTCGATTATGAAGTAGTAAAAACATTGTACTATGCAAATTTTTACTCTCTAATGAAATTTGGCATCGTCATTTGGGGAGGTTCTTCGGAACTTATCAGAATTTTTGTATGTCAAAAGCGAGTTATCAGGCTTATGCTTAATATAAAGGCTAAAGATTCATGCAGAGGCAAATTCAGGGATAATAAATTTCTGACAGTTTCTGAATGTATACAATTTCTAACTAAAAATCGCAATAAGTTTGACTCTTCTTTGAGTGACTTTACCTATCCTGCACATAAAAAGGCATTATACGAAAAAGGGACGTACTACCGTTGCCTAAGGTTCTACAACCACTTGCCAAATAACATTAAAAAAATTCAAATGGAAAAAACGTTCCTAAAGGAAGTTCGTGATCTGCTCTGCAATACTGAACCTTACACGCTAGATGAATACTATAATTTTAAGTAATTACTCTATGCAGATCTTTTTAATATGTAGTATGTTGTAGGATTAAGCATCTTGTGTTAAATGTTGTAATAGTTTTTATTTTTATTCTTTTTATTCTATGTATTCTAATTTTTACCTTATGATTGTCTATATTAGGACAACTAATTTTATGACGTATTTCTCAGACCAAATGTGGTACTTACTATGTATGTATTATGTCACTCTGTTGAAATAAAAGACTTACTTACTTACTTGCTTACTTACTTCCAAATAATAAAGTTATGTTGTGCATAAAGGACTCAAAAATCCATTTTGTCAAAAAGTTATCCGAAAGCGACTCGCTGTCATTTTTCCTATATTGAACCTGCATGGGAACAAGTACGTCGTATGACTGGCCGACAGTTATTAAACTCATGTACTAGTCGAACTCCGTCCCGTGAATGATATAATCACGATATGGGACCTTTAAGCTACTCATAAGCAAAGCAAAATTTTTTTAAGTAAAATATTTTTATATTTTCAGTCAGTCATAATTACCAAAAATCCAAAATTTTTAAATTATTTTTCAAAGGCTCGAATTAAATTCTGAGGAAGTTAAATGAATCTTTTCCACCAAATCGATTGTTAGCGCACGCTCTGATTTGTATGGTTAAAAAGTAATTTGCCTTAGTTGGGGAGGCGTGATTCTTTCACATTATATCATTCTGAAGAAAATCACTGTATTGTTTTATACTTATTAAATAAATGGTATTCTTGCAATTAATTGCATTTTATTGATGTAAGGACTTGTTCCTAGTCTTAATCTCTGGAGTTTTCGTTCGGAAGACCTAAACAACTGAGTTAATCGGAACCTCATGATTCACTAAGAATGACACTCAGTGTTCTGGTCGCCTTACAGGAGCTTGATAGGGATTTTTTTATGCGACCTCCAGAAATTTTTAAGTGTAGAGACCATTATTAGGTAAACAGATACTAATCACGTCAAATTCTAATCCCGTCGGAGAGAAATCTTCGATAGGGATTTGTTTTATGCAAAAATCGCAATAATCCAAAGACGTAAAAGCCCTTACTGCCAGTGAATAATTGAAATTACGTCCTGAGGGAGCGTCATTAATGATCTGAGGTGGTGCAGTCTATCGAAGTATATCTTATTTCGAATCCGCTTGGGGGTAGAAAGGGGCAGAACGCGGCTGGCGCCCTTCTAAACATAATAATATAATAATAATAATAATAATAATAATCATTTTATTCCTTAATACCAAACCGGTGTGGAACAAGTCACAGATTACAATAGTAGTACATGACATAAATGATTATAAAAAGGATAAACATATAATAAGTACATAAAGAGCCTTATTAACACTAAATATAATGGTCATTATTTTAGTAACGGGGTTGAGTCTGAATATGAAGGTGAAATCAAATCTGTTCATAACGTCAAAGAGATTGCTGAGCATTTTAATCTATATTGTATTGAAAGCATTAAAAAAATAGTAAATACAATTGATATTGGTCCTGAATGGCATAGTGTTTATGAATCTGATTGTAAATTTAATGAATGGAAATTAATTGATTTACATGAACTAGCAGAAATAGTTAATACTTTAGATAACAAATCAGGCAATGAAATTTTGGATGCTAAGTTTATTAAATCTACATTTGGAGTTATTGGTCATGTTTTATTGCACCTTATAAATACATCTTTGGACACTGGCAAGGTTCCTAGTAAACTGAAAATTAGTGTGGTAGTACCAATTCAAAAAGTTCCTAATACTAATAAGTCCTGGGAGTTAAGACCTATAAATACCCTACCTTGTACTGACATAATACTAGAGAGGGTCGTCTATAACCAACTTTTAGATTATCTAAATAACAATAATATTCTTATGTCAAACCAATCAGGCTTTAGACCTAAACATTGCTGTGAATCCTCATTACAACTTACGGTAACAAAATGGAAAAAGTCAATCGATCAAGGAGAATATATTATTGCTTTATTTCTTGACTTAAAGCGGGCCTTCGAGACAATTGATCGTATTGTATTACTAAATAAAATGAAGAGTATTGGTATTGATGGTAATGTATTAAGTTGGTTCAATGACTACCTATCAAATAGAATGCAAATTACAAAAATCGATAGCACTTTTTCTAGCTCTCTTAGTAATGACATTGGTGTACCTCAAGGGAGTGTATTAGGGCCGCTCCTCTTTTTAATATATATTAATGATATAATTTTTTTCCATAATTGGGATTTTATTAATTTATTCGCGGATGACACACTCCTTTCAGTCTCAAATAGTAACCTTGATTTGGCTCTATCAAAAATGAATAGTTCCCTAAAAATGATCAACACCTATTTCAGTACAAATAAACTAAAATTAAATATTGGTAAAACGAAAGCAATGATATTAACTACACCATATAGATATAAAAACATCGAAATAAAGCAATGCAAGTTAAGCATCGATAACAATGTCATTGAATTTGTTACTGAATTTAAGTATCTAGGCTTTATGCTAGAAAATTACCTATCATTTAATTCACACTTTTCATAATCTATAAAAAAAATTTGTAAAAAATTGTTTTTCTTCAGCAGAATTGCATCATGTCTATCAACTTTCTCAAAAATTACAGTGTATAATGTTATAATACAACCGCATTTTGACTATTGTGCCAGCCTACTTTATTCCCTCGATTTAAATAAATTATCAGCATTACAAAAATTACAAAATCGTGGTATGCGCATAATACTTAAATGTAGCAAATATACAAGTATAACATTGATGCTTAATACATTACAGTGGATTTCAATATCTGAGAGATTTTATTTAAACGCCATGATATTTATTTTTAAAATATTAAACAACTTGTTACCCTCCTATTTTGAAGAGTTTCTCATTTACAATTCTCAAATACATAGTTATCCAACTAGAATAAATTCTAATTTTTATTTGCCAAAGTACCACTTAAGTAGATCTATGAAATCTTTATTCTATAAAGGCCTTAACGACTTCAATAAATTGCCAGATGTTATTAAAAATGCCAAATCAGTTCATGAGTTTAAAAGTAAACTTCTTACTTATATTAAAAAGTAAAGGGTAGTACATGATTCAAAGAAGGTGAGCATTAAGTATTGCATTTATTAAATTACCTTAGCTATTACTTTTTTAATAATAATTTTAAATTACCACTTTCATTGTAACAGACGTTGTGCAATAATTAAATTACGTTAGGTATTACATTTTTAGTAATTATTTTTTAAATTACATCTTCATTGTAACATGTGTTGTGTAATATGTATTAATTTAATAGTTTTTGTAAGTATATTAGGATACTAGTCCTATTCAATAAAGCCATTCACAATATAAAATAAGACGATACAATAAATATATTAAAAAAACTTAAAATTTATAATTAAAAAAGTCAGATACTGAGTAAAATGTCTCATTGATTAAAAAGTTATTTATTTTTTTTTTGAAAAGTGTAAAAGGTAAGTCCTTGTAATCACTGGGTAAATTATTGTATATGTTTATAAGTTGTGTCACAACATTTCGCTGCACTTGGCTATACGGTGTCTGTGGTACACGGAGTATTGCATTTATGTAGTCACGTGTATTGTATAGATGGTCTGCTTCATATTTGCTAAATAGTTCTTCGTAGTTGTTCTTCACAAAACATACACATTCATATATAAATATAGAGACACGGAAGAGTAAGTATATGTTTTTGTTTAAACAATATGCTGCATGTGTCAGTTCGTTTCAGATGGTAAATACTTCTAACACAAGTGTTTTGCAGTCTGAATATTCTGTTTGCTTCTACTGAGTTGCCCCAAAAGAAAATTTCGATGACCTAGGCCAAATCTGATGGCAGATTCGGATTCAGCGCACAAAAATATATACATTTTGACAAGTTTCATTTCAGGTTCATGACTTTTTTTTTGTGTGTGCGGGTGTTATACTTATTATTTTTCTCTCAGGACCCAAACTGGGCATAGTTCTTTATTATAATAGTTATTCTACCAGAATTTCGCATTGTGATAACGAATTTGTAAGATTCTTACAAGCATTGAAGACAATGCGATGAAGGAAGAAATGGAATTTCAGTTTATGGTGCAGGGGCTGAATACTTCAGTATCGTCAATTGACGACTGCCAGATGTCTCCAGTGGTTGGCCAGGCTGGGATTTCGTTAATTGCTACTGGCAAAACAAAAATGAGTGCAGAAGGTATCGTACTGACATGGGACGATGACGTTAACAAATCAGAGAGCGACAAAACCAAACTCAACTTTCTCAACAAGTTAGAAAGATGCAACTCCCTCAGTGTCATTGTAAGAAATCTCAAGATGGAGGACGAGTCCTTCTGTATGAGGGACAACGAAATGGTTAAAAAAACTCAGAGTACAGTGGCCTAGTCATGGAGTCAATTGATATGATCTTAAAACACGTAAAAGACCTGAACTAGGAAATTGGGAGGAATATAAATGAGATCAAGGTATTGAAACTGCACAGACAGGCGAATGTTCTTAAAGGCAACACGATGACTGTGTCACGAGGCCTCGGGGGCATGTGTCTATCTAAATTCAGTACTGGACCAAAATCAAATAGAATTCAGAATACAAAAGTGATCAAATCATTATTTTTATGCCGATTTTAATGACAAAAGGATCAATGTATACTTCGCTCAGACTTTCTTTGCCGCTATTTATTTACGGTTCCTATTTACATAATAATAATAATAATAATAATAATAATAATAATAATAATAATAATAATAATCAGAATCAGTAACTGAGCTTGCGCCAAATCGCCTGACAGCCCAAATCAAAGCTGCCGAGCAGAGAAATCTGTTCAGGCAGCACGTCGATAAGCCCATGCACGGTGTTTTCTATTACAACATAGAGACGCTGGGTTTATCGGCAAAGCTGACCTTTGCTTTTCTACGGTCAGCAGGGCTAAAGTCGGAGACCGAAGGATTCATTGTTGCCTGCCAAGATGGTGTTATTAAGACGTCGGTCTACCGCAGTCGCATTATGGGTGTGGAGGTCCCTGATGTTAATTGTAGGACCTGCCGTCAGGCGCCGGAGTCGCTCATGCACTTACTATCTGCATGTCCGATTTATGCAACTTCAGCCTACATCCATAGACATAACGCGGCCCTACGAGTGCTGTACTACTACCTACGGCACTCATACCAAGTAGACCAAACACCAGTGCTGCCTTACGTCCCCGGAGAGATCGAGTCCGTTGTCGAGAACGAGAAGTGCCTTATGTACTGGAACTACTCGTTTCCGACGGTCAGGCAGATTCAAGCAAACAAGCCTGACATAGTCCTCCTCGACCACCAAACCAAGATGATGTATGTCATCGAGTTCTCGGCACCTGCCGAGACAAACATCATTTTGAAGGAGGGAGAAAAACGGACTAAATATTGAGATCTCCGGTATGAGCTCCGAGTGCTATACCCAGACTACTCGGTCAAGATGGTCGTCCTGATAATCAGTGTACTTGGTGCAATGAGGCCTACGCTGCTCTCGGAATTAAAGGCCATACCAGCCTGTCAAAAGTCAGCCGAGTGGTTGGCAGGCCAAATGCAGAAGGCAGTTATCGTGGGATCCCTTCGTCTTCTTAGGGCACACGAATCTGGCATCTACAGTCACTAACCCTGCGGGATGCGGGGAGTGGCTGTGGATAATTCGCTGGCGCTTCTCCCGTGAGAATGTCGGAGACACGGGAGAACTGTCCAGCATCGCGCACGCGAAAAAAATAATAATAATAATAATAATAAATCGTCCGTTCCACGGTTATACCTCCCACGACATCGGGGAGGCTGTGGACTCTCAAGTGTGGAGAGTCTCCATAACAGAATGGTTTTGGATGGAGCCTGTAAGATTATCAGGAATTTGGATCCCCTCCTCTGCATGGTCCGAGACCATGAAAATGCAGAGGTAGGAGCGTTTATGTTGAAGGGAGCACAGAGAGCAGCCGATGAACTTGGTCTCTCCTTCGACGTCGAGCGGGTAAATCACGACTCTGTCACCGAGTTGGAACCTGCTCGGCGAAAAGCCCAAATTAAAGCTGCAGAACACAACATCTTTCTGCAGCTTCATACGGATAAGCCAATGCATGGAGTCTTCTATAAAAATATAGACAACCTTGGCTTATCCGAAAGGCTGACCTTTGCCTTCTTAAGGTCAGCCGGGCTGAAGTCTGAGACCGAGGGATTCATAATGGCTTGCCAGGATGGTGTATTTAACACTCTCGTTTATCGAAGTCGTGTCATGGGTATAGAGGTCTCTGATGTCAGCTGCAGGACCTGCCGCAGGGCGCCAGAGACTTTAATGCACTTGTTGTCGGCTTGTCCGACATATGCAATCTCGGCCTATATCCAGAGGCACGACGGAGCATTACGAGTGCTTTATTATCACTTAAGGCACTCGTATGGGATAGACGAGACACCAGTGCTGCCTTATGCTCCGGGGGATATTGAGTCCGTTGTGGGAAATAAGAAGTGTCTAATTTATTGGAACCACTCTTTTCCCACAGTCAGGCAAATACAAGCCAACAAGCCTGACGTAGTCCTCCTCGACCACCAACTCAAGACAATGTTTGTCGTGGAGTTCTCGGCTCCCGTGGAGAACAACATTGTCTTGAAGGAGGAGGAAAAACAGACAAAATATCGAAATTTGCTCTTCGAACTCCGCAGACTCTACCCAGACTATACTGTTAAGATAGTGGTACTGATTATAGGAGCCCTCGGTGGAACGAGACACACACTGCTTTCAGAACTTGAGATCATACCGGCATGCCGAAATTCGGCAGAGGTCTTAGCCGGCAGAATGCAGAAGGCCGTCATCCTCGGTTCATTACGTCTACTCAGGGCACACGATTCGCGGACCCAGTAGTCACTCACCCCACGGGCGTGGGGAGTTGCTACCGGTACTACCGGCTCCCCTCTGTGAGTGTCGGAGCCACAGAGTTTAAAGGGTGACTGGCTTTTAGAAAAAAAAAGAAAATAATAATAATAATAATAATTTATTTATTTAACGGGATGCCCCCAATAGTACAAAAATACTGAAATATACAAAAAATGTATAAACAATTAAATATAACAACAATACTACAAATATAAGATTACATCACATTAACTATTGCACAAATATTTTTTAAGAACATTAAGACTAGTATTAAAAAAATCCAAATTAATTTTATTACAGTTACACATCATTCTATTAATAGGATTATTCATCCCATAAAGTGTTCTGTGATGTTCCAGAACAAAGCTATAGACCATGCGAAGTTGTCTTTGTGGAGTATGAAAGTTTATTAATGCTAACAAATCAGGGCAGTCAATACAATTATTACACAATTTATAGACCAGGATAACATCGGCATTGTATCTACGTTTTTCAAGACTTTGGATATTTAACTTAGACAATATAAAGTCATATGCCATCATTTCACTTGGTATACCCATTTTAAAAGATATAAAACGTAAAAAACGTTTTTGGACCCTTTCTACTTTATTTACATGTGTTTGAAAATAAGGTGCCCATACACTGCTACAATTTTCTACGCATGATCTAACATAACTAATATATAGGGCTTTAATTGCACATATATTAGTGAAGTCTTTTGTACTTCTCTTGATAAAACCAAGTGTCTTCAGCGCCTTGTTGCATATGTAATCTATATGGTGATGGAAATTAAGTTTAGAGTCAAAATATATTCCCAAGTCTTTTATTAAGTTAACATTTTCAATTGGTGCATTTCTAATAAAGTATGAATTGGGAGAATTACAGTTTCCTTTACCAAATTGTATATATTTGCATTTATCAGTATTCAACACCATATTTTTCTGAGAACACCAGACATCAAACCGATCAAGGTCTTCCTGAAGTTCCAGGGATGATACCCTATCCTTTATTTCAAATACGATCTTTAAGTCATCGGCATACAGTAATACCATACTATGCACAAAACAGTTCTCAACATCGTTGATAAAGAGGTTAAACAACAATGGAGCTAAATGTGCCACTTGCGGCACTCCAGAGGTTACTTTTATTATAGTGGAAAAAAAACTTTTGATTTTTACTGTTTGTGTTCGATTATTAAGATACGATTGAAGCCATAATAATAACTTACCACTGATATAATGAGAAAGCACATTTATTAGGAGCAAATGATCTACTTTGTCAAATGCCTTGGAGAAGTCTGTGTAGATTGCATCTACACAGTTTCCTTTTTCTAGGGCGTTGAGAATATAATAATATTATTATTCAAGTAAACGAAATTAAGTGCAAATGGAAACTATTAATGAAAGTGAAATATAAATGGGAGATCAAGGTATTGAAACTGTGTAGACAGGCGAATGTTCACGAGGCATCTGTCTAAATTCAGTACTGAACTAAAATCAAATAGAATTCAGAATACAGAAGCGATAAAATCATTATTTCTGTGCCGGTTTTAATGACAAAAGGGTCAACGTATGCTTCGCCCAGTCTTTCTTTGCCGCTATTTATTTACGGTTCCTATTTACATAATAATAATAATAATAATAAGATCATACCGGCCTGTCAGAATTCGGCAGAATGGTTGGCAGGCCAGATGCAGAAGGCGGTTATCTTGGGGCCCCTTCGTCTACTTAGGGCACACGATTTAGGTATTTACAGTCATTAACTCCACAGGTGGCTACCCGAGAGAAAAAAAAAAACGAAATGAAATGCAAATGGATAGTATTAATGAAAGTGAAGTTGATATGGAAATTACTAGGGAAAATGGAGAGCACATAGAGGTAAACAAATCTCAATTTTTATCATAGTAGCAAGATATGATGATTTTGATATTAATGTACAGGCTGCACTAGATGAAGAAATGCCCATCACTAATAACGAATTTAATGAGGATGAATGGAATTATCTAGAAGACGTTGGGGGGTGAGAATGAGGAGGATACAGAATTTATAATTAAAAAAAATACACTCTCTGATATGTATATATCTGAAATTAAAAAACCGA
Organism: Rutpela maculata; assembly: GCA_936432065.2. Lineage (NCBI taxonomy): Eukaryota > Metazoa > Arthropoda > Insecta > Coleoptera > Cerambycidae > Rutpela > Rutpela maculata. Next base: position 83,170,421 of record OW386292.2, read on the forward strand.
TAGATGATGAAGCCCCTAATTAACAGTACCCAACACAGCTTACATAAAATAATATTGGTGTGTCCGATGGTTAGCGGGAATGCTGGGACTTTACAAAACTATACAATGGATGATAGACATGTTGACTTATTCACGGGCTAATTAGGACTGTCCTGCACAGGCGGAAGTTATCATCTGGTAGCCATGTGGCCAGTAGGTGGCGATACATAACACCCAGTACTTATCTAATCTTGTACCTTATACAATTCTAAAATATTTCGTTTAACAAATGTTTTTGTAACATTTTACATTTTAAGGATTAAACAGGTTTTGTAGCAATTCTGTGTAATTTGGATACAGCTTGATTAACAATTATGATTCGTATTGCAAATGAAATGAAATGAATGAAATGAAATGAAAAAAATATTCAATCATCTTCCTATAAATTTGAGGCGAATTATCAACGAAATTAAATTTAGAAAAGAATTAAAGAAATTGTTACTTAGTAAAGCTTACTATTCAGTCGATGAATTCTTTCAGGACACATTTGATTGACTTTATATATTTGATTTTATTGTTTGTTTCTTTACACTAAGTCCCTGTTTTATACAAAAATAAAGGTTTTTGTGTCATTATGTTTGTATTTTATACTATAGGATGTTTTGTTTTTATACATAGATTAAGGACTGGCTTTGTCAATAAAAATCTTTTGTATTTTTTAGACAATAAAGCATATTTGATTTGAAATTTAAATAAACATTAAAATAATTTTTTTACACTCTAGTTTGTTTAACCATTATCCTCTCCCTTCCTTTTTTTTTTTTAAGTAGGTACTGGGAAGGTTATTAATAGAATACATTCACTAAAATTTTGAAGCTACATTATCGCTTGTGCATCAATGTGTAAGTATGAAATAAAAATGTACGATTAGTAAAATCAATCTCGCCTTATGTGAGAGCTATTCGTGACTTATTTTGCCTCATTATAATAATAATAATAATAATAATAATAATAATAATAATAATAATAATAATAATTCATTCATCCAAGGAACTTATACAGTTATAGGATATGTCACAGTATATGATGCACTGAAGGTGCATCTTAGAATTATAAAAAAACAATGCATTATTAAAAAAATATTTAATAAAGTTCAAATCAGATCATGGTAATACATTCATAATTACAATATACGTCAACACATTAAAATTTATAAATTAAAAGTATTTAATATATATATATATATATATATATATATATATATATATGTTATATAATATTACACGCTATCTTATTGCGACTTAGCCATAATAAACCTTCACAGGTATATCGTATTTCACGATAACAGCTTCTCTTATTAATTGCTTATCTTCAAGATATCATATTACACCTTTGTTTCTCATAACTTGTGCAGACTGCAGAACTGCAATTCCTTTGTTATATATTTTGCTTACTCAGGTTCTGTATGTTATAAATATGACTAAACACGCTTTGTTGAATCAGTTATTAAACTCACTTAGAATGAAACACTTCTAATTATTGTATTATTCCTTCTCCAAGAGCCGACGTTGGCTCCATTAAATAAATAAACCTTTTTTAAAAAGTCATTCATGTGAACCGTGATCTAACATTGGCGCAGTCGGTAGGATCCGTAAACATCATCAGAACAAGAAGCCTAACTGGTAGTAAAGCGCAAAAGAACAAGGACAACATCTGCAGAAGGTGCCTAACTAGTGCGTGTATATCTGCAAGAACAAGGAGACCTTCCTCACTGGTGGTGGCGGATCCCAATCCCTTGACGGACGAAGAACCTACCCATGGAGATGAAATTAACGTAAGTCATTTTAAGAATCATCTCGTTATTTCTTTTCATTTTTACAAATATTATTTATCACAATTATTTACGTGTATTATACCGCTAATACACTCGGCAAACAAAGCCAATTCTGTTATCAAACAAACCCTATACAAGCTACAACGCAACAATTTTAATTTTAAGTTATTTATTTTCGTATTCACGAAACGACTGTGAATTATACAGTTAATACACAACTCATTTACGACGTAACAAAACAAGCTAATTTTAATTTAATTTCCGTATCATACTGCTGATACGTAACCAATTTTAGTTCAAGAATCTCTAAATAAAAAAGCAAAATGCCTGATAGAGCTCAACCAGAGACTGTTCAACCAGTGCCACCGGCACCAGCCGAACAACAACAACAACAACCACAACAAATTGAGCCTTACAAGCTCTCTGAAATTTTTTCACTAATACCAGAATTCGATGGCAACGCCATAAATTTACAGACATTCCTAAACTCGTGTTCCTGTGCACAAAGTATGGCAATTCACGACCAAAAAATTCTATTAACCATGCACATCAAAAATAAATTAAAAGGCAGAGCCGCCGAACTTATAAATTCACGCAACCCTAGCACGTGGCCAGAAATAAAGGCACTACTAGAAACTCACTTCGGAGACTCCCGAGATTTAACGTCCCTAATTCAGGACCTACAACGAATTCACCAATTACCTAGTGAATCCGCCTTAACATTTGTTTCGCGTTTACAAACGCACAATGCGAAAATGCACGCTGCAGTGCAAAAACAAAATTTAACTTCGGAGCAAAGAACCGCGCAAACAAACCTGATTGAAACTATGACATTAAATAATTTGTTAACGGGTCTAGAACCAAATCTAGGCAGAATAATACGTGCCAGTAACCCTCCTTCTATAATGAACGCGATTATTAGAATTCGTAGAGAGCTACAACTCTCTTATTTTGAACAGCAAAAATTCCCAAAAAATAGTCCAGTCAAAAATCCAGTAATTCAACAAAAGCGACCACAAGGTCCCAATTTGCAACAAAAGTTTTGTTCCTTCTGTAAACGGAATGGACATGTAATAAGCGAATGCCGCACAAGGCAACAGTCTCAAAACTTCCAGAGACCAAGTTTCCAAGGAAACCCAAACTCACAAAATTTTTCTCATCAAAACTTCGCACAACCGAGTAATAATCAATTTAGTCAGAGGACATTCCCTCAAAATAATCAGCCAAATCAATCACAGCAAAACAGGCCCTCAGCCATAAGGCCGAACCCTAATTTTATGCAACAGCGACCATCAGCTATCCAACCTAACCCAAATTTTAATCGCTTTAACCAGCAAAAAGCTCATCATTTGAATTACGAACCCTATGACAATTATGATAATCAATGTAACTATAATCAATATAATGACTACTCACCCGATTATCAAAACGTAAGTGATAGTTATGAAAATTACGATTCAGGCAACGCTCAAACTTTTTCAGATAATTATACGGCTAATTCTCAATATTATGAGCAGTACGAGAATTATACTGCTAATTCTCAGAACGAGCAATACGAGGATTATACTGCTAATCCTCAGGATTTTCGCTTAGATCCGGAGTACCCCACGGATACTCCAACACAACAAATAGACCAATTCGACCAAATATCAAACCAAATACAAACAATGAATCTCAACGACAGTTTCGATCCAATGCTGAACTTCCCAGAACAGACGTTCATGTAAATACGCTTTCTCACACCCTATTAACCGTAAATTCAAAAAATCTCTATTACATCAAAGACGCAACCGGCAAATTTAAAATTTTGATTGACACAGGTGCAGGAATTTCAATTTTTAAACCTAAAACAGCTGAAAATTATAGACGTAGATCCCCTGAAAATGTAATTATACAGGGTATTACTGATCAAAAAATTTATATCAACGAATCTGTTCTCATCCCCTTTTCAGATGAGTCACACAAAGTTTATATCTATAATCTAGATATAGATTTTGATGGACTACTAGGCGCAGATTTTTTAGAACATTACGAATGCCGAGTAGATTTCAAAAATAAAAAACTAGTCACAAATTTTAAAACCGTACCACTATTTAAAGTCACGGAAGAAACTACAGTAAATTTACCTGTACAACCAACTGGTAACTCTAACATCAAAAACCAAAATCCAAATTTAGGCAACATCAAAAATTTAATTTCTATCGAACCTCGCACGGAAAAAATCTGTAAACTAAAATGTAACTTACGAAATACCGAGGCTATACTGTTAGCCCAGGAAAACGAGAAAGTACGCTTACCAAATGCTATTGTCAAAATCGATAACAATGGAGAATTTTTAACCTCAATTATAAACGCGAATGCAATACCAAAAGCGGTAAATTTTTCTAACATAAAACTAGAGCCAGTACAAAAATTCAAATCAATTTTCAATTTAAACACTCAAAATTCTGACTCACACCTACAGACGGACAGATCCTTCGAAATTAGGAACGAATTGCGCTTGGATCATCTAAACGAAGAAGAGGCCGAAATAGTAACGCAGCTTTGTTTAGACTTCCAAGATATATTCTATTTGGAAGGAGACAATTTAACTTTTACTAACGAAATTAAACATTCCATTGACACGAACGATTCAAAACCGGTTTTCACAAAGTCATATCGCTACCCTCATATCCATAAAGAGGAAGTCAAAACACAAGTCTCTAATATGCTTGATCAAGGCATCATTAGACCTTCGATTTCTCCCTGGTCCTCTCCGGTTTGGGTTGTACCTAAGAAACTCGACGCCTCCGGTAAACAAAAATGGCGAGTTGTAGTGGACTACAGAAAACTCAACGAACTGACTATTGACGATAAATACCCTCTACCCAATATTTCCGACCTCCTCGATCAATTAGGCAAATGTCAATATTTTACAACTTTAGACTTAGCCTCCGGATTTCACCAAATCGAGATTGATGCGAAAGACATTCAAAAGACTGCTTTCACAGTTGAGAACGGTCATTATGAATTCGTGCGAATGCCATTTGGACTCAAAAACGCTCCATCAACTTTTCAAAGAGTTATGGATAACATCCTGTTAGGTATTCAAAATGAACGATGTCTCGTCTACATGGACGATATCATTATTTACTCTCCTACAATTCACGAACACATTTCTCGTCTAACTGAAGTCTTTAAACGCCTTCAAAAAGCCAACCTCAAAATTCAACCAGACAAATGCGAGTTTCTCCGCAAGGAAGTCGCTTATTTAGGACATCTCATTACAAAAGACGGCGTAAAACCGAACCCTTCGAAAGTTGACGCTATTTTAAATTTTCCTCAACCGAAAAACCCAAAAGAAATTAAATCATTTCTAGGCTTAGCCGGATATTACAGGCGCTTTATCCCAAATTTCTCCAAGATAACCAAGCCTTTAACAAAACTACTACAAAAAGACGTACCATTTCTCTTCAACAATGATTGTATAAATTCCTTTCAAAATTTGAAACAAACATTAACGACAACTCCGATATTAATCTACCCCAACTTTGATGAACCTTTCGTTCTAACCACTGATGCGAGCGCATTTGCCGTCGGCTCGGTGCTGAGCCAGGGGCCCATTGGCAAAGATTTACCCATTGCCTATACTTCTAGAACCTTGTGCAGTGCAGAAACTAAATATTCAACGATTGAACGCGAGCTTTTATCCATAGTATGGAGTGTAAAGCACTTTAGACCATACCTGTACGGTAGAAAGTTCAAACTTGTCACCGACCACAGACCACTCACCTGGCTATTCTCTATAAAAGATCCAGGAAGTAGACTTGCTCGTTGGCGACTCAAATTAGAAGAGTACGATTACGAAATAATTTATAAACCCGGCAAAATCAATAAGAACGCGGATGCACTTTCCAGAATCAAAATTAATCATTTTTCTGAATGTTCCAAATTCTATTCAAAGGTTCTAGCCGCGAACGACGAAGAGTCAGACGACGACGAAAACCCAGACGATAATAACGAAATCACTAACGAACAGATTTCCCAAGAATTTGAAACTTTCGCCAACTTATATAAAACAACATCTTTAATTGACTATTCGAAAATCAAAGCCTCGAACAAACAACTTTTGTATCGAGAACATAAAGATATTATAACCTTTTTCCAACAAAACAACTTACAAGACCTACATCACAAAATTATCGAGGACATATTCGAAGAAAACCCCGAATTTCATAACGATAAAATCAATATTGTATCAAGCAAAACAGTCAGACATAGGAGATATTTTATCATCCCTCTACCTTTTGATATCGAATCTGTAATTGAACATCTATTTTTGGTACTATTTAAAAATCAAGATGTTCTAGATCTCTCTAAGACATACTTTGTCGAAAATAATTTAGACCTCCCCATACTTGAAATCCTATCATTCATTTTTGCGGAAAAAGACTTAAAAGTAGTAATTTGTCAAGATATCGTCAGAACTGCCGACGAAGACGAAATTCCAATTATATTGGAGCAAAATCATTTTGGTAAAAATAATCTACACCGCGGAATAAACGAAACTATTCGAAGAATTAGAGAAAAATACACTTGGCAAGGTCTAACTAAAGACGTTGAAAATTTTATAAAAAATTGCGAAACTTGCCAAAAAACTAAAGTATGCCGGAAAAACCTTAATAACCCTCTAGTAGTCACAGAAACCCCAAGAACACCATTCGAAAGAATCAATATCGATTTATTTGAATTCCCTACTCGAAATTATGCTTTAACCATTCGCGACGAATTAACTAAATTCACGCAAGCATATGCAGTCCCGGATAAATCCGCAAAATCTGTCGTAAACACCTTATTGTTATATTTCCAACATTATGGTACTCCATTAAGAATCCATTGCGATTACGGTGGCGAATTTGACAACCGCTTGCTCAAAGATCTCTGCACCCTCTACGACATAAAATTAACTTATTCAAGCGTAGGACATCCCCAATCGAACGGATCCATAGAAAGATTTCATGCTACTTTAGCCGAAATGATAAGAATCCACAAAACTGAAAACCCAAACGAACATCCTTTCACGATTTTACCATATGCAGTAATATGCTATAACAATTCGGTAAATAAAACACACGGTTTTACCCCATATGAACTTATCTTTGGTCATACATCTAACAGACCACCCGAAACTTTGTACAACCAAAAAGAATTAATAACTAAATACGTTAGAGATTTAAACAATAGAATATCCCACTACTATAAAATAGCCCGTAGTCGAACACAATCTCAAAAAGAGAAAGCAAAAGTTCGCTTCGACAGAAATATTCCCCAAAAACGACCTGAATACAAAATAGGTGACTTAGTTTATGTAAAAGAATCACAAATTAAGAACAAACTACAAAACAAATTTAACGGTCCCTTTAAAATAAAAGAAATTTTTCAAAATTCTGCTACCCTATTAAATCTCGAAACAAAACAAGAGACTAAAGTAAATTTTGATAGAATGAAACCATATACTGAAAATTAAATTTATTTTCAGGTTTCTCCTGCTGTTCGGATCAGCACTCTGTCAATACAAAATTACCCCGATCAATAACACTGTTGGTGTATACTATCACCAAGACACGGACATCGTGGTGACAAATGACAAATGGACTCTACTAGTGCATAAAAATATTTCATCCCTCAAACTAGCTTTTGACAAGAATCAAAATAATTTAGACAGAATCTTGAACACCCTCGATGGTGCTGATCAAAAATCAATCCTGTTTAGAAGCGAAGTTAAAACAGAGTTTAACCTTTTAATGCAAATAGCTAGTTCGATAAAAACGAAATTTGACGAAGTCTTTTCAGACACAAAGAGATATAAACGCGGAATACTTAACGGTTTTGGAACAATATTCAAATCAATCACTGGAAACTTAGACGCCGAAGATGGCGAGTACTACACTAACTGTATAAATAAATTAAATAATGACGAACATCAATTAGAAAACTTAATCAAAAATCAAATCTCAGTTACAACTTCTGTTATCAAAAATTTCAACTCAACTATACAAAAATTGCAAATTGATGAGGAAACATTTAACAAAGATATCAAAGAAATTGAGCACACAATTCAAACCATGACTCAAACGATCCAAGCTACCGAAATAAAACTAAAATTTCTATACATTTCCGAACAACTAATGGCCAGCTATTTGTATATCGAAGACAACCTAAACGATATTTTAAATTCAATAACATTTGCCAGATTAGGAATTATTCATTCATCAATCATAACACCTGATCACTTAGTAACGGCGTTACAAGAGATTTCACAGAGTTTGCGAAGGAACAATTTACCTCTTCCAATTAAACTATCAGCAGTTGCTCAATATCTGGATATTATTGAACTAAAAGCTTTTCAACTAGATTCTAACTTAATATTTGTTTTAACAATACCTCTTATTGAACCTCAAAATTATAACACCTTTCGCCTATACCCCATACCTATACTTGATAACAGAACTGGTCTACATCACTTTTTATCTATTTCACAAAAGTTTATCGCGAGAGACGATGATTCTTTAATGTACATACCTATACAAAATTTGAAAGAATGCAAACCACTCTATTTTGGAACCAAACTATGTTCGAACCTGTTTGCATATCCTATCGACCAAAATGCTATTTGTGAGGCTAGAATATTAAAACCATTGCCGAAACTCCCAGAAAATTGTCAAACTTCCTTCATCATTAGTCAAGGATACAACGTCCAAGAACTTGAAGACAACACATGGCTAGTAATTAATTCCGAACCACTTCACATTACCATCAACTGCCCGAAGAGAGAATCCATAACAGAGCTAATTAACAAAAATTCCATCATAAAACTACAACCAGGATGTTACGCCTATGCAGGCATTACTCGAATACAAGCCAGTGCTAAAGACTTTTCCGAAATTAAGGACAATTCACATCCAATCCAAATTCCTTTTGAATGCTGCAATCACATGCCCGACAAAATCGAAATTCCAAAATTAAAACCGCTTAAATTAAACAGTCTCGACGTAGAAGATTTAGATATTGCTAAAAACAAACTAGAGCAATATTCCAAAGACCTAGACGACCTTATAAACGAACCTTTTGTGACCAAACATGTATCTTGGTTCACATACTTCATAATCACTCTCATCATCCTATTAGTTCTACTTTACATAACTTGTAAATGCAGAAGAAGAAGATGTGGAGCATTGCGAATCCAACCCTCAACGGATAACCCTCCTTCACCTCCTTCAGAGCGAAGCAGAGTATTTACCAAATTTCCTAGACTGATCCCTCCAAGAAAGCGACCCGGTATTAGACCTCAAGAAGAAGAGGACATCGAGTTAACATAGACTTTCATGTGGAGTTTTACCCTTGTCTATTAATTTAGACTATTGTATTTTATCCTTATTACGTTATGTAATGTTTTATTATCGCTTACCAATTTTAACTTTTACAGTATTTTATTATTTTGCTTTGTATTCATTCAACATTGCTTCAATTTATTTTTGCATTATATTCATTTAGCGTTTTAACAATTTTCAAAAGTTGCTGCATAACATCAACTTTTTTATTAAGGGGGAAGTTGTTATATAATATTACACGCTATCTTATTGCGACTTAGCCATAATAAACCTTCACAGGTATATCGTATTTCACGATAACAGCTTCTCTTATTAATTGCTTATCTTCAAGATATCATATTACACCTTTGTTTCTCATAACTTGTGCAGACTGCAGAACTGCAATTCCTTTGTTATATATTTTGCTTACTCAGGTTCTGTATGTTATAAATATGACTAAACACGCTTTGTTGAATCAGTTATTAAACTCACTTAGAATGAAACACTTCTAATTATTGTATTATTCCTTCTCCAAGAGCCGACGTTGGCTCCATTAAATAAATAAACCTTTTTTAAAAAGTCATTCATGTGAACCGTGATCTAACATATATATATATATATATATACATACATATATACATATATATACATATATATACATATATATACATATATACACATATATACACACATACATATACATATACATCTCCTATTTTTATATATATATATATATATATATATATATATATATATATATATATATACATATATATATATGGATGTTTTCATGCAAAATCATGCAGTAAAAACTCTTCCTCACTATAGAAGCAGTGAGTTAATAGTAGTTTCCTTATTTTTTGTTTGAATTTATTGACGGACAAATTTTTATATTCGTCAGATAATTTATTGTATAATATAATCCCTTTATATTTTGGGCACTTCTCAAATTTAGATGTTCTGTGCCCTGGAGTTTCAAGTATATTTACATTCCTTGTATCATAATGGTGGTTATCACCCAGTCTCTTATAGTTATTGATGTTTTTCTGTGTATGTATTAATATTTGATAAATATATATGCATGGGAGTGGAAGTATGCTATAATGCTTAAATAAAGGTCTACATGTTGTTCTGTTATTGACATTGGCAAGAATTCTTACTGCACGCTTCTGCATTATTGGTCCTAGTACCGATCCTTGTGGGACACCTATATTACAGTTAAGTGTTGTAGATTTTACATTATTAAGTTCCACATGATGTCTCCTTCCTGTAAGATAACTTTCAAACCACTCATGAGGCACACCCCGCACAACATAACACTCCAATTTGTATAATAGAATATCATCGTCCACGAGGTCAAATGCCTTGCTGAGATCGAGGAACAGACCAATCGCCTTATCACCAGCATCCAAGCAATCATACAAATGATTTACAAAAGATGTGACTGCGTCGGCAGTTGAGAGTCCTTGTCGAAAGCCAAACTGTTGAGGCGTGAAAATTCTACATTTTGTGAAAAATACTGTTATTCTTTTTGCGACTAATTTCTCAAGTATTTTTGAAAAACACGATAGAAGCGAGATAGGTCGATAGTTTTCAAGAAGAAGCTCTGAGCCTTTTTTAAATATAGGTATAATTTTGGAATGTTTGAGTTGATTAGGAAAAATGCCAGTTGCTATTGATTGATTATAGAGATATGAAAGAGGTTCTGCTATTTGGTTTGCTACCTTTTTAAGCAAGTTTGAACTGATTTCATCAACACCCGTTGAGTACGATGGCTTTAAAGATTTTATTGTTTCCTTTATCTCAGAGACAGTTATGGGAGCCATATAAAAGCTTTTATTATTGTTAAAGTTAAGACGAGGTAAGTCGCTTTTCTCAATTTTATTTTGAAGGTTAAGTGGTGTGTTGTTAAAGTATTCATTAAAGTCGTTGCATATTGATAGTGGGCATTTCACAAGTTCACCATTTAAATTTATTTCGTTTATGTGGGTTACCTTTTCTTTTGTCTTGTTTTATGATATTCCAAGCGGTTTTTGTTTTATTAGTTGATTTACTTAATAGTTCACTATTATACTGCATTTTTGCATAATTAATGAGTTCTTTATAGACAGCTTTATATTTTTTATAAAAGTTTATGTCATCTATATTACCAGTTAAGCTGATAAAATACAGATTTTTAAATTACGTGAAGAGATTGTTAATCCTCGCGTAATCCATTGGTTACTTTTACTTTTTGTTACAATTTTTTTAACTGGGAAACAAGTCTCAAAGTAATAAGTAATAACTTGCATAAACGATTCAAAATTGCTATTTATGTCATCTCCTTTAATAGTATCCTACTTTTCCTTAGTTAGATAATACCTAAATGTATTAATGTTTTCGTTGCTTATCTGTCTAATCATTTTGCTTTCCTTCTCTGTGTATTTTCCTTCGACAGAATAGACTCTCAACTGCTGCGCTTTATGATCACTGATTGCCGAGAAAATTACCGAACTCTCATATTCATAATTTTCCGTTAAATATAGACCAATGTTATCGATACAGCTAGCTGTTGTGCTGGTGTATCGTGTAGGTTCTTTTATAGTAAGTGTAACGTTGAAGGAGCCTAAAATTTCCCGGAAACTATCTGTGTTATTATTTTTTTGTAAAATATCGATGTTGAAATCACCACATAAGACAATGTTTTGTTTTTTACCAGGCCTTTGTAAATGTTCTAAACAACTGTACAAAATTGAGATTTTCTCGAAAACTTAAACTTTGATTTTTGCTACAGTTTTATATCTATTAGGTAATTAAGATTACATCGTCATTAAAGTTAAATATAAAAATATTATTTTACATAAATCGTCTAATTGTCCTTAATAACTTTACATTTATGTTTACAAAGTCCTTTATTTTACCGCAAAATCGTTAAATTTGGTTGGTCTTTTGGAAATTCTCCCTGACCGAGTCCTACTATTTACATTTATACATTTGGCAATCGTCGCCCCTTTGGGCTGGTGGTGCTACTTGAAGTTTCAGGGGTTTGCCCACTCTCTGGCTATGCCTTTAGTTTCGATTGAATTTACCATCCTAAATTTGATATTAAATGCACTCAACCAGCAGAGTCCTAAAATTCCTGGACCTCCATTAGCTTGTTTACATGCCATATGTCAAACTCGTCCTCGGCTTCCTCTTCTTCTTGGTCTTCTATATTCACATAGTTGAATCTTCTTTTTTTTTAACAGACCCTTTTTTTAATGTCCTTTTTGACAGCATTCATTGCACCGATAACCTCTGAATTTACATTTGTCCTTGTGCGCCTTTCCACAACAGGAACATTTCATTGATTTAATCGGTGCCCTTCTAGTTTCCAGTGCGAAACTTCTGGTTGGTTCTGACTTTTTTGATCTGCATATTTTAGCTCCCTGTCCGACTTCATTCTTGTGCATGCTTCTTTTGATGCCATCTTTATACGCACCTCCATTTTTCTTTATAAAATTCACTTCCCCTTTTTCCTGGCTTACCTCTTGCTTTCTTGCACACTCGAGTAATTTCTCTTATGCATGTTTTTGTGGCCGATGAATAAGCCAGTTATTCGGCCAATAAAGACATAAAGGTATTTTAAATCCCTCATTCAATTAATTAGAAGACGGTTTAAATAAGGCATAAGAGAAAGAGGCATAAATGCAAGAATTGAAAATTGTTAATTCGAGAATACATGAAAACCGACTGTTTTAATGTGCTTTCCACTGTTGCAACATGTTTTTTTTTTGTTTTTTTAGATGGCATCAACAAAAAACAACTTTGAATGTAAAATAAAAAAGAAATTATTTCAGTACTCTGAAGATGCTTTACAACATGCGGTACTTAAAATTAGAGATAACAATTTAGGCATCCGCGAAGCAAGTAGGCAATTTGGTGTGCCAAAATCAATCATTCAAGATCGATTAGTAGTACTCCAAAGAAGATCAGAAAACCAGGACCACAACCTCACTGTAGAAGGGGAGGACAAAATAGCTGCGTGAGTACTTAATTTAGTGAGTTGCTGGTCACAAAATCGCAATTAATTGAGACGGCAACAAAAATTCTGAAAGATACGGGAAAGCAACATTTATTAAAGAAAGAAAAACTCAGTGAAAGATGGTATCTCAACTTTATTAAACGAGATCCTAAAATATCTAGGGGAGCAGAAAGTATTATTAATAAAACCAGAGCAATTTTTACTGAAGAAACTATAAGGCTATGGTTCTCTGAAATAAAATTATTTTATATAAATTATTTAGAAGACAATGGAGTTCTGTTTTGGAAGACCCGTTAAGAATCTTTAACAGACAAACTTGGTTTTTCCTTATGCCCTAAGACAGGCAAAGTCCTTGCTCCAAATGGGTGAAAAAGCCTGCATGCCATTAAAACCGGTAATGATAGATATTTAATTACCAATATAAGATACAAGTTAGTGTACATTTGGCAGGTCAAGATACATACATATAAAATTTAACATTTTCAAATATAATGGTGTATAAGAAACATATTATTACAATAATATATAATTACATAAGACACATATATATACACATATAAATACATACGTACACATATATACATACACACATGGGTAATAAATAAGTAAAATAACAAAATTAAAAAATGTAGACATGGTGCAGTGTAGGTTAAAGTTTACAGACTGTTGTTAGTTATATGTGTCTAGGAACTCCTTTACTGAGTAGAAACCATTTTTCAGTAAAATTTCTCTGATTTTAATTTTAAATTTGCTTAGGGGGAGATCCCGTAAAGCTTGTGGTAAGCTATTAAATAATATGACACAGTTATATCCAGGAGAATCTTTAAAAGTTGTTGTCCTATGAGCGGGAATTAACAATTTGTCACCTTGCCTTGTATTATATGTCTCTCATTTAAACAAGTGAATATTAAAGGATTGCTTTTAACAAATACTAAACACTTGTATATATAAATGCAGGGTGTAGTGAGAATTTTTTTGTCAATGAAAATATCTCGGCAGCTCTCTCTATCATTCATATTGAACATTAAACGTAGTGAAAAAGATAATTTAACAATTCTTGTCCTTTTCAACGCCTGCGGAACTATAGATAAATAGATATATTTTTATTCCATTTCAATTCATGTTCAATATACAGTGTGTTTCATTTAAAATGAAGACACCAGGATATTTTCGTAATTTTTTGAAATTCTGATATAAGCTTTGGCACAATTGTAGTCTATAAGACGTACTTTTCGACACTACTAACTTAAATTTAAGTAACAAACTTAGACAACGGCAGCCCCCCCAAATGGGACCCATTCCCGATATTTTGCTTCGCGTTGAAGATATCGAAAAAAGTTATTAGAAAAAGTTGTTCAGAATCTAATTTTGAGCCCCAATACCAAATTTCATTACGAAATTCGCATTTTTAGTTTTTTCAATATTTTCCCGCAAAGTCCACACACGGTTACAATTTTGGTTTTCAATTTAATGGGATGCCATGGAATTGCAAAAAAAATTATTGAACAAGTGTCGATTTGACAAAAAAAACATTTTAGGGGAAAAGAAAACAAACAATTAACTTTTGGTAACTGAAATAAGTAAAAAAAACAGTATAAAGTAACGATCAGTTTTTGAAACAATTATTCATTACATTTATTTAAGTGAAAATTTTCATTAATTATCGGATGTAGCCTTTCTCAACTAATCCTCCTTCAATTTGAATACATTTCTCAATTCTTTTACGATTATGTTTGGCTACTCTTCTCAGCTCTGGAATGCTGATTTCGCAAAAGGCTCGTCTTATTTTAGCACAAAGTTCTTCTCTATTTCTGGGCCTTATTTTATAAACTTTATTCTTCACTGTTCCCCAGAAATAAAAATTCAATGGTGTAATACCGGGTGACCTAGGAGGCCAGAGTTCAAAAGGACTACTTCTTCCTATCCAGCGCATTGGAAAATGTTCGTTCAACCACTGACAAACATTTATGGAATAATGTATTGACGCACCATCTAGCTGAAAAAATATCTCCTGTCGCACATTAAGAGGAAGATTTTCAATTGCATCCCATAATTCCGTATCGAAGAAGTTAACTAAACGCTCACCATTTAACGAGTTATTAAAGAAAAACGGACCAATTATTCGGTCTCCTAAAATTCCACACCATACGTTAACTTTATCTGAATATTGGTCTTTACAATTAATAACTCAATGAGGATTTTCTGTGGCCCAGTATCTACAGTTTTAAGAAGTTACCACCCCATTAGTAGTAAATGTAGCCTCATCAGTAAACAAAATTTTAATTAGAAAGGATCCCGCACACAATACATGGGTTTTGCGGCTCCGGTCAAATTTCGTGAAACTATGGGAAATAGTAGTTCTCAGTAAATAGAAAAAAAAGTCTAAATGGGCACGAAGCTCCAAACCCCAGGTAAGACCAGCTGAAGCTCTAGAAACCACCCCTTCTAAACCACAAGAAGGCGAACCCACCTGACCCTGGGAACAGCGAGTTTCATCGCTTACTCTTCTTGAGATAAATGAATTCCACACCACTATAAGGCTAAACCACCTAACTACCCACCCCCAAATCCCTAGAAACCACCCCTACCAAACCACGAGTAGGCCAACCCTCCTGACCCTGGGAACAGCGAGTTTGATCGCTTATTTTTCTTGAAAAAATTAAATTCCACACCACAAGCGGGCTAAACCACCTAACCCGCCAACCCTCTAACCCACCTAACCCCTAGAAACCGCCAGTAGGCTAATCCACATGACTCTCGGAATAGTAGTACAAAAGTCTGAATGGGCGCCAAGCTCAAAAATTGAGCTAGAGCTGCTTGAACGCTGCGACCAGCTATTCTGTTTGCTAAAAATCGCGAATATTTAAATACCGTTTTCATAGTTCAAAATCCGCCTATACTCGTACCAAGAATTTTCGTAGGTAGTTAGATGTGTTAGCCCGCTTGTGATGTGGAATTTAATTATTTCAAGAAAAATAAGCGATGAAACTCGCTGCTCCCAGGGTGATGGGTTAGCCTTCTTGTGGTTTGGTAGAGGTGGTTTCTAGGGATTAGGTGGGTTAGGGGCTTGGTGGTTAGGTGGGTTATGTCGCTTGTGGTATGGAATTCAATATTTTCAAAAAAAATAAGTGACTAAACTCACTGTTCCCAGGGTTAGGTGGGTTAGCCCGCTTGTGGTTTGGTAGGGGTGGTTTCTAGGACTTCAGCTGGTCTTATCACGGAACCAATGGGGTTTGGAGCTTCGCGCCCATTTAGACCTTTTTTCTACTCACTGAGAACTATTATTTCCCAGAGTTTCACGAAATTTGACCAGAGCCGCAAAACCCATGTATTGTGTGCGGGGTCCTTTCCGGTCGTCTAAAAAATTTCCTTAGGCCCAATAGCAATAATCTAACCTTCTATTTTCATCACCTTCTTTCAAAGTGTGTAAAAATTTTGGTTTATAAAGCTTGATTTTATGACGTATGAAACATCTTCTAATTTTCTCCTTGTCGATAATCAGTTGAGACGCTAAATTTCGTAGACTCGCTCTTGGATTCGCTTGATTTGCAGCTAAGATTGCGGATGTATTCGACAGGGTTGATCATTCTGAGGTCTTTTAATAATACTGCCAGTTTCATTGAAACGAGCATTTATGGTGGTGGCAGTTCTATGAGTAATATCGACTCGTAAAGGATGTCTTTGGTTAAATTTGGTGGCTACTTCTCTGCTACTACCAACCCCATCACCAAATAACCCCATTATTTCGATTTTTTCCCTTAAATGAAGAAACATTTTACGATTGTAAACTAGAACTATACACTAGAACTCAAAGTTTTGTCAGATTGACATTTAATTTAATCATAGTTTTTGTTTCCATGGCATCCTATTAAATTGAAAACCAAAATTGTAACCGTGTGCGGACTTTGCGGGGCGATATTGAAAAAACTAAAAATGAAATTTCGTAATGAAATTTGGTATTGGGGCTCAAAATTAGATCCTGAACAACTTTTTCTAATAACTTTTTTCGATATCTTCAACGCGAAGCAAAATATCGGGAATGGGCCTCATTTGGGGGGCTGCCGTTTTCTCAGTTTGTTACTTAAATTTAAGTTGGTAGTCTCGAAATGTACGTCTTATATAGGACTACAATTGTGCCAAAGCTCAAATCTGGATTTAAAAAAATTACGAAAATATCCGGGTGTCTTCATTTTAAATGAGACACACTGTATGTCCACCTATAGTGGAATATCCGTGAGATCTCCTAAACCATTGACTGAGAGTATGCCCGATGATTGAATCTTGGGGAAGAGTGATTCGGGTTGGATGAAGGGAGAAGTTTTCTTGCATATGTTGTAAATAGATTTGATAATTGGGCTGTAAGCGACAACATAACCAAACCAATATTAGTGTTTTTAGATGGTCATAGATCACATATGACTCTGGCATTGTCAGTTCTGTGATAAAAACAGAATTATATAATAATAATAATATAATAAATAATTTCGTTTATTTGGCTAATGAAAGCTATACAATTCACAAATATTATTTTAAGTCTAACAAAACCTTAATAAATAAATACATATAAAAGGGTAAATCCATAATTAATAACACCGGCACACAAAAAAAAAAATAAAAGTTGAGTGCTAGAAGGCAGACCTATGTACTCCCATGCTGAACACGAATCCGATGTCCGTTTTGCCCGATTGGCTCTTGCATTTTTGCTAACCTCAAAAAACACCTTAAAAATGCCAGAAAAACCCCAAACAAGTAAACAAAAAGCTTACATGAGCTGATCACTATATCTATACGTAATTTGGGACGCTGAAACTGAATATGGGGTCAGAATTAGCTGATCAGTTAAGAATTTCGACATCATTTCAAAAAACACCTAAAAAATGCCCGAAAAATCCCAAACAAGTAAATAAAAAGCTTTCATGAACTGATCACTATATCTATACGTAATTTGGGGCACTGAAACTGAATCCAAGGTCAGAATTTATGCACGATGATCGAATATGTTGTAAAATCCATTACACAGATATACTCTTTCTGATAAGCTACCCAGTAAACATTAATGTAACTTTACCTCTCTGAGAGGTAAGATTAATAGAACATTTTCATATAAAATATTTTACATAATTTTACATAGCATATACGTAAAATAATATCATATTTAAGTCAACATATTAACTTAATTACTTATACACAAGTTTACATATTTGCTACATAATTTTACTTAAAAATGTTTACCTACTTCATTTTACGACATCGAAGTCATGGAACGCGTCAGTGTCGCGCTCATGCAGCACGCCAGTGTAAAATGATGTAAAATCTAACGTTTGTGTTTTTTGATTATTTTTGTGAAAAATTGTGGATGATGTCTTTTAATAACTTTGATGCAGAACTGTGAACTATAAAGCATTGTGACTTTTTTAAATATTATTTTATTTGGACGTTTTATTAATGTAGAGGTTAGGTGTAAACATAAACATGCCCTCTTGTTTGCGAATTTGTTGGAGGTGCACCATTTTCCAGTGAATGACCCAAAAGTAAGTTTGTGTTGTACCGTTTTTATAAAGATATTTGTTTAAATGAAACGTAAGCTTTTTATAGGTTAGGATTATTTCACGGGCAATCGTTATTCTCGACAGACAATTATATCATTACATGGATTTTGTTACACAAAAGCTGTATGTTGGTGCTGTTCCCACATTATTAAGTTCAACTGAATCCAGTGTAAGAAGTTGTAATTCAAGGAAACCCAGATCTTAATAGTGACCAAAAGCTTTTGCGAAGTACTATGCATAGGTATGGTTATTGTTTACCGTACATCTTATAGCACCTACTTTGTGTTCGTTATTGTATTGTACATATATTTCAAGGTTTTGTATGTGTAAAGTAGGCTAATATTTTCCTGCAATTTTTCTTTTGTCCAAAATTGCACGTCAAAATACAGAAAAATTAGATCAGAACCTTAGGACAAAACCATTGCCCCTTTTTAGGGGATAAAGGGGTGGTAAACAAAAACTGATAAAAATTTTTTTAATATCAGAATCGGTTTCAACGTGTTAAAAAACAGGATTAGATGGTTCTGATCGATTTTGTTGTCTTGTGATTAATGATATTGCTTGTATCGCCATTAAAAAAATTAAGTTAATCATTATAAAACTACGAAGAAAACTAAAATTGTCTGAACCTTTTTGGTTAATTTTATTGCAATAAATTAAGACAATTAAGATTTGCCGTTATAAAAAAATATGCTTCTGGTAGAATTAAATCATCTTGGCAAGGGACCCCGCACATTTTCTTATATAAAATGGCTCTTAGTGAATGTAATACCTAATATAATATAATTTAATATTTATACAAAAAAAGCTTGAGAAACAGTAACAAGTTCGAAAATTGAATCGTTGATTGTTTTTGATTTGATTGTCAGTGGCGTTAATTAACAATTTCTTTATATGACTGTTTAAGAAACTGTACTTTTATCATGGGATTCTCATAAGATTAATGCACTCGTCTACAACTTATGCATGAAAAAAGTACTGCTTTACACACTTGTTGCATAAATAAGTAGGTATTTTAAAATTATTTAAAACAATTTTTTGGCAATTATTTAACAAATGCATTTTTTTCACGCTACACGGCTCCCAATTGGCGTAGAAAACCGTTTTTTAAAATTGTTTCTTTTTTTTGTGATCTTTTGAAGCATTCTAATAATTTTTAATTGTTTAATTCCGAGAAAAAAATTCTTTATAAAAAATTTAAAATAATTTTGAATAGTTCTAAAAAATTGTGTTAACACCACTGAAGAGTAGGAGAAAAATCTACATTCTAAAACAAATTGTTCTATGACTTGATGCACTTAAACAGTCAACGGTTCAATTTTCGACTTTATTGTTTTTTTTGCGTTGTTATAAACATTTTCACTTGAAATTTGGTGTGATGATTTAATGGGCTTATTTAGCATATTTTTTTATAACATTTTGCAAAAAAATCTCTTAATTTTAGAGCGGAATTCAAAAAACCGGGATATTCTGAGATCTCTAGAGGCTTTAAAATTAATCAAGAATATAGACGCTGCGTGAAGTCATTCACTCCTAGTTGCATTTTCATTTCCCTTTTTTTTCAGCAGTTATATGCTGCATACTCTTATGTTGAAATACTCCAATAGTCCCCAAATCACCATCTCTGGCAGATTAGACAAATCTGATTTTAAATAGCTGGGTTTTAACAATGTAAACTCAACTTTGAGGCAGACTTTCGGATTAAATGACAGCACTTTGAGCACATTGGAAGCGTGTTTTCATAAAGTTTTGTTAAAATATATACATTATTATTTAAGCTATCATAAATTGTTTAATAACTTAACAAATTGATCAAAATAGTTTGTATCTAGTTTTCTTCTCAATTTAGTAAAGGGATATGAGCTATATAACCAGATTTACTACACTATACAGGGTGCGCCACTTAAAACTCCCCAGACCTGTAACTTTTTTATTTTCGAAGCGATGACCATGTTGGGCACATCAACTTGTAGACATTTTTAAAGCCTTTAAATATCCATACAGAGTGATTAATTTTTTTTTTGAATGGTTAAGAAAGGAAACTTAATTTCTTTGAATATTTTTTTACCTCACCCTGTACATGGACTGTGTTATTGTTTTCTTATAAAGGTTTTAATTAGCTTCAATGTATGTTATTAAAATAAAAAAACTTAAAAAATAAAAAATTTGCAATTTCCTACTTAGTACATTTTAATACAAGTTAGTTTTAAAATTTTTTTTTTATTTTTTGTTACTGTTTTTTTACGCTGAATATTGTTTGTAATATGTCTTTTACAGTAGTAAAGGAGCTAGCTCATGTCACGTGTGCACTTTTATGTCCCCTAAGTTTTATTGTGGGACCTTATTACATACATATAGGAGTGTTAAAAAAAATTGGTCACATGGTCCAAAACATGGTCGTTCGGCCGCCATATTGAAAATTTTGTTAAATTTTGTTTTTGCGTATCTCTGTAACCGGTGGTCCAATTTTAATTTTGTTTTATTCGTTCTATTCGTTATTAAACGGTAAACATATTTTGTCTGTATATATATTTTTTAACTAACTCATGGTTTTTGGGATAAAGGTTGGTTTCTAAAAAAATTTGAAAAAAGTTTTCTGCGTAGTTGAAAAAGTTGAAAAATAAGAAGAAATAGCTAAAAATATAAATCCTATAATATGGTACATAAAATAAATATAATAAGGATTATATGTATTTTGAAATCAACATTTCAACAAGATTATTGGTAGGCGTCTTTGCACTGGTCCACATCGTTTTCTTTCGATTTGAAAAAGTTACAGCACATGATTTCCTAGTTTTTACAGGGGCACAGATTTTCTCTGAAGCACTTTTGGCAATTACAGGGTTTGGGAAAATTTCTTCCTCTGTCACTTGTAGAATTAAGGTTCCTTCCATTTTCATGTAACCGTAGTCCAAGGGATTGAGCCCTGTAGCCACCTTCAAAGCGTTAATCCCTATGTAACATTGGTAGTTCTTTTTATGTAAAGGCGAACAGATCTGGATGTAGGAGCCAAATTTTGAATGTTCCATACTTTCTTGTGATGGTATTGATGGAAACGCAATGCATCCGTTGTATGTAAGTTTGAACCAACTGCACGAACCAAAAACTCTTCAACTCTCTTTTCCATGTCCCCATTAAGTGATTCTTTACCAAAATCGAATAACGGATATTCAGTACAAGATTCTGCTGTCCTCAAAGCTGCCAATTTTGTACTGATTTTGCTTGTGGTACTTTATTTTCAGCAAGAATGAAGTGAAGTGGAATGTACCTGGATGTTTTTCCAATTCCAAAGGCAACCCAAAGTTCTTTTAGCTCTAAGTTTTTCCATTTCTCTTGGTAATGATCCAAAGAAAAGTAGTATTGCACCTAGGTATTAAGAGACTGATCTTCAGATCCTAATCTCCTCTCTGTCGTGTCGGATCTCCCAGTATACGAAATAGAGTTTTCAGGAACTGGTATCAATACCGGAATTTCTCATTTTCTTTTCCTTGCTCATTAGCAAATTAGCAATTTCTCGATATCTCTGCCTATAAGCAATGGCATTTGTCCTTTAACAGTTTCTGCATGAGTTCTAGCTCCTGTGATATCCTTTGCCATGATACACTCTGTTAAAGTTTTAATTTCTTTTACTGTGTTTTTTGGTATGTGGCTAGTTTCCATGAATGCATTCAGCGATAATCGTTGCAAAGCTTCGGCTAATGAGAAACTTCTCGTACAAGAATAATGCTTTCCCAGCGAGTATACCCTCAACAATCTGTGGACCAAACGTTTCCGATTTAATAAAAATGTATTCAACTCTACTTCCCGCTAAATATTTTGCAATACATGCCATAATTTCCTTTGCTAGATGAAAACCTCCTAAGCCAAGAAATATGTTCGAGAACTCTTCTGGCTGTAGCAGTTTTATTTCTATTGCTACGACTTCATCAGTCTACAGAGATCCTGTTTTCTGATTTACTGTTGTCAAGTAGTCTTGGAAGTTTTTTATACATGTATATATTGCACTGAATTATTGAGTCGCAGAATATGGTAGAATGCTGTAGTGGTCTTTATAATATCTGTATTTGATAGCACTGTTAAACGCACTCCAGGAGGGGACAACATTCATCAAGAGAATACTCTTTACTTGCAATAAATCTACTTAAAATCCAGACCATGTTCTGCCCCTTTGCAGATGAAGTTGCCACGTCAGGAGGTTTTCGTAATACTACAAAATCTCTCTTTATTTCTCCTCTTTGCTTTGGGTTCTTAAGTATTCACTATGAATTTTTCTCTTTAATCGTCTCTGTTGACTGGTATCACTGTTTTGACTTTCATTTTGAAATATAACCAACACTGTGTCATGACTGCCTCCAATTCCAGAAAGAGTATGTTCTTAATAGTCAAAATTGTCCATTGCTTCTCTTGAACTTATTTTACTGGAAAATAATATCTGTGATACAGAAGGATTCCTTGAGTAAGTAAAACAGATACCATCACTAAGTTGCTTTATAAGTAAACTTTTCATTTTACGGTTTGATATGTGCTCCTTACTTGGCAAATACTTTTCATTGAATTCCTTACGTAAGTATGAAATTGAATATCCTCTGTATTCAAGACCCACCGTTATCGAAAATTGCTTAAAAGATTATCTCAGATTCTTAGAATCAGCAACTTCTTCAGCTGCATCTTTTTAACTAACCCTCTCATAATTCAAAATATACTTCCTGATGTTAGTAGTTATACACTTCCTGATGATAGTTTTTGTAGTAATAAATGTTAGTAGTAAAAACACTGTATACATCTTCCAGTGTACTTTTTCGCTGAAAAACTACATCAAGGTAAAACCGAGAGGCTTGAAGTAGTTGCTCTGCTCTGAACGCCTCACAAATCCGGCACAGTTTGGAGTCTCCTTTTGGTTTTATTTGGTTACAGATTACACACGTTTTAAATTCTGTTCCGCTAGATTGGGAACGCCTTCTTGGATGTTGTCTAGAAACTATTATCCTATAAATGTGATGAGAACATTCTAAATTCCTTTGTCAATAGAAAAATCAAAAACCATAAAATATTTCAATAACTGTTGAGTTTGTCAAAAAAGGATAAAGACAATTTGTTTGTTTTTTAACAAGGAGTGAAATGAGCTAAAAAAAAATTAAAATCGGCGCACCCGTTACGGATATATGTTAAAACAGAATGTAGCAATTTTTTCAATATGGCGGCCAAACGACCATGATCTGGATCATGTGACCAATTTTTTTTAACACTCCTACAGGTATGTAATAAGGTCCCACAATCAAACTTAGGGGACATAAAAGTGCACACGTGACATGAGCTAGCTCCTAGACTACAGATAAAGTATTTAATTATTATTTACATTCCTTTCAAAGTAATTTAAAAAAAAATCAGTTTGGAGTGTTTTTAATTCCCTTCTCTAAAACCAAAAAGAATTTCGAATATGACGTAATAATATAAATTGAAGCTAATTAAAACCTTTATAAGAAAACATTAACGCAGTTCATGTACAGGGTGACGTAAAAAAATATTCAAGGAAATTAAGATTTCTTTCTTAACAATTTTTTCAAAATTTTTTTTTTAAATGCTTTAAAAATATCTACAATTTGATGTGCCTTAAAAAATAAGAAAATTACAAGCCTGTGGAGTTTTAAATGGTGTACCCTGTATATGAAATAGACTAATATTTCAATTATTTTCACAGGTTGTGTAACTGATGTTCAAGTAGCAAATGTCAGTGACGAAGGCTGACCAAAGAACGAGTACAATCAGAAACAACCCGAGAAATGTTTAACACTTATTGTAGATACTTAGTTAACTTGAATATAGATTAGTTACACAAAAGACACTAGTATTAATCTCTCCTAAATCAACAGTTAATAAAATAAATTAAAAGAAATTTGAGCTTTACTAGGAATGCAAGGCAAGGTAGGTAGGTTGATATACATCATTGGAGAAGAAAAAATATCATATAGCTGCTTTCTAAAGAACATATAGATGACAACGTCGAGGACAATGCCTAATGCCTGGTTTACCTACTGTGATATGCAGAGATTAAGATGGAATTGAAACTTTGTTGATACTAATTAACTTAGTTTAAACTGTCATTCAATTCGAGAATCTTTCCTAAGCAAATATATGTTGACAAGTCAGACAACCATATCTTGCATTATATACTTTTTATCTCTTTTTGATGTAGCATGTATTTGTTTTATATACCTACCATAATGTTCAAAATAGCACCCTATAGTATTTTTTAAATATTGATACTAGAGAACTGGATTCTCGGAGTTAAATATATGAATATAAATTCCTCATGAATTGTCCAGAAAAAATAATATTCTTTAGGAAATAACTGGATGAGACATCAACTTTTATTTTTAAGTAGAATACCTCTGAACATTTTTAGAAAGTTAGATAGTTTTATATTTAAAATATAACCATTTTTTACAACAAAATTTTCATTCAAAATATAAAACTACTCGGCTCTCTAAATAAGGTATCCGACTTAAAAATAAAACTTGTTGTCAACTTCGGTAATTTTCTAAAGAAATATATTTTTCTGTATATAGGCTAGTAGATGGTGACAGAAAATCAGAACTGATAGCCTCTGCAAGTGATTTAGTCAGTATTATCTATACAATAAAGCTCAATTTTTGGTACTTTCAAGGTTTGCCCGCATGCACGGGATGTAGGAAACGATTTCCAGTTTGCATAAAAAAACAATGTTTTCAACTGTTACACTACCGTCTGCAAAGTTCATAATTCGAAATTAAAGGAATAAAAATATGTCGGAAGCGCTTTTGCAGACAGTTCTGTCATGCACCAAACCTTATACAGGGTACTCCAAAATGTATCAAATTTTAGTAAAAAAAAAAATGATAATTTACCGTCTGCAAACAGTACAAAATGATGATTCTGGTTCATGAAGACGAGTGGGGGAAATATTCTGACGTTTACGTCACCATATCGTGCGCATGTCACCTTGTTATTTTTTTTACAACTTTGAACAATTGTTTACCGTCTGCAGCTAAGAAGAAAACATGATTTAAAAATAGAGCTTCGATAAAGAATTATTTGCAGGTAGATTAAATGTGTACAAAGCACTTGCCGCTTAACGTATTTGTGTAAAAAAAATGGGGGTAACTTTTACCAATTATTTACTGTCTGCATCTTGGTAAAAAGAAAGATTATTGATTCAAATATGCAATTATTTAATTTGCAGACAATGCGCACATGCACGAGAGTCACAATAAAGTGTCAAAAATATTGAGCAACGCATCTTTGCCTAAGCATCAAGCTTAAAATTGAGGAGTATGGCTGGTGCAAATCGGAAGACTGTTTGATAGAGATGAAATGCCACAAACCGTCAAAGAAATTTTTGTAGCTGATAACCCTATAGATAGTTGTTTTTGGTACATATCTGTGGTTTTAGTGCATGTGCGAATTGTCTAGTTTTGCAACCTAAATTTTCTAATAAAATTATAATTAAACGGTAAACAATTGTTCAAAGTTATAAAAAAAAATAACAAGTTGACATGCGCACAATATGGTGATATACATATCGTAAACGTCTGCACATTTCCCCTACTCGTCTTCATGAACCAGAATCATCATTTTGTATTGTTTGCAGACAGTAAATTATCATTTTTTTTTTTACTAAAATTTGATTCATTTCGGAGTACCCTGTATAAGGTTTGGTGCATGACAGAACTGTCTGCAAAAGCGCTTCCGACATATTTTTATTCCTTTAATTTCGAATTATGAACTTTGCAGATGGTAGTGAATCAGTTGAAAACATTGTTTTTTTATGCAAACCGGAAATCGTTTCCTACATCCCGTGCATGCGGGCAAACCTTGAAAGTACCAAAAATTGAGCTTTATTGTATACATAATACTGACTAAATTACTTGCAGACGGTAGGCTATCAGTTTTGATTTTCTGTCACCATCTACTAGTCTAATAACTTATAAGGAACTTTATTCATATATCTAATTTTAAAAATTCAATTGTGTAGTATCAATATTTAAAAAGTGCTGGGATATGCTATTTTGAACACACGGTAGGTAGATAAAATATATACATGCTACATCATAAAGAGATAAAAAGCATATGTTACGTAGCGTAAGCTCACTATCAAGTGGTTGAATATACATATATGCTACATCATAAAGAGATAAAATTAGTTACGTATGCTTTACATAGCAAGTGGTTGAATATACATATACGCTACGTCAGTTGTTCCATACCGTGAGGTCACAGTGTTACCTCTTCACTATGTAAAAATCATATGCACATGTTGCTGACATTTCGCAGAGTATGCACATATGATTATGCGTCACATTTTACATAGCACGTTACTTCTGCGAAACTTAGTTTACGTAGCATTTACGTATATGCTATATATTTATGTTTGCTGGGTAAACTGTGAATTCGCTGCAATCTATACAGAAACTTTTAGAATAATGACAGTCTATAGATCCCCAAATGGTGAACTCGATATATTTGAAAAAATATCAACTGCTTTAGAATTACTTGTAAAAGATAATACGTTCTTATTAGTCTCTGGCAACTTTAATGTTCAGTTCCAAAACGAAAATGACCGCAATGCCCAAACACTAATAAACATATTTAGATCATTTGGTCTCTCACCTAACTCAAGCAAACACTAGAAAAAAACCACTGCCTAGATAATATTTTCACTAGTATTCACTCTAACAATTATACAGTGAATACTATTGACACGTTATTATCAGACCATTTAGGCATTCACTTAAAGCTAATATTAAAAAAATAAATAACAAATCAAGAGTGAGCTATCGATCTTTAAATGATGAAGTGCTAACAAACCTAAATAATTATCTGTCCTACCAAGACTGGAGCTTTGTATATAACCATCACTTTTTTTTTTGCGAGGGGGGGAAACCCACAAGGCCTGCCTATCCCAACTAGGAATAGGTCTGAGTGTCAGGCTCCAACTGACTAAAACCCCTCCTCTTAGGGCTCGTCTGTATGGAATACTCCGAATGCACTGCAACCTCCTGGGCTTATTGTGCTTACCCTGTTTTTTTAGTTTTTAGTTTACACTTGTCCATTTTAATATTCCTGTGTCACTGACAAGGTGATACAGGTCTGAAAATGGACGAGTCTTAATGGTTTCCGGGTCTGTTTGTGTTTGCCCGTAGATATTATACCTTCTGCGGACCAATGCCTTGCAGTCATGTATAATATGTTCTACAGTTTCTGGAACCTTGCCGCACAGTCTGCAGTTAAGGTCGCCAGCAAACTTTCCAATTAAATGCAGGTACTTCTTGACGGGAAAGTGTCCTGTCAGAAGACCAGTTATGATTCTCAGCTGAATCCTGTTCCTTGTGAGTAGTTCTTCAGTTTGTTTTGAACATGGTCCATTGATAAGTGTTTTCCCATGTCGATTTCCTGGAATATTTCTCCAGTAGTGGTTGTTTACTCTTGACCCAGTCAGGGCTGGCTCCAGGTATTTTGCCGCCCCGGGCATAGTTTCATTTTGCCGCCCCTCTCTTATATAAATAACATTAGGGTCAGGCGGTGTAAAAATGAAACAAAATGACATCTTTCAATTTTCAGGTTGCTTAGAATCGAGTCATATTTAATGAAAGATTGGTGTCGTATGTAAAAATGACAGGAAAAATTATATTTCTATGTATTTTTTTACTAAAAAGTACCGTTAATTGATAAACAAAAATAAACAGTGTCTAATTTTTACCCTCCAAGTGGGGTAAAACAAAGACAGCGGAGGGTAAATGGAAGACACGTGATTTATTCCCATTCTTATTGACGTCGTACAAATGGACGTGCAAAAATAAGACAAGAGGAGGGTTTTTCTTTTATATATAATTTATCAGATTTTTTACTAAACAAGAAGGGGCTTGCAGAAGGGATAGCTTCTCCTAAATTAGGAAGCTGAAATGTACCTGCTTCAGTCTGCCCATTTGGTCTCTTTAGTCTCTTTTTAACCCCGCTTTTAATTTTTTTGTTAAAATCAAATTTTTGATGATTTAAAACTAGCAGATTAAATAAACTTGATCACAAAATAGACTGCAAAAGTTGCAAAATAGAGCTATGCGTATTATTTTAAATGTTCCTAAGGATACCCCAGTTAAAACAATGCTGCGCTCTCTTGATTGGCTGTCTGTCGAGTATTATATAGAATATCAATCGATGATACTAATATATAAAATGAGAAATAGTCTTACACCGAAATATTTGACAGATAAGTTAGTCGAGAACACGAGTGTTCATAATTATAATACAAGGACGAGAAATGAATTTCATGTAATGACAAAAAATAAAAAAAGTTCTGAAAGGTCTATTTTTCACAAGGGTGTACTACGTTACAATGAACTCCCCGAAACGATAAAAAACAAAACATCACTGGTAAGGTTCAAAACAAGTTTAAAAGTACATCTGCAGGATGAATGCTACACACGATTTTAATTTATATGTATTAAAATTTTGACTTATATACTTTTGTCTGTAATTGTATTAGTAAGTTATTATTAATTTTATCATTAGTGATATTTGTTAATGTATTGACGTGCATATACACCTACATATTGTTTCCTTTTATATCGTATATGTTTATTATTACTGTTTTTTTTTTTGTTTTGTACAAAAAAAAAAAAAATTAGCTATATGCTAAATAAAGAGATTTATTATTAAATGTGAAGTGTGACACTTCTAGTTGACATCTGCCAAATACGGACAATGCAAATAGAGAGAAATCCCCAAAAAAGTACTAAGGTGCGTTCAAAAATTTAAAAAAAATGAATTAAAGAGTTTGCTGAATAATATTTTTTCCCACATCAATAGTATAGTCCAAGCAATGGGGGGTTTCTATTCGCAGAAGGTCGAAAAGAAATGAAATTTGGTGGGATGGTAGACATATAGGTGTCCTGATAGTTTGTGTCCTCGGGGGGGTTGCCGCTCGAGGGGTGGGAGGGTGAAAACTACGTCGCGACGCTTTTCGGGAAATAGCGCGTTGTGGTAAGTGATATCGAAAAAAAGTTCAAATGAAATATGTAGAGAACAAAATTGTGCACAATAATGATAATTAAAAAAATGCCCATATCGGAGTATGTAGGGGCACGCTTCAAAAAATCATATATTTTATTATATACGACCAAATGTATCAAATCGGGCATCTGCAGAATCAGAAAACATTACTCTTTCAGAAAAAAATATTACAGAATTGTTTGACAGCGATCTTCGTCTTAATCCGCGATGAAATTCTGATGTTATTGAAAATTGCAAATCAACCCCCAAGTCTGGCGTGCCGTAGAGCGGAAACTATTGGTCGTAGACGAAAAATACAAATACTAAAATTGTGCACAATTTTGTTCTCTACATATTTCATTTGAACTTTTTTCGATAGCACTGACCACAACGGCGCTATTTCTAGAAAAGCGTCGCGACGCAGTTTTCATCCCCCCACCCTTCGTGCGGCAAGCCCCCGAGGTCGCAAACTCAGATGTACTATCAGGGGATCTATGTCTACCATCCCACCAAATTTCATTTCTTTCCGACCTTTTGCGAATAAAACCCCTTTTCTGTACCCACTGCTTGGCCTAGTAGGCATAGGACCTGATTGGATAACATAAAACAGTTCTGAATGTACAAAACAAACTTGAATAAAAAATTAAGTTTAATTTATTTCAATCTGGGTTGGATATCACCTTGTCTTTTATTTATCCCGCTACCTGTCCGTCTCATTTTTACCCCGCCTGATCCTATTTTTTCAGTCCGTTATTTTTTATAACATTTTAAGAGTCACCTACTGAATATTTTTGATGGTTTGTTTTTTTAGTTATAAGGTTTACAGCAATTTTTAGATTTTCAGCAATATAATTACTGTATTTAAAAGGGTAAAATAAAATAATTGAAAAAATTAACCGTATTGATACTTAAAAAAAATACCACACCATAGAAATTAGACAAGAAATAAAATCACATATAAGAAACAGAATGTATGTATGTAACCTATTTTATATACAAAAAAAACTAACAATAACAAGTTATTTATATGAAGTTAACATTACTATTACACTATATTAGTGAAACAATTGTTTCCTAGCTTTTTGTATTTTTTTGGTAACTGTGGATTTGAAGAATTTGCCGCCCCTAGAATTTTGCCGCCCCAGGCAGCCGCCCGCTTCGCCCGCCCCTAGAGCCAGCCCTGGACCCAGTCTTGGATTACCCTTCTGGCTGAGCTTTTTGTGATACCCCGCGCAGGCTCTGGGCCATAGAATATATTCGCTGCTCTTTGTCTAGCAAGTTCGTCAGCTTTTTCGTTGCCCTCTATACTGGTATGTCCCGGCACCCAGAGTAGTCTTACTCTGTTCCGCTTACCCAGAGTTTTGAGCTCTTCGTGGCAGTCCCAAACCAGTCTGGAAGACACTTTGTTAGAGGCTAGTGCCCCAAGTGCCGCCTGATTGTCTGTTGCGATTGAGATCTGCTGGTTGACGTATCGTCGTTTAACATTCTCGCGTACACACTCGAGTATAGCCAGAATTTCTGTCTTGAATACAGTGGAGTGCCGTCCAAGAGAAAGACTCTCTCGGCCTCACACCATGTATTCCTGCTCCAGCTCCTGATTCCATCCTGGACCCGTCAGTATACCAGACCAGGCCTCTGCGTAGAGCATCAGGAGTACCTGTCATCTATTCCTTCCTATCTCCAATGGTGATAGTGAAGGGCTTATTGAATGTAATTTTTGGTGTCATGTAGTCCGACCTCATGCTCAATAGAGGATCCACTACATTGTTTATTATCCTCATGTGCCCCGAGTTGCCTCCAAGAGAAGTCGGGTTCTGAAAATTTTGTAGCCTGTAGGCTCCCATTCTGGCCTCCACCTGAATTACAAGACTCAGTGGAGGGAGGTCTAGTAGGATCTCCATGGCTGCTGTTGGGGTGCTTTTCATTGCACCTGTAATTCCCAGGCAGGCCAGTCTTTGCACCCGGCTCAGCCTGTTCGCTGCTGTGGTTTGAGTGACCTTAGGCCACCAAACCAAGGCTGCGTATGTGATGGTGGGTCTTATTACACTGGTATAGAGCCAGTGCACTATACCAGGCCTAAGCCCCCATCTCTTACCATACAATCGTCTGCATGTTGCCAGTATGGCAAAAGACTTATGTATTACTCTGTCCAGGTGTTGGTTCCAGGTAAGTTTGGAGTCTATAATGACTACCTCTCCCGACATCTGAAGTTGTGTGTCTTGGAGAACTAGAGGACCCAATCCCTCCAAGTTTCTCCTTCTGGTGAATGGAACGATGCTGGTCTTTTGAGGACTGATTTTCAGCCCCTTCTCATCGATCCATTTCTTTACCATGTTCAGGGCCTTTTGTAGACGGTCCCTGACTATGTTGTTGAACTTCCCCCTAGATTTGATGACTATGTCGTCCGCATATCCTTGGGCTTCGAATCCCTCATTTGTGAGTTTCTTCAGTAGGCCGTCAACTACAAGGTTCCATAGCAGAGGGGACGGTACACCCCCCTACGGGCATCCCCCAGCAACTGACGCGCCTAAGGTTTCGTCCATCAATAACCATCACTTAGACATAAATAAAAGATTCGACATGTTCATTTGCGTCATAACTGATGCAATTGATCATATCTTTCCCCTAAAATTCAAAATAGTAAATACAGTAAATCAGGATCAAGTTAAATGGTTTAATAACAAACTTCACGAAAGTTATACGCTCCCGTAAGGTTGAAGGTGAGCAGCGAAAACTAAGGACAGCTCAACCCCAGGACCCACACCACGTGTGGTGTGATTACGGGAACTGGCGCACCCGGGGGTAATCCGAGCCACGAGTGAGCCGTGCCACTCACTCGCTTAATACCGTAATCATGGTCCACACTTCAACGACCTCTGTGGGAAAAAAATGGCACCGCAGGGGAATGTCCGGCTGGCCTACGAGGAGAAAACCTCTATAAAAGAACCGACAGCGAAGTCGCAAAAACCTGTGGATACCGGGCGTCCTTCACAGTATATAGCCTTACCCCTGGAATGGGCGTCACCCGGGGGCTGACTGTCTTCCTTCGACCCATACTCGTGGGAACAATAATGGATAAAGATTCTAGCAAAATTCTCTATGATGACACACACAAAGTGGTAAGCAGTAGCAGAGAAGATAAACCCAAAATGATTACTGACAAGAACGAAAGCCAGGACGAGGTAGTGTTTATAGAGACCGGTGAAACAAGTAGTCGAGAGGGAGCTAGCTTGCAGAAGCGACTGGAAGAGCAAGGGATTAGCCCTTTCCAGAGATGCGATAGTATACCTAGGTCACCCCCTAGAGACAGAGACTATTCAACGTCGAGCCTACTTGACTTTATGCGAGTGTGCACAACTATCGACACGAAATTTATCCAGCCCGAAGGGGAACACGCCTCCAAGAGGAAAAGAACTGAAAGCCCGCTCAAACCTGCAAGGGAGGTCATGGAACTCAGACGAATGGTTGAAAAACTAACAGTATGCAGCAAAACCCTAAAGGAGCTGATCACCAAAAACACAAATACTAAAGTCGAAATTAAAAGAGAGGTGAATATAGTTAACAAACTTGTGGACTCCATGAACAGGAAATGCCACGAAATGGACACACTTACGGCAAAGGATAATGAGGTGACTGCTAATATAATTAATAGGGATGACACCCAAATCAGCAAGCAGGTCACTGTGCAATCCACAGGCTGCCAAACGGACAACCCATCAACAACAAACCCCAAACCAACCTGTAGGGACGCCGACACTCAGACCACCCAGTGGCATGGCAAAAAGCAAACTCTAACCACTCTGGACGGGATTAACTCATACAAGGACTGGAAGCCCATCGAAACCAAGGCTTGGGACGAGGACTTATTTTTGAACACGGTAATAATAAGTGGCAATCCGCTGGACAGTAAAGAACCCTCGGTCAAAGTCGTCTTGGTTGAACCCGACGACCCGAATATGGACAAAGGTATACAGAAGTTATTCAGGGACAGATTTCCTGACCTGGCTCTGTCCACGGAGGAAATTGAGGTAGTCGAGCAAAGGACCCTGCTGCGCTCCAAAGGACCTTCGTACTGCGAAAACAAAAAAGTTATAAAGGCTGTTCTTAGGGGCACCCCCGAAGACGTGGGAAAAACTCTCACTGATCAAAAAAGAAACGACGAACGAGCAGAGGGTGGCAATCCACCAGATCACCACCATGGAACTTACCAGCTTTCGCAAAATGGTGGAAAGTATCTTCCACAGCACCACCACCAAAGTGGCCATCCATCGGCAAAGCCCAATCATAACAAGCAAGGACCCAACAAAACGAGTAATGCACAAACTAGTAAAAACAGGAGCAGGAACACATATGCTATAATAGTGGGCCAGCAGGGCAAGGAGTATAAGGAGGTCCTCAGCAACGTCAAAGAACGTATCCAAAGTTGCACAGCCAGCAAGGCCATTAGGGGACTTAAGAGCACCAAGGAGGGAAAACTCCTTATAACACTCGATAAGGATGACGACGCATTAAACAAGATCCGGACGGCGATTAGAAACCCTGCAGAAGATATTGCTGTCCGCGCGATTGGTTCGGATGCTAAAATGGAGACCCTACATATCAGGGGCATTGATGCGGCCACAATCAAAGATAATGTCATCGAATCAATTGAGAACATGATGGCTCCCTCAAAGACAAGAGCTTTAAGCTTAGTGATCTAAGAGCCAATGCCAGAGACACTCAGGCCGCGACACTGAGAATCAACAGGGATGACGCAGAAAAACTCCTCAAGGAAACCAACTTTAGGATTGGTCTGGTCAAATGCTCGGTAGAAAAGAGAATCGCGCTAAGCAGATGCCATGTTGGTCCTACGACCACGCGGCCACGGACTGCAACGGCAATGACAGAACGAGGGCCTGCTTCAAATGCGGAGAACTAGAACATCAGGCTAAAAACTGTTCCAACGCTGAACATTGCCCGATATGCGCAGAGCAGGGGCATACTTACGGAACTGGAAAGTGCCAAGCCTTTCGAAAGGCTCTCTTGGAAGCGAGGAGGACTAATAAACCCACCCAGAATGCCGGATATACCGCAAACCCCAGACACCAAGCGACTCCGTCCTCCATGGGGGCAGTGGAAGAACGGCAAACAGAGGCTGATCACGCCAAATGACTAGAGGCTGAGTGTGGCCCCATACAGTCCGAAAGTAATAATAATAATAATAATAATAATAATAAATACTCTTTATTTCCAAGTAACGCCACAAAAATACATTATACATGTATTAGTAACATTAAGTAAAATAAACGTCGGCACAGAAACACTACATTCTACATTTATATCTACAAACAATAATATATCACATTTACTATTTAATAACATAGGTACTCTGATAAGGTATAAGGTTCCAAATCTAATAACAACTTAAAAACTTTGTTTTTAAAGAGAGGAAAGCTCTCAATAATTTTAATGTTATGCGGAAGTTTATTATAAAGCTTTATACAACTGTACTGTACATTTTTCTGCGATAGTGTCAGTCTGTGTATGGGATATACGTAATTAAAATTTCTTGTATTATAAGATTCTGTAGGTAGAAATTCACTAAAAGAATTTTTGTTTTTAAACATAAAGAGTAGGATCTCTTGAATATATATACCTGTGATAGTTAACATTTTATTTATTTTAAATTTTCCTCGGCACGACTCCCTTTGATTCACTTGAAGAATACTTCGTAGGGCTCTTTTTTGTATTGTAAAGATCCTGTATATTTGTGTACTTTGACCATAAAAAATAATTCCGTATCGGACTATAGATTCAAAATTAGCATGGTAAACCACTTTTAAAGATGTTAAATTTATATATTTTGAGAGAATTCTCAGACAGTAACATACCCCATTTAGTTTGTTTTCAATATTCGTAATATGTACATTCCATCTAAGAGTATCATCAATATGGACTCCTAAAAATTTGGTATGTTCCACTAATTCGATTTTTGTGTCTGTAATGGTAATGTCCCTGGGTGTTTCAAAGTTC
The DNA here is from genome assembly GCA_936432065.2 of Rutpela maculata. NCBI lineage: Eukaryota > Metazoa > Arthropoda > Insecta > Coleoptera > Cerambycidae > Rutpela > Rutpela maculata. Next base: position 83,206,172 of record OW386292.2, read on the forward strand.
CCTTTTTTAGTTTTAAATAGAAGTGCATTAGTTTTAGTTTTATTGAGTATTAACCTATTATTAGCAAACCATTCTGAGGCTGCAGTGTAAAAGTAGGTGGCACTGGTGAGAATTTCCATGAAATTTGGGGCAGCAACTAACAAACTAGTGTCATCAGCGTATTGAATGACGGTAACATTATTCCTATCATTAATATTTATAGCGAGATCATTTACAAAAATTATAAATAGTAAAGGTCCTAGAATACTTCCTTGGGGAATTCCAAGGCTAATAAACAGGTTACTCGATTTACTTGTGACATTATCTTTGGTAATAGCTACCCTTTGACGGCGATTTGAGAGATATGATCGAAACCACTGCAGTAGATTTCCTTTCACTCCATAGTTGTCTAATTTATTTAATAATATCTTGTGATCAACACAATCATATGCCTTGGATAAATCTAAAAACAGACCTAAGGCCATGTCATTGTTTTCTAATGATTGTAAAATTTTCATATTAAAATGATAAACTGCAGTATGTGTCGATCTACCTCTCAGAAAACCATGTTGAGTGGTAGTTAGCAAATTTTGTTGTATCATATGATTCATAAGTCTATCATACATTACCAATTCAAATAGCTTCGCAAAAGAAGGAAGCAAACTAATTGGTCTATGATTTTCCATTTTGGATTGGTCACCTTTTTTATAAATAGGAATTACCAAAGCAGTCTTTAATTTGTCTGGGAAAATGCCATATTTCAAAGAGTTGTTGAGAATAAATACTAAAGGCTGCACAATTACTGGTATGCATAGTTTCACTAAACTAGCAGGGATACCATCCTCCCCACTGCTCATTTTATTTTTAATTTTTTTTTCCTATATCTAAAATTTCCTCACTGGTTACATATTCAAGAGACATAGGTTCCTCTGGTCCATCAAAATTACAGTAAAACTGTTCAGGATGTAAGTGAGCTATTTGATTAGATGCAGCATTTACGACATATGAATTATATTCATTTGCAATTGTTTGAGGGTCACCCTGTATACGAGTGTTTTTATCGGTAGATTTACCTGTCAATTCATTGACTATACTCCATACACACTTTGACTTGTTATCCGAGTCCCGTATTCTTTTCTGTAGTTTAGCCGACCTAGCTTCTGCAAGTAATTTATTGTACATTTTTTTGGTCTCGTTATATATAGCTTTATAGTTTTTGTCCACATTGCTTATTACATATAAAATATCTAATCTGTTTTTGCATTCTCTGATTTCAGGAGTATCTAGGGAAACATTTGTTTTGTGTGTTACATATGCTTTAAATTTTATTCATTGGAATGGCCTCATCAAATTTAGAATTAAAAATAGAAAAAAATATTTCCCACTGTCTATTTACATTTTTTGGTGAAGTATCATATACCTCATCCCACCGTGTATTAGTCAAGCTGTTTAAGAAAACTTCTTTGTTACTATCATTGATGTATCTCCTATAAGTAAAAGTATTTGTGTGCTCATATTCTATTTCAAGAGTGATTTTTTGTGCAGTATGATCAGAAATTAGAGAGTGAATAACTTTAGAGTTATAAAAACTTTCATTCGTGAAAATATTGTCTATACATGATGCACCCTGTGGAGTAATTCTTGTATCCTCGAATATCGTTTGATGTAAATCATATGAGTTGAGAAGTGAACATAATTCAAACTTGTTTTGATTATCATGATTTAAACTTATATTAAAATCTCCTACTATCACCTTTTTTGCAGTTTCATGACAGAATAAAGCTAGAGCACTGTCTAATTTACTAAGGAACATGTTTAAGTCACCGTGAGGTGGTCTATAAATTGACAATATAATAAGTCTTTGACAATGTAATTTACTTTCTATTGCTGAACATTCAAACACTTCCGATGTCGATAATGATTTGATATCTTCTCTTTCTCTGCATGGAACACTTTTATGCACATATATTGAACTGCCTCCATGTTTGTTTTCATTGCGGCAGAAACTAGATGCCAAATAAAAATTGTCAATGCTATAATTGACTATCTGTGACTTGCTCTTCCAATGTTCTGACACACAAAAGAATACGCACTCTTTATGATTTTGTAGGAAGGCGCTTATTGCATCTGTAGAATTTCCTATAGACTGTGTATTTTGATGGAAAGTAGAAGAGCTAAAGTCACTAAAAAGATCCGTTTTCTCCAAGTGAATCTTAACAGAAGCAGAGCTGCCCAGGACCTTTTATACCACACGAGAAAAATTCACAAAGCCGACGTCCTCTTAGTGACCGAGCCAAATAAGCGGCATGTACAAGACAGAAGCCCTTGGATTTGCGACATCAATACAGACGCAGCCGTGAGAGTTTACGGCAAAAATGCCAGTAACCCAGGCCGAGGCAATGGCATCACCTGATGCATCGTTGACGAAATAGTCATATACTCGTGCTATAAGTCCCCAAACTGCTCTTTAGCAGAATATGAGACCTTCCTGGATGAGTTGACGGACCGCGTTCACACAACCGGTTTCAACAGAGGCATCATCATTACGGGTGACTTTAACGCGAAGAGCCCTCTTTGGGGCTCGGATACCTATGACGTAAGAGGCCAAATCCTCACCGAATGGCTGGCCACACATGACCTCGTAGTAGCCAACGTGGGCAGCGAGCCCACGTTCAGACGTGCAAATCAACAAAGCTTTATTGACGTCACGTTCGTATCTGCCCAACTATCCGAATCCATCTGCAACTGGCAAGTGCTACAAGACGAAACTTTGAGTGACCATCAAATGATTATGTTCGACTTCGTGGCAGAAGCAGCGGGAAATGGACTACTGATAGCCCAGGCGACCACGTCCTCCAAGTGGCGCTACAAAGCCAGCAGAGAGGAAGCCATAAGGACCAGGCTACAACTTGATCTCAGTAGGCTACGTAATCCTAGCGTCGACACCATAATCGAAACCCAAAGAAGTGTCTGTCAATCTACCCTACCTGCGGCCGGGCACCCACGGGGTAAACCCGTCTACTGGTGGAACGGCGAGATTGCCAGGCTCCGCGAGGCTTGTAAGTAAGTAAGTAAGTTTATTCCGTTTCATCAGACATAGAAATGTATAAAACAGGTCAGTCAAACAAACTTAGCTCATAGTTAATAAAAAATATAGATGTAAAAACATAAAATTTCAGCACAACCAAAGAGTTACATAAATAAGTATATAAAATACACAAAAGAACATTACATTACAATTTAAAATTTAAAAATTCTTGAATAGAGTAAGGCTCAATATGACATATATACTGGAAAGCTTGCTTCTTGAAACATTTAAGATGAAAATTGTCTTTGAGGCCTGTAGGTAGATTATTAAAAAATTTTATTGCTGCATAATAGGGTCCCTTCTCAGTGAGAGTTAGACGGTGCTTGGGAAATGTATAATTATCTTTATTCCTGGTTTCATAATAATGACTAAATTGGGATGGTTTAAAGTCGCCTTTGTTATTTTTTAGATACATTAGGCAAGAATAGATATATATGCCTGGCACTGTGAGCATGGAATTTTCTTTGAAACACCCCCTACAGGTCTCATTAAACTTTTTTTTGAAGATTATTCGCATAGCTCTTTTTTGCACTTTGTGAATTTTGTATATGTCAGTGGAACCACCCCAAGTTTCAATTCCTTACTTAACAGTAGAATAAAAGTTAGCGTAATATACTGTTTTCAGAGTATCTGTGTTAAATGTCCTATCACGTGATTCTTAAAGCATAGCAGCTTTTATTTAATTTTCTTAAAAGATCCTCGATGTGGTCACCCCATTTACAATTTCTATCCATTACCACGCCTAGCAATCTAGCATTGTTTGAAGTAGGAATGGGTATTTCATTAGTAAAACAGTTAGGAGTTTCAATTGTTGATTTGTGAGTTTTAAAAATGACACATGTTGATTTAGATTCGTTTAAGATCAATTGATTTGCAGAAAACCAATCTTTTAAGATTTCCCATGTCTGAGTAGCAGTTTGCTTGTATTCTGTGAGAGTTTTGCCCCTTATTATTAAATTGGTATCGTCAGCATAATTTACAACGTTTACTTTTGCTTCGTCACTTATAGCATTTACAAAGTCATTTAAAAAAATTATAAAAAGAAGCGGACCCAAGACACTTCCTTGCGGTACACCATAATTGAAGTTTAGCACATCTGATTCATATTTATTCATGTCCTTATAGATACGGGTTTTTTGTTTTCTATTTTTCAAGTAAGATGCAAACCAATGTAAGCTAGCCCCTCGGATTCCTATTCTCTCTAATTTATTCAATAGACAAGTATGATATAGCGTTATCGCTATAAATAAAATTAAAATCGAAGTAAATATACGTATATTTGTTTTTAATACATGTTCATATTTTATGTGATTTTGGTATTTTAAAGTATATTGATATTATATTTTTTTATCGAATGTTTTTTTATTTTTCTTAGCGACTCCATGGAAACTTCTCCATTATGGATCGAGTTTTCCTTTTTGTTTCTTAGCGACTCCATGGAAACTTCTCGCTTTTGGAACTTCTCGATTTCCAGTGAGTGAGTCGCTATAGTCGCTATATACACCCCCTCGTTGAAAAAGAAAATAGTCAATCAATCAACGTGTCGATTGCAAAACGTACTTTTTTAATCGGGGTAGGCAAAGTGTCACATCTGTCAACTAATACAAAAGCCGGTTTAACCCTATCAATATTGACAGTTATGACTTTGGCTCCTTTCTTAAAGGTAAATAACTTATCTGAACGAGATAAAACTTTAAACGGTCCTTCATATAAAGGAGTAAATGAACGTTTTAAACGTTCAATGCGAACGAAAATAAAATCGCAAGAGGCAAGATCTGAACTAACAAAAGTTTTGTAATTGCCATGCGAAGTTGGAGGAACAAATTTTAAATTATTAAAATAAATGCGTAATTTGTCAATGAAATAAGGAATATCTGGGGAATTCGCCAGGTAAACGAAGGGTTTGACCATATATGAGTTCAGCAGGTGAACATTGCAGATCTTCCGTGGGAGTTGTCCTAAATGCTAATAAAATGATGGGTAATTCATCTGTCCAATGTGATGTATTGGCTCTAGCTAACAAGGAAGTTTTAAGTGAGCGATGAAATCTTTCAATTAAAGAGTTGCCCTGGGGGTGATATGCAGTTGTACGTATTCTATGAAAACCTAAAAACTTTGCAAATTCATTAAATAATCTTGACTCGAATTGTACTCCTTGATCAGTCGTTACTGACAAGGGAACACCGAATCGACAAACAAAGTTTTGAAATAAAGTACGCGCAACTGTTTCTGCTATGATGTCGCGAAGAGGGTACGCTTCCGGCCACCTAGTGAATCGTTGAATCACCGTAAGAATGTAAGAGTTACCTTTGGATGGAGGTAATGGTCCTACCAAATCTATGTGGATGTGGTCGAATCTGTTTTTCGGGATGGTGAAGTTCCCGAGAGCACTTCGCGTATGCCGACTGACTTTGACAGCTTGACAGTTAATGCACGATTTTGACCATAAATTGCAATCTGTGTTCATTTTCGGTCAAAAATAGTTATTTGAAATCAACAGTCTAGTCGCTTTAATACCAGGATGAGATAAGTTGTGAAAAATATCGAATATCGTTCGTCTGTAAACAAGTGGGACAAAAGGTCTGACTTTTGCACGAGAAACATCACACCAAATAAAATCATTTGAATCTGGAATTTGTATCTTTTTTAAAATGAAATTGGTTTTAGTTAGTGATGATTTATCTGACAATAAATAGTTGAGATTTGAATCTTTCTCCTGAGCTTCACTAAGCAACTTTAGGTCAAAGTTAACATTAAGGAAGGGAGAATTTTTAAGTTGAAGTGGTAAAATATCTTGTTTTAAGGAAGAAGTGTCGTAAATACGTGACAAGCTGTCAAAGTGTTATGTTTTCCTTTAACATGTTGTATTTTACAAGAAAATTGAGCTATGTATTCTAAATGACGTATTTGACGAGGAGATCTTTCTGCTTTTGTGAATAAAGCGTTGATTAAAGGTTTGTGATCTGTAAAACAATTAAACTTTCGACCTTCAAGTATAAACTTAAAATGTTTAATTGCAGTATATAATGCTAAAAGTTCTTTGTCAAAAACCGAATAATTGGTTTGTGCTGTGGTTAATTTACGGGAAAAGAATGCTAAAGGAGCAAGAAATCCCTTATTATCTTTTTGCTCTAAAACTGCACCCATGGCAAGGTTAGAACAATCGACTGAGAGAGATAAGATAGTATCGTCATTATTGCAAGGATAAAACTACTGCATTACTTATTGCGTCTTTGGCTTTCGAAAATCCGTCTAAACATTGATCAGGCCAACTATTTATCTTTGTAATTTTATCATGAGATAAACTGTTACAAAGAGAATATAGGGGAAGTAATATTTCAGCAAAATGAGGTATGAAACGATGATAAAAATTCACCATACCTATGAAACGTTGTAGTTGTTTGAGAGTTGTCGGTAAAGGGAAATTATTAATGACTTCGACTCTCTCAGTTGATGGTAAAATACCTGATGAAGAGATGTGATGACCTAAAAAGGTTAAATTGTCAACTCCTAAGATACATTTAGATGGTTTAATGTTAATTCCGTATGTGTCTAATCTCTTGAAAACCTTTTCCAAATGTTCCAAATGTTGTACATCTGATTGACTTGCGATTAATATATCATCCAAATAGACGAAAACGAAAGGTAAATTGACAAGTACTTCATTCATAAAACGTTGGAAAGTTTGACCGGCATTGCGTAGACCAAAAGGCATGCGGGAAAATTCAAACAGTCCGAATGGAGTTGTTATAGCTGTCTTATAAACGTCATTTTCAGCGACAGGTATCTGATGGTACGCTCGCACTAAATCAACCTTGGAGAAAATAGTGCAGTCGTGTAACTGAGAGCTAAAGTCGTGGATATAAGGTAATGGATATCTGTCTGGAATGGTAATCGTATTTAGTTGTCGATAATCTCCACAAGGTCTCCAGTCATTCTTCTCTTTTTTCGCCACTAGATGGAGTGGAGAGGAAACTTGAGAAGATGATGGTTTGCAGATACCTAATTCTACCATGTTATTAAATTCTGTTTGAGCTATTTTAAATTTAAGATTGTCTAATCTACGAGGTCGTGAAAAAGGTAAATGACCTTCAGTAACTATATGATGTACAATAGAATGTTTAATAGGTAAATTGTAATCTGGTGAACTAATTAAATTAGGAAATTGTAAAAGTAATTTGTTATATTTATCTGTCAAAGGAAATAATTTAAGTGTATCTAATCTATAATTGTCTAAAGGACTATTTTTAATAAAACAATTAACTGACAAATTAGTCTTGTTATCAATTATTCGAGCTCCTTTAAGATCAACAACTAAACCAAAATGAGACAAGAAATCTGCTCCGACTATCGGTATGTCAACGTCTGCTATATTGAAAACGAAAGGAAATAATCTACGTAAGTTTAGATTGACTTTTAACAATTTCTTACCGTATGTAAAAATGGTTGAACCGTTAGCCGCGGTTAATATCGTATCAAAATTCTTTTTTAAATCTGTGAAAGCATTGCGTGGCACTACAGATAAATCGGCACCAGTGTCGATTAGGAAGTTCAGGTTGTTAGATCTATCGTAAATAAAAAGTCGACGACGTTTGCTGTTAGAAATGTCAAAATCAGACGTCATAAAATTATCAAACTTCAGTCATCTTTGAGAATTATCAGATTTTTCTACAATTCTTACTGAATTTGCACCATTCACCTACACAACGATAGGCATTGGCACCATAAAGTTGATGGTAGTAACAAATAGTATTCTGTACGATCAAATTTATTGGAAACATTATTACGGCTGAGTGAACGATTGCGATTAGTGGTACGAGTTTGTGAATTGCTTCTACTTTTGCAATTGTTGCAGCATGAAGTAGAAGGTTGAGGCTCGAAGGATTGATTGGAAAGTCTGAATTCTAAAGAGTTTAATCGAGAATTAAAAATTTCTTGTTTTTGTAATACTTGATTAATTGAATCATGGAAAGTGATTGAAAAATTTTTGATAGTGGTAGTTAAATCTGATAACGGGGTTGACTCAGAGTCAAGAGGATTTTTGGAGTACGATGCAACCATTGAATTTTGACAGGACTCCCAGATCCGATCCGCAATATCTAGAATCTCTTTTGTGTCTGTTTTCCCTGAAGCTGTAATGGCAATATATACTGTTTGAGGCAAACGTCTTTTCCATAGCTTTATCAATAAATCTTGACTAACCATGCTAAATCCTCCAACCATATTCAGCATGGATCTATAGAAATCTGAAGGTTTCAGATCGCCCATTTGGGAACCTGATAACAGATCATTCAGACGTTTGTCCTCACTCGATGATAAACGTGAAATTAAAACTTTCTTTAAATTTATATAGAGATCCGTTTCCGGGGGATTAGATATTATATCGTATATATTATCTATCACATCTAATGGCAAATTAGCTATAACCTGATCATACTTTTTCTTGCCATTGACAATTTTTGCAACAGAAAACTGTGATTCGATCTGGGTAAACCAAATTTCTGGTTTTGATTTCCAGAATGGGGGTAGTTTGATAGACGTGACATAATGGGTTTGAGGAAAATCCTCGTTTGAAGGTTGTCTTGGCATAACTAATCGATTGTGATTGATTGATTGATTGACTACTCTCTTAGATAAAAAAGGGAATGTACTTTAACTCACTCACTGACAGATGACAGTACTTGTAATGTACAACTTCAGTTGATTGAATTAGGAAATTACCATAAATTATAGGAACATCTATTCAAATTTGAAACCTCTATTCAAAATTCATCGGGAAAATTCTTCTCTTCATAAAATGATAAAAATCATCTTGGTCAATTTATAACGGTAGTTGATATATTGAATCTCTTCTTGAAATTATTGATAAAAATTGTTCCAAAACAGGAAAGTGTTGTACTTCGGTAATTATATCTGAGATATTCTTCTATCTTTTGAAGTGGAAATGATTTTATCTCTCAATTCGCAATAAAATAAATGAACTTGAAACCTTTCTAATTGATAAAAATTACAGTGTGTGCTGCATATCAGAACACTTTCTAAAAGAACAAGAAATAACTTACTTGCGTATAAATGACTATGTCATAGCGTCATCATTTTGTAGAAGAATATACGAGCTATCCTGACCCATCCTATGCTTGAAATAACACCAATGCCACATATTGACAGCCTTAGTATTGAAAAACATGCTGAAATCTGCGCTATACATATTAAACGCCATAAAATATATATAATATCAGTCTATAGGTCGCCTACCGGTGATTTTGACACCTTTTTAAGTGTAATAGAGAACGTACTAAACAAAATTGGCCCTGGTAAAAGTATAATATTAGCAGGAGATTTTAACGTTCACTTTGGGACAAATCAGAATGGTAATATCTATCTATGTGACATGCTAGAAACATTTGGACTCGTACAAATGATCTCGGACAATACTAGAAAACAACATTGTATAGATAACATATTTATAAATTTTAACTTAGATTCCTGTCAGTCTAAAACCTTTGAACCAGACTTATCGGATCATCAGGGACAGTTAGTAGAAATTGAGGTAAGTGTAAATATAGTTAATAATAAACTAAATAAAAAAACCTGTAGACCAATTACAGAGCAAGGCAAATTCGTATTTTATAATAAAGTCGAGAATATCTCTTGGTCATTCATTGATGATGAAGAACTGGATATTGAAAGCAAGGTAAAAATCTTTGGAGATCAACTACAAAATGCATATTTATCATCTTTTCCCGAAAAGACATATATAGATAAACCAAACCAAGCTATAACGACCAAATGGTTTGATGAAACGTTAAAAGATATGAGAGAAATTAAACCTGCTAAATGATATATATAAACAACATCCTTCCCCACAATTATACAACGAAAAAAAAGACTATAAAAAACTATATAAACTAGCTATTAAAAATGCCAAAAAATTGATGAATGATAAACTGATCAAAACTTCAAAAAATCCCTCAAAAACCATGTGGAACATTATAAATGACCAGAGAGGTATGTCTACAAAAAAAGTAAACTTTGATAACTTTACCCCCGATGAATGTAATGACTACTTCATAAATATTGCCCAAAACTTACTTAAAAACATAAATAAAAGTAATACAGATCCTTTGGATAACATAAGAAACATTAACATTCCTCAAGAAAAATTTCACCTCAAAGATGTAACATATAATGAAGTAAGAGAAGTGATAAACTCTCTAAAAAACAAAAATAGTAAAGATATATACGGGTTTAGTATGGACATTATTAAAAGTATAAAAAATTTAATTATTATCCCAATAACTAAATTAATAAACATTTGTTTCAAAAAAGGACAGTTTCCCTCTAGCTTGAAGCAAGCTATAGTGATTCCAATATTCAAAAAGGATATAGCTAACTATAGACCAATATCCTTATTGCCAATTCTATCAAAAATATTTGAAAAATGCATTGCTCTTAGGGTGGCACACTACTTTGAAAGTAACAATATCTTTACCAACTGTCAGCACGGATTCCGTCAAAATCGCAGTACGGTATCGGGTATCTTAGAACTAACATCAAAGATATTGGACTCATTTGAAAATCTTGAATACACGACAGTAACACTCTGTGACTTATCTAAAGCGTTTGACTGTGTCTCACATGAACTCTTAATAAAGAAGTTACATTTATACAATTTTGACGACTGCAGCATTAACTTATTGCAAACTTACCTAGATGACAGATATCAAAGAGTAAAAATGGGAAACATATTATCCTCACAAAAGAAAATAACAGTTGGAGTACCACAAGGTTCTTTGTTAGGGCCTCTCTTATTCTTAATATATATAAATGACCTCCCACTCAGGAAGGACTTAAATGATCCAACGGAATATGTATTATTTGCAGACGACACCACTCTGCGTTCAGCAGGAAAGTCCATAAACAATGTCATCAAAGATTCATGCGAGGCACTAATCATAGCTGAACAATGGTTTAATTCCAATGAACTTTTCTTGAATAGAACCAAAACGCAGAACATGATGTTTACACTAAGAAATACTGACGACTTAGCCAGCTTCCCAAGTAGTGTGAAATTCCTGGGCGTGCATTTGGACATGAAACTAAAATGGGATGAACATATACATCTTCTCTCAAAAAAAATCAGAAGTAACCTATTCGTTCTACGCAATCTTGCAAATCATGTACCTACCGACACTTTACAAATAGCATATTTTGCTCTTTTGCATTCTCACATCTCGTATGCAATTATAACTTGGGGGCATGCTAAAGATTGCATAAGAATTTTTAAGTTGCAAAGAAAGGCAGTAAGGATATTGGACAACTTAAAATACAGAGATGATTGCAAAGCATCTTTCATTAAACATAAGATATTAACACTACCATCTATCTATATTCTACAAAATTTATTATATATTAAAGAAAATGAAGGAACCTATGGAACACACCAAGATATCCACGAACATAATACCAGGGGTAAAGACGACATGATTGTTAAGCTCTGCCGCTTAAAGAGGTGTCAAAATGGACCTAATTACTGGGCAGTAAAATTTTTTAACAAACTACCTATAGACATTAGAAAACTACCATTAACACTTTTTAAGCATAAAATCAAACTGTTTCTAATTGCTAATGCTTTTTATAATTATGACGAATTTTTAAATTGTGATGTTAACCTATATTTTTAATGTGAAAGTGTATTGCACTAACAACCTAAATTTTTAATGTGTATTATTTTATATTGATCTACATTTAAGTGTGTTTCGATTATAGTGTATAATTGTTGACTTGTGTAAGTACATAATATGTATAGTGGCATCAATAAATTATCTATCTATCTATCTATCTCCTTCAAATTAATTAAATAACGTAGATTTCATCATATAAGTTATAGGATAACTTCCGACATATATATCGATCACTTCTGGTATATATTTATCACGTTGGACATAAAATTTTCACTTCTGGCATATATTTATGACGTTGGACATAAAATTTTCACTTCTGGCATATATTTATCACGTTGGACATAAAATGATCACGTCGGGGTCACCAAATTTATAGCGTTATCGCTATAAATAAAATTAAAATCGAAGTAAATATACGTATATTTGTTTTTAATACATGTTCATATTTTATGTGATTTTGGTATTTTAAAGTATATTGATATTATATTTTTTATCGAATGTTTTTTTATTTTTCTTAGCGACTCCATGGAAACTTCTCCATTATGGATCGAGTTTTCCTTTTTGTTTCTTAGCGACTCCATGGAAACTTCTCGCTTTTGGAACTTCTCGATTTCCAGTGAGTGAGTCGCTATAGTCGCTATATATGATTTAGAGTGTCGAATGCCTTGGATATATCAAGGAACAGGCCACAAACGGACTCCTGATCATCCAAAGCATTCAACACACCATCGACAAAATTAACAAGAGCTGTAGTTGTTGATTTACTTTTTCTGAAACCATGTTGAAATTTGTGAAAGAAATTAAATCTGTTTAAAAAAGCAAGAAGTCTGTTATACATGAGAGTCTCCAATATTTTTGAGAAAACCAACAGCATACTTACTGGTCGATAATTTCCCATTTGATCTTGATCTCCTTTTTTAAATAAGGGGATTACTACTGCTAGTTTTAACGAATCCGGAAAAATCCCTTGAGAAAAAGATGCATTGTAGATGTCTGCAAGTGGGGCAGCTAATACATTAATGCATTGTTTCAGTAATTTTAATACCATCAAACCCTTGAAGTTTTAGGTTTGAATTTGTTTACCACACTGCATATTTCCTCGGCAGAAGTAGGGTATATGAACATAGATTCCTGATTAATATTGATCAGTTCATTAAAGTCATTCGATGTTACATGGTTCATATTTTTTATTAAGTTGGGAACATTTTCAACAAAGAATGTATTGAACTTATTGGCCCGATCAGTATAATCATTGGTAGAAGGTAATTTATTGGGTTTGAGGTTACCTATAGTTGAATTAACTAAATTCCAAGTACACTTCGATTTGTTGGATGCATTATCGATCATTCCGCTATAATATTGATTTTTAGCTTCTTTAATTTTTTTACTGTACTTGATTTTTTGATATTTCAGAACTGGTTTGTAATCAGGGTTATTATTTGAAATATTTTCCAACAAAGCCACTTGATTTTTTAAGTCGTGCAGTTCAGGCGTAAACCAGTCTAATTTACGTGTTTTACGAATTTTCCTTCTAATTAAGGGGAAGTGTCTGTTAAAGTTATTATTAATAATCTTTAGGAAAATATCGGATTTTTCCTGGACACCAGCTGAATTGTATACAGTGAACCAATCTAAGGAACTTAAATCATTAATGAAATTATTTGTATTTTCACTAGTGTACGACCTAGTGTAAATATAGGGTGTTTTCCTAGGTGGAATTGACAAAGTGAATACTTGAGCTTTGTGATCAGAGATCAGCGACTGTAAAACTTGCGTATGGTGGATATGAGATAGATTAGTTATGATGTAGTCATAGATTTTCTTACTTGTGTTGCGAGTAAAATCGCTGACAGTCATATATAAGCCATAGGATTCAATTACACTTGTGAGTTTGAATTTATCTGAATTTTCGGTGGCAAAATCTACATTAAGCTTGCATAAGTAAGAAAAGGCAATGGACCAGGCAGAAGTCCTCCAGGAACGTCGATGCTGCAATCCTAGCTGACAGCCACACTGCATACTGTGCAGCCAGGAACGATCTTAGAACCAGCATCAAAATGGCAAAACGACGCTGCTGGGACGATATCATTGAAGCAATTGACAACAATGTCTGGGGCGATGGGTACTGCATCGCCTGCAAGCGGACCCATGTACGAGAACAAACTGTCCTGTCCACAGAACGCAAAATGGAACTTACTGACGAGCTCTTCCCACAAAGACCTGCGACGGTTTGGAACAGAGAACAATGGGAACTCCCCCAGCCCCCAGTCACCAACGAGGAAATTATCATCTCCAGACTCAAACCCAATAAGGCCCCTGGCCCCGATGGGATTCCCCCGGAGGTCGTCAAGTTGGCTGCTAACACCCACACGGAAGTCTGCGTGGGCCTGTTTAATAAAATCTTTTCAACTGGAAATATCCCTTGTAAATGGAAGGAAGCACGACTGGTTCTCGTCCCCAAGCCTGGCAAGCCCATCGCCCAGACCTATCTGCCTAATTGATACATCCGCCAAGCTCCTTGAAAGGGTCATAGCCACACGACTCACCAGCGAGCTGGACTCCAGAGGTGGTTTGTCAGTCCATCAATATGGCTTCCGCGAGGGGATGTCCACTGTAGATGTGGTACAAGAAGTTGTTCGCATCGCCCGTTCGGCAAATACGGGTAACTGGAGACACCACGAGATCTGTCTCGCCGTGGCGCTAGATGTTAAAAATGCCTTCAACACAGCACCCTGGGGCCCTATTGTTGAGACATTGTCGCTTAGAGGCATACCAGCCTACCTAGTACAACTAATAAAGAGTTATTTTGAAAACAGAAAACTCCTGGTCGACGACACAACTAGACCTGTTACCTGCGGTGTACCTCAGGGATCGGTCCTCGGGCCGCTCCTGTGGAATGTCTTATATGATGGAGTCCTCGAATTAGATACTCCTGGTATATCCAGCGACTGCCGATTGGTAGCCTTCGGCGACGATCTCATTGTCGTCGTCATAGATAAAAGCGAGAATGGCGCAATGGCCAAGGTCGAAGCCGCCATAAATGACATAAATGTATGGATGAGCAACCATAACCTAGAGATGGCACCTGAAAAGTCTGAGGCCGTGGCACTTACCGGTCACAAGTGAGTACAAGAGATGACAGTCAACATTCTTGGCAAGGAAGTCGCTGCCAGCAGAGTAATTAAATACCTTGGAGTACATATAGATCAGAAACTGTCATGGAACTATCACGTGGATAGCGCCACGACCAAAGCAGAAAAGGCAGCCATGGCGCTGCGCAAACTGATGCCTAGAACTGGTGGACCCAAGACCAGCATCAGGAGGCTACTCAACTCCGTGGCCACCTCGATACTATTATACGCTGTCCCAGCATGGGTGGGAGCACTAAAGACCGCACGTAATCGAGATCGCCTATTAAAGGCCCAACGCACCATGCTCATCAGAATTAGCTGCGCCTATAGGACTGTATCCACAGTTGCGCTGCAAGTCCTCACATCTGTTCCGCCCATTGACCTGCTTGCGAGAGAACGTGCATACAATCATGGCGCGGACAACGCCACCAAACAGTTCAATAGGAACGCCCTATTAGATCGATGGCAAGACCGTTGGGACAATGCGTCCCAGGGTAGGTGGACTAAGACGCTAATCCCGAACATCAGAGAGTGGACAACACGCAAACATGGGGAACTAAATTATTATCTGACCCAGGCCTTCACAGGCCACGGTAGCTTTGGTAGCTATGTCCACCGAATCGGCAAGAAAGACAGCGATGCCTGCGCCTACTGCCACATGGCGGATACCGCCGAGCATACTCTATTTAACTGCCCAAGATGGACAGAGGCCAGAGAAACTACCATCAGAACCACCGGCCAACACCTAAATGCGGACAACCTTGTAGACATTATGCTCACCAATCAGGACTGCTGGACGGCAATTAGCAACATGTGCAATACTTTTTTTTTTTTTTTTTTCCTTATGGGTTGTGGTGCCGAAGACCCGCTGTACTGAAGCTTGAGCTTATTGTACCCCATAGTCTCGTTATCCCATTAATCCCGTTCCTCTCCAGAAGGAGAGTATACGGTCAATGGGAGCTCTGGCTATTTCTTCCGGGGTTGCGGTTAGTCCCCCGAAGTGTGAGAACCTCCCAGCCGCTAAGGCTGGGCATTCACATAGTATGTGGTGAGGAGTTTCTTCATCCTCACCACACATCCTGCATTCTAGATTATCTTTCACACCTATGTTAGTTAGGTGTCTATTCAGTGTGCAGTGTCCTGTTAGGATTCCCACTGCACATCTCAGCTGTTTTCTGCTCAGCTTTAGCAATTCGTTGGTCTTTGTCATGGATGGCCCGCCGGTGATGAACATGCGTGACTGCCTCATCCCCGGCGCGCCTGTCCAATACAAGATATGTTTCTGACTCAATAGTTCCTTTACCATTCCTCTTGCGGTATTGTATGATATCCCGCAGGATGGCTCAGGTCCCATCAAGGCTGTTTTTGCGCCTTCTTTGGCCAGCTTATCTGCTTTTTCGTTGCCTTCATTGCCCTGGTGACCTCGCGTCCACTCCAGTTGTATACTGTTGTGTTCCGCCAGTTTCGCCAGGGATTCAAGGCAGTCTTTTACCGTTTTGGAACGTATCTCTACTGCATTCAGAGCTTTGAGAGCTGCTTGACTGTCTTCTTTTGTCAGTATATGACCTCCGTATCATTTCTTGTGCACAGATTTCTATGGCTGTGACCTCTGCTTGGAACACCGTTGCGGTACTGCCCAGGTTCAGACTGATGTCTGTCCCTGGTTGATCCCCCGTAACACCTGCCCCAGTACTACTTGACGTTTTCGATCCGTCAGTATACCATATGGTATCATTTGGATGTCTTCGCAGTTGCCTTGTTCCTTCCTCTTCCCTATCGGGTATGTATACCCTAAAGGTCTTTGTGAAGTTGTGGCTTATGCTGATTCTATCTGACTGCATATCTAGTAGTCGATTTTTTCCTATTTGTTGGAATATTTCGGTGTGGTATCCTATTCTTGGAATGGTCCCATGTCCGTTTGTTTTCAGCCTGTACGCCGCCAACAGTGCCTCACTCTCCACCACTAACTGTAGTGGGGGCAGGCAGAGTAGCGCTTCCATGGCTGCGGTAGGCGTTGTTGACATTGCTCCCGTTATGCCTAGACATGCCAGTCTTTGTACTTTCCGTAGTTTTCTCATTGCCTCCCCTATTCCGGCTTTATGCCACCAAATCAGGGAGGCATAGGTTATTATTGGTACTACAACCCTTTGGTACAGCCAGTGCACCATTCTTGGTTGTAGTCCCCAGTTTTTACCTACCATTCTTCTGCTGGCCCATAAGGCCCGCGTAGCTTTGGTAGTCACTCTATCTAGATGTGCATTGAAGTTTAATTTGGTGTCTAGAATGAGTCCCAAATATTTCACTTCATTGCTCACCTGCAATTCGTTTCCCCGGAGATATAATCTTCCCAGGTTGAGTTTTCTCTTTCTTGTGAAGGCGACCACAGTGGTCTTCCTTGGATTCACGGAAAGACCTTCCTGGGTACACCATCTGTCTACCATAGCGAGAGCTCGCTGCATCTTTTCTGATGCAGCGCCCTCGTGTTTTCCTGTTACCAGGATAGCGATAGTTGAGATAGAAGCTCGTCCGCGACCAGGCACCACAGGAGAGGAGATAAGACCCCCCCCTGCGGGCACCCTCTGGTCACGGACACCTCCTCTGTCGTGGATCCTAGCGTGGACTGAATTTTCCTAGTTCTGAGTGCTGAGTCGATCCATCTTGTTATTGACTTTTCGACTCCGCGCCTCTTCACTGCATCACTTAGTGAGTCGAATGAGGTATTATCAAAAGCACCCTCTATGTCTAAGAAGGTTCCTAAGGCAGTTTCTTTGCTGTCTAGGGCCCTTTCTATTTTTTGAGTAAGCTCATGTATTGCTAACTCACAAGATTTTCCTGTTTGGTAGGCATACTGGTTTCGATGTAGAGGTTTTGTACTCAGTTTATCGTCCCTGATGTGCCTATCAACCAGCTTCTCCAGGGTTTTCAGGAGAAATGATGTTAGACTAATAGGTCGGAAGGATTTGGCCTGGGCGTAGGTATCACACCCTGGTTTTGGTATGAATACCACCTTTATCTTCCGCCAGCCGGTTGGCACATAACCCAGGGCCAGACTGGCCCTGAATAATGTGCACAGGGGTGTTGCAAGTATTTCCACTCCCTGTTGAAGTAGAGCTGGAAATATTCCATCCAGCCCTGGTGACTTGTATGGTTCAAATGATTTGATTGCCCATACAAGTCTTGTTTTGTTTATTATTTTATTTGCAATTTTCCAGTCCTCCTTTGACGCCCTTCTTATTGGTATGTCTTCGGGTGGACCGCTTCTGTCTTGTAGGGCGGTTACACTGCCTGGGAAGTGTGTCTCTAGTAATAAATCTAAAGTCTCCTTCTCAGTGTTTGTGTACTCGCCTTGTTGTCTTTGCAGTGATCCAATCTTGCCCTGATTGTCTCTCTGCAAGATTTTCTGGAGTCTAGCAGCTTCTGGAGTATTTTCTATCTCCTCACAATGCTTCCTCCATGATTTGGTTTTTGCTTCTCTGATGGCGTAAACGTATTTCAGACGGGCCGTTTTGTATTCGTCCCATCTGCCAGTCCGTGCAATACCATACTAAAGTGCAAGGACGAAGACGAAGACGAAAGGTAGAATAGATGTGTTTTGATCACGACCTCTGATGTATTAGTCCAGGAGGCAGTGACGATTTTCGGTACTTCTTTTCACAGTCAGCAAACATGGATAGAATTGTTCGGTTAGTAATTCTAAGCAAAATTCATATATATTTAGGGGGGGGTTTTCCGATGGGTTGAGGCGGAAAATGCGTCAGAACATACACATACACTGCCCTTTTTTTCCCAGTGATAAAAATAGTTCTAGTAGAAAGAGGTATACTGAAGTTAAGTAAAAAAACTAGTCTGGCTAATCTGTGAGTATGGATATGTCTGGCAGGTGAAAAACTGAAAAGTTTTCATCAAAAAAATTTCCCTCATTTTCGCAGTCATGAAAATTTATCAGATGATGGCCTATATTATAATAACAGCTTAAAATACAATCTGGCTAATGTGGAACACCCCTAAAGCCTTGCCAGACTCGTCTAATGATCGTCAGGCGCGCTGAATTCGGCACGTTCAATTATACAGGTGATTAGTGTCATACGTACATGTTCTTTTTTATGACAGCATTAAATAATTGAATACAAAAAAGCAAATACACTGTATAGAGTGTAGAATTATGATGGGGCAGGTTGAAAAAATTTATTGATGAAATCGAATTTTAATGAAAGCCACAAAAAAGTCTTTATTTTACATCGGCTAATGAAAAAAATAACTATAATTGATCAAAAATAATAATCAATAATTTAATGAAAAATATTATTATGATTAAATATAACCAAATAAATAGCTGCTATTTTTATAGCAGGTTGAAATTACTCGCTGAATGTCAATGCGCCCTTGCAGCAACACAAGCAGGCAGCGGGCAGCATCGTCGGCCCAATAGCAGTGATAGCACAAGCAGCGCATGCATATTCTTTCATCTACAGCTAGCAGCAGGTCCACAGTACAGCACTTAGGAAGTGAATTGTAATTCATGTAAAAGTAAAAACTATTATTTTAACAATATATTACACATGATTATGTTCGTTCTGCTAGCGGAATATAAAAAATAAACTGTAATAAACGTTATAGAGATAATTTATATTTCTTTTAAAACTAATCATATTTAACCACCCATACAGATATTGCGTTTTTTTATATAAAGTTTCATTTGTTATCTGTTAATACTGTTAATATGCGCCATTTAGCCACCCATACAGATATTGCATTTTTTTTTATATAAAGTTTCATTTGTTATCTGCTAATAGTGCTAATACTGTTAATATGCGCCATTTAGCCAAAACAACAACTAATGCTAAAAAATAGCTGCTATTAAAATAACAGCTATTTTTAACTGCTAATTGAAAGTGGCAGTAGCAGAAGTAGCTGCTAAACAAAAATAGCTGGTTCGACCCATCACTATAGTGTATATTGTCATATGGTAGTAAGAACGAACTCAAAATCCGAGTAACTGACAGAGATAGGTATACAAGGGACAGGGGTCTAGGCAGCTGCGCTCAGGTAACTCGCATTCCAGCGTCGTTACCTAAATACGCACGTGCTGCTATTCCACTCCTCGTTTAACTACCTGGCAAGGTCTTCGTGATTGTAAATGTCAGCCAGACGTGTATTTTCTATGAAATTATAGTATAATCTATCATGTGGCAAATTTTCAAATCCGGGAAAATAAGAGCAAAAATTTTCTATTTTTCCCATTTTGAAGATGCCGCCAGACTCATTTGCCAATTTATTAAATGAGCCAGACTTATTTTTAATTACAGTTTAGAATTGTATCAATTTATGTGCTAAATTTCAAGCCTGGCAAAATAAGGGTTACGGATCCGCAAAATTCGTCAAATTTTGAAATCCGCAAATTTTCAGCCAGACTCACTTTCCGCTATCTGAGATAAGCCAGACTGCTATTTTCATAAACTTTATGTTCCACTTTAGTAAATGTAAAATATTTATGACTGGGAAAATAAGTGGACTTGCATTGTGTTTTTATTTTTTGAATCCATCCAAAAATTTTAGCCAGACTCAAAAATTCTTGTTTTTTGTCACTAAGAGAACAGATTAATTCATATACACCGACTGGGAAAATAAGTACGAAAAAATTTCACTGCCTCCTGGACTATATTGTTCACACAGTTCCGGAGACGAAGAGGGAGGTTTTTTAGTACGGTACGAATCCCACATATCCCCGTTGCGTCAGTTCATCAGCACGGGTCGAACCTTTTGAAGGTTTTTCCTCCAAAAAAAAAAAAAAAAAAAACTACACGAAATGAGAAATCAACTTGAATTCTTACAAGAATTTGTAAAAACTAATCCAACTGTCGATAATGTTTCATATCTCAAAACCTTTAGATCTTCTTATAACATCGAACTTAGAAAACATAAAACTCAAGCGCACGACAACTACATAGCCTCACATGGCAATCCTCAACAAGCGATGTGGAAACTCATTAACAACAATAAACCTGATTCACACCAGGTTACGGATAAAATCACATCAAACGACTTCAACAAATACTTTGTTAGTGTAGCTGAAAATATAGTAAAAGAATTACCAACAAGGAATAACATCTATACGGACTTTCTGCATAACATCATAACACCTAACATATTCAACTTTACTATAGTCTCCGCAGAATTCATACTTACGATAATAAATAACTTAAAAAATAAAAAAAGCAAAGACGTGTATAACATGAGTACGAGAATAATCAAGTCGATTAAACAATCAATATTATTACCCTTAACGGCCTTAATAAATGTAAGCATCACAAATAACGTATTTCCCAATTGCTTAGAAATAGCAAAGGTGGTTCCCATCTATAAAAAAAATGACATAGATGATCCCACTAACCATAGGCCTATATCGGTCATACCATGTTTAGGTAAAATCTATGAACTAGCTCTGAAAGGCCAATTAGTAGGCTATTTTGAAAGTTATAACCTATTTAATCCAAATCAATTTGGATTTAGGAAAAATGTATCTACTATATTAGCAATAGACAAATTAAGAACCATAATTAACACAGGTTTTGAACAAAAACAATTCACTTGCTCAAAGTTCCTAGATCTCACTAAAGCTTTTGACTGTGTATCACATCAAATCCTTATAAACAAGTTGTATTTTTATGGCTTCACAACTGACAGTGTTAGGCTTATCGAATCATACCTCAGCAATAGAACACAATGTTATCTACAACAATATTAAATCAAGTAAACTTAGAGTGAATACTGGTGTCCCACAAGGTTCAGTTTTGGGCCCAGTACTTTTCTTAATCTATATCAATGATCTGACTCTTACAATAGATAATTCAACTTCTATCATCTTATTTGCTGATGATGCAAATATTATTAAACGCGATAATAATATAGATGTTTTATTAGAAACAATGTTGGAAACTGAATCTAAGATACAAAACTGGTTTCTTTCAAACCAACTGAAGCTTAATACTTCTAAGACTGAGTCAATGGTGTTTGGCCTCAGAAACATGGACCTAATAGAAAATCAAAGCTCAATCAAATATCTGGGTGTCTATATAGACCACAAACTATCATGGGAAAACCACACAGATCATGTTTGTAAAAAAATTTCAAAAAATATATACCTACTTCGCAGCCTAGCTCATCGGGTGTCAACAGAAACTCTCATCACAGCCTGCCACAGCCTTATACATTCTGTGATATCTTATGCTATCCTCGTTTGGGGACATGCTGGCTCCACGTCCAGCGTGTTTTCCATGCAAAGACGAGCACTAAGAGTAATAGCAGGACTTAAATTCAGAGATGATTGAAAATCAAAGTTTATAGAATTTAATATTTTAACTGTTCCATGTACATATATATTGCAATGTTTACTATACATAAAAAATAATTTAGGCACACTCACAACTCGTGACGAAATTCACTCATACCAAACATGTCATCGAAATGACTTAACTATTTAAGATTAACAAAAACCAGGGATGGTACTGCATACTGGGGCATCAAGCTCTATAATGCTCTACCTCAAGAAATTAAACTTCTCTCACAGACACCTTACAAATATAGAATTAAGCAGTTTCTCTTACGTAATGCCTTCTTACCTTACAGGAATTCTTAAATAGTAATCTAACCACAATATAAATAATACTGAACTGAAGATAAAAATGGATTTAAATGTCTTTCTATTGTATTCTTTTAATCCTTGTGTTGTAATTTATTCGTTTGCAAATATAAATTATATCTGTTTTTTTTTATGTTAGATACTTTTATATTATCGAAATATTTTTAAGAATTTTAAATGTCCATGTAACTAAATGTTGGTTGTATCCTTTGACTTGTGAAAATACTGATGTATACTTGACACCAATAAATTATCTTATCTTATCTTATCTAATAAATGGCTGGCCAAAAAATTGCAAAGAAATCCCGAAAGGGATAAAATTCTATTACAGATTTAGAGGTGAGCTTAATGTCATAAATGAGCTTGTGTATCTGGGGCAGAAATTGATAGTGCCTCAAGCGAGTAGACAGGACATTCTTCAAAAAATTCATTATTAGGCAGGGACCGAAACCGAAATTTATTTCAGTTCGGTATCAGTTACAGTTAACTGACGAGCAACTTTTTTGGTTTTCGGTTACGGTTTCGGTGTTCAGAGCAGCGTTAATTTGGTTTTCGGTTTTGGTTTTCAAAGCATCGGTTACGGTTTCGGTTCGGTTACGGTCCCTGCACTTATGTATAAACAAGTGTTTGTTTAAAGCACGAAGTTCTTTTTATTGGCCAGGAATGTCTAAACAAATAATGGATATGGTCTTTTCATGCCACCTATGTCAAACATATCAAAACAGCCAAAGACCTGAACCGATGGTTTTTCACAAGATAGTCAAGATCCCATTCTACAAAGTAGCTGCTGATATTTTTCATTTACTTAATCAAATCCATTTATTAGTAACAGATTATTATTCTGAATATGTTCATGTTGTCAATTTACATAGAGATCTTTCATGTCAAAACGTTATAAATAAATTAAAAGATATTTTTTCGAAGTTTGGAATACCAACGATTCTTGGTTCGGATAACGGACCAGAATTTACCAGTTATAAGTTTCTTCAGTTTTCTAAGGACTATAATTTCCAACATGTAAAAAGCTCTCCTAAATATCCACAAAGTAACGGGGTCGTAGAAAGGGCCATTAAAACAGTAAAATCGGTATTAAGAAAATGTTACTTTGATAGGAAAGATCCCTACTTAGCCTTATTAGATTTACGTAATACACCAATTGAAGGAGAAACGTCCCCTGCGAATCTCCTCATGGGTAGAAATTTAAAATCTCATATACCTCAAGTTAATAAAAAATTTATTCCGAAGAAGTATAACAAAAAGAAATTTGATAATTTTATCGATAACTCGCAGAAAAAACAAACATTTTATTATAATGACAGAGGCACTAATAAGTTGAATGATTTAAAACCAAACTGTAAAATTACGGTTCAGTTAAAACCGAAAGGACATTGGCAGAGAGGTAAAATAGTTAAAAAAGTTGGTATTAGATCGTAAAAATTATGCTTGGAGGATGGTAAAATTTTTATCCGTAACCGCAGATTTATTAAACCTTGGATACACCAGGCTCATTCCTCCAAACATGGTCCATACAGTAAACACAATAAAAGACAAAGTAATACTAATTTTAATAATAAAGATGCTGGAGAGGATTTTAGTTTGTATAGAACGATAGATGTAGAAATAATGTACCACTCGACCATGCGATTGTAGATGTAGAACTACCTCGTAACGCTCAGATTATTAGTAATTCCAGTCAAATGGTAAACAATTATGTTACTGGAAGAGCTTCTAGCGGACACCTAGAAGCTAAAGAGAGCGAAAGCCTAGTTGATAGGGAAGGTTTAAACAAGGTTCAGTGTGAACGCAATAATAGTAGTAGTAGTACCGATGACGATCAATTTGAAAATTGTATTAACAATCAAAGTGAGGAAAGTTTAGCAAGTGAAAAAGATAATATATCTGAAAATATTGTAGATAAGGGTAGCAGTAGCGATAGTGTAAATTCCAATACTAGTGGAAGAGATCAGTTCGCTTTAGTACCACAGAATTTCATTACGCAAACTGGCAGAATGATTAAAAGACCTCACAGGTATCAAATGTAATCAGGGCCGGCGGAAGAGGTGGGTAGTACTACCCACCTGAAAAATCTGTAGGTGGGGAATTATCCACCTGAAAACTTATTATTCTACACTATTAACATGTTTTTTTAAGAATTCCTCTGCACTACCCACCTGGATTGATCACGTTTTGCCGGCCCTGAGTGTAATCACAGAATTACTTGATTTAATATTATTAGTATGTCTTGTAGTGAGCTTCAAGATCAGACGGATTTATTGAACAAGCAAACAAGTGTTTTTTTCGATGTTAAAGTTATTTTTTTAGTTGAATAATGCCTGGTTCAAGTGATAGACAAGATAGTGAACCTATGGATGTGGCTATCAACGATGTAAATAAGAAAAAGAGGAAATTTGATGAGGATGAATTATTAAGGAGTATCAGACAATTAAACGATGAACAGATACATGAAATTATTGGATATACAAAAAAATGCCATACTGATAAAGGAACTAAAACTGATAGCAATATACAAAAACTGCCACAAAATAATGAATTTCCAAGCACTTCTAATCAACAAAAACATCAAACTGAAAATGAAGATACAGGGTGGACAACAGTTACAAGAAAACATAGAAATTATTCATCAGTCATGAAAGAAATTACTAATAAACAATTTACAAATTTATTTCATATAAACACAGCTAATATTAGCAGTAGAGTAGAAATGGCGGATCTTTGGGAATCAGTACGACCATCTAATACAGACGTCATATTAAAAACAAAAAAAGGCTTTCTTTTAAAAAGTAATACCGCTAAAGTAATATTGTGTAACACTGAAAATTTTGCAGAATCACAAAAAAATTAGCGCATATACAGAAACTTCACCTTATAAAACCACTCACACACAAGAATCTACAAAGCCTAGTGAATCTTATTCATGCATGATTGCTTCGGTGGATATGGACATTACAGACAACCAGATCAATGAATTTTTAACATTCTGTGAAGTGCCACATAGATACTGCAAAAGGATAGTTGCAAAATCAAATAATAAACCCACCCACATGTTATGGATTATTACAAATCATCTAAGAGCCTATGAAAAATTATTGCAGGAAGGATTATTCTATAAAAACCGACATTACGTGGTTTATCCAAGTTTGCCACCTTCTCCAGCTCCCCTTCCATGCAGTAAATGTTTAGAATTCACACATAGAACCGAAGAATGCAATGCCCCTCCAAAGTTTGGAGAAAATCCTTCTACCATAAAATGTAAAAGTTCTCTGCCTCCAAAATGTAATGCTTGTGGTTCTGAGGACCATCAGGCTTGGTCGTTTAAATGCCCAAATCGTCCTAGGAAACCAATTGAAGGGATACCCAATGGTTCAGTTAAATCACTTAACAAAAAAACACATGAAATCAATGTTGAAACAAAGGCAAATTCCATGATTCATTCTCCAGTAACAATTCACGATATTATAATTAGCACTTATGTGAATAAACTTAAAAGAGCATCTGCACGTGACGTCACAAGGTCGTTGCTTGGATGGTAAACACCTCACTTTATTTCTAATGCTTGTGGTTTGGTGAGAGTTGTGCTTTGTGATATTCGAAGTTTGTATACTTTGAAAAATAATATATATAGCTGGGTGATTTTCTGCGTATGTTATAAGGAAATTTGACTCTAATTATGTATATTAATTATTATTATTATACGTTGAACACTGAAATTCATAAGGAAATAAAGTGAGGTTATTTATTTGTTTACCATTCAAGCAACGACCTTGTAACGTATGTGCAGATGCCCTATAAACCAAAGGTCATAAATAGAGTAAAATTACTGGATAAATTAAGGAAAACATTAATACGTTTGTTGGCAATAAGATTTATATCTTGATGTTTGATATGCTGCTCAACGACTTCAATTCACCTACAGAACCACTACATGGAAGACAGGATGTTCAACTCCACTCCAATGCTTAATATTCTTTACACAAATGTCAATAGTTATATGCCTAAGAAATACTTAATAAACAACATTACTTATTGAAGATCTAAATATAAATTGTGCGCTATTTGAAGAAGTAAAACGAAAGAGGAGTCAAACACAAAATACCGAAATTGGAATATTATCCAAAGAAATGGTAATATTGTAAATAACAATGTAAGGGGTGGTAGTCTTATTCAAGTCCACCCATCGTTGAAAATGGGTAAAGCCAACGCACCAGGGGTCAATAATCCGTTAAATGAAGTATCACATTTCACCATACCATTTCAAAATGATTTTCTACATATTTTCCTGGTTTATATTCATCCGACTTCAAACATAAAAGAAAACAGACAATTAAATACCTTCCTCAACAAAACAACATTTCAAAAGGCAAACATTTCTCTAACGTTTCTTATGCCAAACAATATTGATTCTACACCTGATGCTCTTCTCTACACAAAAAATATTTCAAACAACTTCCAGAAAATCGAAGTTATCCCAGATGTTGGTTTCGATCACTTGTCGATTAAAATTAATTTTATCTTAAATTTGCCAGTAGACTTTTCAGATCAAGAAGTGAATACTATATACTTATACAATAAATGTAATATGGATAAAGTAAATGCTGAAATGCTTAGATATATCGAGGAAAATAGATTCATCACTCCAGATACAATAAAATAATTTAATGAGAGGCTAAAAAGTTCAATTCTAAATGAAACCAACTTCTACCCACAAATACTTTGCACATCAGATACCACCATTCATAATAAGATTGATCAAACAGAAAAGAAAAATTTATAGAGATTACAAGCATAATCGAGACACTGATCTCAAAAGAAAAGTCAACGATCTTAACAAAAATATTCATAATATGATAATGCAATTTAAGTCCACAAAATGGTTGGAAGCGTGTGAGGAAATAAATAAATCAAAAGGACGTAACTTTTTTTCACAAGTCAACAAAGTAACCAAATACAAACAGAAATTTCACAAGTCAACAAAATAACCAAATACAAACAGAAATTTCACGTGCCAACAATAGAAGAAAATTTATTACAATATTTGCTGAAAACCTAAAACAACTTTATGTTTATAATAATAACCCCAACTTCAACAATGAAACATTTAATTCTGTAACGGGATGGCATAATCAGTTTTTTGATCATATTGACATAAATGAGGGTATAGAAATTAACGAAGAGGAGTACTTCCAAATTCTTGATAAACAAAAAAATTCGGCGCCTGGCATCGACAATGTTCCCTGGTCGTTAATAAAAAAACTAAACTACGATATCCATCTTTATATAAGAAATAAAAATATATGATTCTGTTTAAACCATCACAATCTTCCAGCCGAATGGAAAAAAAGACAAATAATCGTAATCCCTAAGCCTAACACTGATCACAAAATAACGGATAATTATAGACCAATTACTTTATTACCGGTTCTTGGAAAACCTTAAATCAGCCGCTGTTTTCTTAGCCATTAAAAAAGCATTTGATAGTGTATGGCATTTGGGTTTACTTTACAAATTAAACAAATTAGAAATCCTTAACTAGGTATCTCATTTATATTATAAGAAGCTTTTTAGAAGAGAGAAAACTATACGTGAAAATAAACAACGCTGTCGGATGGTTTTTTTGCTGAACAGGGATTACCTCAAGGTTCTGCATTATCACCAGTTCTATATAATCTATACTGCTATATTTTTTCATCTGAAATTGATCCAAAGGCTTGCCTACCTACCTACGTTACCTACCTGGCTACCAGCGCGGTAGCTCAATTGGTTAAGGCGTATTGCGTGGCGAATATGCTGATCGACGGTCTACCGCGCTCTGGGTTGGACGCCCAGCCCCGGTATTGACAACACCAGTGGGTGTGCATGTATGTCTGCGTTTTTCCAAACGTGTACCCCCTTCCGCACAGCCCTGGCTTTGGATTTGGGGGTTGTCTACTATCTGTGGTGTTTATTTACCTTCTACAATATGCTGATGATACCACTCTAATTTCACATGACAAAACTCTAAGCAAAACCATTGGTAATTTACAAACTATGATTAATGACATGGAGAAGTGGTTTGAAAAACGGAGACTACAATTAAATCCTGCTAAAGCCCATTTTCTAATTTTTAACCATAAACTGTCCATGGATTCACCGTCAATCAGCATATGAAATTCAAGAATTCAACCTACTTCATTTGTGAGATACTTGGGAATAGAATTAGATCACAGATGTAACCTAAAACACAGGGCTGGCCCGTCCATATAGGCAAACAAGACGACGGCCTAGGGCGCTCGAATTTGGGGGGCGGCATGGCGAGGGTACAAGACGAGCGACAGCGATTTGACCATGCAGGGTGATCAGCTCGCGTGCTGTCTACTATGCTGCACTGCTGTATAGTGTAGCGGCATAGCAATAGAATAGAATAGAAATATTTATTCTCTATTTAAGATACAAATAATGTACATATGGCAAGCCAAAAATATAGCACACAAATAAATCATAGTAACATAATGTAGAAACATATATAAAATATTATACAATATGTCTCACTTTTCATGACTCCCATATCACAGCTCGATTATTATCAATGCGATTTTTTTTAAATTTGGGTGGAAGGTACCTGCCCATCAGGAGATTGTGTGACGGTAAAATATTTAAAAATCGACCGTTCGTCGTTATGAAGAAAAATATACCTAATTCTGGAAAAAAAGATTTATTGAAAAATTAATGCAATATTTTATATTATTGAACAGCATGCGTTAAGCCCCTATATCCAAAATTTAACAACATTTTGATTTATGGTTTTCGAATTATGGCCCCCTTACAATCACATCTTTCAGATCAGATATTGAATTATGAATAACTTGGAAATAAATTATTTTTCGAAAATAGTCATTATTCATTTTCTATTTAAAATCATGCACTTCTTCTATCACCCACTGCCATTGATACTTTTAAATTTCATAGACCAAGAATTTTTACTGGAAAATTACCAAAGATTTTAAACCAAGCAGGCCTGTAAATTATTTGGGCATTAAGGATTGCCGTCTTTGAAAGTATCAGTGCCAATTGGGTGTTTTCACTGTATGCAAATTTGCTTTTTTGATATTATTAAAATGAAGTATTCCATACATTAAAGTACTTACCAATATTTAAACACCATTCTTTCATCTATCAATTTAAAATTTCAACAAATAAATAACAAAACTGAATAA
This sequence comes from Rutpela maculata, assembly GCA_936432065.2. Taxonomy (NCBI): domain Eukaryota; kingdom Metazoa; phylum Arthropoda; class Insecta; order Coleoptera; family Cerambycidae; genus Rutpela; species Rutpela maculata. The sequence goes on from OW386292.2 coordinate 83,235,904, forward strand.
CTGAACGGGTATTATACAAAACGGGCTGTGACGTCATCGGTTGCATTAACATAACCTCAGCTTTTAGGTTTTTTAAGTTTATTGTCATTTTTAATGATTATATCCGCACTTCTCATATGAAACCAGTATGGCTCCAAGCAAAGATTTAAAAATTGACACACATGATGTCTCAATATTGTTGATTACTAAAAATGGGCTGCTAATTATAGGTTGGATTTCCAACCTACAAAAATCGCCTTATTTTATTGGAAGAAGATATTTAAAACTTTATGAACATTACATTGAACAAGATTTTAGTTGAAAATACGAGAACCAAGCGGAAATTTTCAATAGTGACATATTACTCGGAAATTTTTAAAAGATGTATTTTTGAGGTTAGGTGTTTATGACCGATGACGTCAACAATATAGCTTAGTGTTTTGGGCGGTAAAATTTTAATTCAAATTTAAAAATACTTTTTCTTAGATATTACTCAACTGGTTGTGGAAATTCAAATGTTTTTAGTTATAATTGAGTATTACCTTCACAGTCAATGAGATTTTAAAATTTGTGGTAGAAAAAGTGATTTTAAATAGAAAATAAAGAAAGACCTTTTTTTCGAAAAACAATTCATTTCCAAGGTATTAACTATTTAATGTCTGAAAAATGTAATATGAAGAGGTCCGTAATTCGAAAACCATAAAACAAAATGTCGCTAAACTTTGGATATAGGGATTCTAAAGTATGCTGATTAAAAATATTGTATCAGTTACTCATTAAAAAAATGCCTAATACCTTTTTTTTTTTTTTTTTGGAAAATTAAGTTCATTTTTCTTCATGACGACGAACGCCACTGGTGGATTTTTAATATACTCTGATTGGTTCATCTGGAAATCAAATTCGATTTGAGGCTCAGTCAATTGCTAAAAAAATTGCAGATTTCAAGTTTATTGCTTCTCTTGTATGGTACATTTTGTTCGAAATCAATTTAACCAGTAAGCTTCTCCAATCAAAAGAGTTTGACCTTAACGCTGCTACAAATGCTCTACTAAAAACAAAAACCTTTCTCGAAAGCTGTAGAAGTGATTTGGGATTCGAGAAAATGTCGGTAGATGCACGAGACATTTCAGAAGTCAACATTTCCGCGTTGTTTACAGCAGAAGCAGAGCCTGTCCGCTTGAGAAAAAAGAAAAGGCAGTTTATTTATGAGGCGGAAGATAAGCCTATACGTGATGAGAAAAAACAGTTTAAAATTAATTTTTATTTTGCCGTTCTCGATACTACAATAAATTCAATTGATGAGAGGTTTAATAAGATAAAAATGCTTAATCATGTTTTTGGATGTCTCTACAATGTTCATGATGAGTTGCAGAATAAAACTTCCAAAGCTGTTCTGGAATACTGTGTGAAGTTGGAAGAATCTCTGACTCGCGGAGACTCTAGACTCAATAGATATTGATGCAACTGAGTTATGCAGCGAATTGCAAGCTATTGCAAGAAGAGTACCAAACAACACTACACCAAAGGAAGTTTTAAATTACATTTGTGAAAATAAACTAATAGATAGCCTACCTAATTTAACAACTGCGCTAAGGGTGTTGCTGACACTTCCTGTGTCTGTGGCCAGTGGGGAGTGCAGTTTTTCCAAAATAAAACTAATTAAAACTTACCTGCGTTCTACAATGACTCAAGAAAGACTTGTGAGACTGTCAACATTACAAGGCTTCCAGTCAAAATTCTATTTATTTTAGTGATATAGTGACCTATTGCTGAAAATTTTAATGACCTCATAGTGTTCATATTAGACATTATAATGATCTAAAAATTTCTATTGCAGACATAAAAATGTAATGTAATTTCTAGATAACATTTTATTTTGTGTTAATATCTTTAACAGTATAAATAAATATAGCTTACACGAAAAAGAAGGTAAACGCACTAGTAAAATAAATTAATAAATATGAAAAGAATTTAAACATAAATATCTAATAGAATTTATAAAAAATGCAGATACAATATGTATATACTGAACAATATAAAAACTTATTTCTTAGAACGTTTTTGTTTTTTTATCTAAGAAGTTGGAAATAATATCATTCTTTCGTTTGTTAAGTATTCTTTCTAATGATGCTGTACTTTCTGCTTTCGTCTCTTGAGAATGTTTTGTTTTATTATAGCCATCCAGTAAACACTGGGCTATCCGAGCTTCATTCAAATCTCCATTTTTAATAGCCTTTTCTAATCGATTAGTGGCTTCTTTAAGTCTTTATGTTTGTTTTGCTTTTCTTCTTCTTTTTGTTTGAATTAATTGTTTCTTCTAAAACATCAATTGTTTTTTTTTCCTTCTTGTAATCTGTTCAAGAACATTTGCTCCAGTGGCGGCTGGTGAAATTTCAATATTTTTTTTTCTCGTCTGTGGCGCATGGGACCCATACGAAATTTGGGAAATAACATCTAGAGAAGCACTTCTCTAATGACCCCTAAAAAATTTTGAAAAAGCAGTTTGCGAAAAATTTTTGAAAATTCGTTAGCCTCCCCTGGGTCTAGGGACTCCTGTTTATTTTTATTTTTTTTGTCATATGCATTTGACTTTTCATAAAAATACAACAATAGATTTTGGAGTTTGTGAAAATATTTTCATTACTAACTGAAATACAATGAACTGAAATTTTGTAATTTACAATTTAACAAATTACAATATTTCAATTCGTTGTATCTCAGTTAGTAATGAAAATATTTTCATAAACTCCAAAATCTGTTGTTGTATTTTTATGAAAAGTCAAATGCATATGACAAAAAAAAATAAAAATAAACAGGAGTCCCTAGACTCAGGGGAGGCTAACGAATTTTCAAAAATTTTTTCGCAAACTGCTTTTTCAAAATTTCTTAGGGGTCATTAGAGAAGTACTTCTCTAGATGTTATTTCCCAAATTTCGTATGGGTCCCATGCGCCACAGACGAGAAAAAAAATATTGAAATTTCACCAGCCGCCACTGATTTGCTCCTCCTTTTTTTTCTTCGGAAATTCTAAGTTTTGTTTCATTTTCTATTTTTTTCTGTCTTTCTTCTGTTAAATAGTTTTGGTAGCTTTTATGAGCTGTTGTTGCTTTCTGAATCACAGCTATGTGTCTTGATAATAAAAAGTGACTTTTAATGACCTTTTTCATGGAAAAAGTGACATTTAGAGACATATTAAAAATAAAGTGACTTTTAGTGACTTAAGTGACCTCGCTGGAAGCCCCGACATTATCAATTGAACAAGAAATAGCTGAAACAATTGATTTAAAAGAAATTGTTTCCAATTGTGCTAAAATCAAGGCAAGAAAAATGAAAATTATGTAATTGTAGACTTAATGTTCTATAACATAATTTTCATTTTCAGTCTATAATTACAGCAAAAGAAAGTGGAAACAATCTCCTTTAAGCAAATCTTTTATCTGTACCTTTATTGAGTGAATAAAGTAAATTATTTGATTAAAAATTACATTATTGTTTTACATTGGTGTTTTATTTTGTTGCGATTTTTTTGTTTAAAGGGGCCCCATTCAAGTCGTTTGAATAGGGTGCTCAAATGAAGAATTACAACACGAGCAAAATATTTTCGCTCTGACATATAAAAATGAGGGAATTTCAGTACAATCTGCTGCCAAAATATACAAATCCATCCAATCCCATTTGCCGGCCTCTTTTAGATTATGGACATACTTTATACCTGAACTGCCGTAAATCAATCAAAAAAAACACCAAGTTGCTGAAACCTCCGCTTTGAGACTAATTACGAAGATGCCCCATCCGAGAATCCACTCCACAAGCCTTCTAACAATTATCTTTATACCAAGTTGAAAATCAATCCTATCCAGGAGATTAAATATGCTCTCCCAGAGATTCGCACGAAGTTCTCAAAATTTTGAGATTATAAATCCTCTTCTGAGAACACGAACAGTTCAGAGGCCGAGGTGTCGTTTTCCCGAGAGAACTATTCAAGAAATTTTGATTTCCTTACAAGTAGCTAATTAAACTCTTTCTTTTTGAAATCCTCCTATTTGTATTTTTGCTTTCAATCATCATATATCGTATACTTTAAATTGTATTATGAAACATTCTTTTTTTTTTATTGTATATTATGAAATGTTTTTTTTTTCACACTGAAATTAATCTTACTTTTCACTATATATAATTTTTGCAATAAATATTAAATGATGTAATGGACAGGCTGAAGGACCTCGGTCGATGGCCTTTTGGTTATATTTGTATTGTTTACTTGTATGACCAATAAAGATCTGTTATTATTATATTAGTCGGAGGAACGCATTAAAATACTTTACATAAACAAATTTAATGTCAGCCAACTACTACCTACACTAGGTTGTGTTTAAAAGGAAGGATGTGTGAAATGTGTTATATAGGGTGATTTTTAAGTATCGAAATAAATGTTGAAATGTTTTGTTAAAATGCGACACTACTGTGATATTAGATTTAAGTACCCCACATTACAAGTATGTACTTATATAGAAGACGGTGATATTACACTACATGGAAAAAAATCCTGCACTGTCTCCAAGAGTAGTCCTGTTCTTGAATTTTAAATTTGATACAAGCGTAGAAGTCTAGGTTAAATAATAGAAATTTCAACGCTCTACAAAAAAAGTACACTTTTGTCATATCTATTACCATTTTAGCTACGCAAGTAGTGAAAGGCCAAAAAATGCTATCCTTGATTTTTTTACAATATTTTGTAATTACATAATTACAAATACTACTCCCATCGAACTTTTCGAGTACCGGGAAATTATTGCAAGTGATTAACATGAGAGCCTCACAGGTACAGAAATTTTACTCTTGATAAAAAATTGCTTGAAAAGAAACCTCTTTTAACACTGTTAAAGTATAGGTAAAGCATACAGGCTCCGCAAAAAAATATAAAATTCAGCTTTAAAAATTTTTTAATTCGATATTTTTGAATTAACCAAAGCAAAGTGCGTCTAAACACAAGTGTAAAATCTAGGAATTTTTTTTGTTCCTGCCATGGATGCTACAAAAAAAAAGTTGCAAAATGTTTATTCTTTCTGTTTTACTTCCACGTCCAGTGGAAGTATAGTAACGACAAAAAAAATTTTAAACATCTTTATTATTCAAATAGGCTTAGAATGTCATGGAACGTCGAGATTTTAAGTTTGAGTAAAAAAAAAATTCTGTCTGTCTGCCGGTCTGTAACTTTTTTTGTGCGCACGTTTACTCTGGGACCGTTTAAGATATTGACTTGAAATTTGGTACATCTATGTATTTTAACAAGATCTGGAACTAGATTATATTTTCATCTCGTTCCATCGAAGGGTTGGGGGGAAAATTGGGGTAAATAGGTAAATGAAGCAGGTAACAGTCCATAAAATTGGTATTTAGTATATAATGAGAAGCAAAGGTTTCAAAAAATTTTTTGGCATTAGCCACCCCCATTACCATTATTAAAGGGGATGAGAAAAGATTGTGATTTAGTGTGTGTACTATGTACAAGAACCAAAAACCTCAAAATATTTTTTTACTTCATCCACCCCCCACTACTCCCTATCACTACCCCCACCCCACTACCGATGTTGGGTATCGTTTTATGAGTTTTTGGAGTAGAGGATTTCAAATATTATATTATTAAAGTTCCATAAACAATTAAGTATTTCCACATGCAAAATTTTTACGTTGTGACAGACTTGGATAGAAAATCTGGATGTGGAAGTAGTGATTCCTTGGGCAGCAGTTTTCTACTAATTTTTCACTGCTTAATTTATTTTAAAACCGTACATAAGATATACAAAAAATTACTTTGTTCTTTACGTGTATTTGGGCGTCCTTTATACTTTGGCTATTTCAACATTATTAAATTATATACAAACTATTTGAAATTTGATTTTTCTGTTTTGTTGCCAAAAATTGAATAGCATTAAAATTGGTTTCTTTTAAAAGCAAAACTTTTTATAAAACTATAAAACGATAATAAAAAATATTTTATTATATTTAAATTGTATTACCAAGTCTTTCTAGTTGGCTGTACATTAAATTTATAATTATTTATTTATTTCTCTATAGTAAAAAATATTTTTGCTATTTAGCGTTTATATTGAGTTTTATGAATTCGTTATTTATTTTATATAATGTGAATGTGTTGTTATGTTATACTTATAAAAAAATACATTTTACTTTTTTGGTAAAAATAGAATAGGACCTATGTACTGTTATTTTTAAATTGTGCAATTCCCATTTTTTGAATTTGTTGTACATTTACTCTTATCTGTGTTTACCTTTATTCATAATAAAAATCTTTAGAACTACATTATGTTTTCTATTTTTTCTGATTTAAACTGAAAACACTTTAAGACAAGGGCGGATCTGGACCTTGAGCTTGGGGGGCAACCCAAAATTTTTTGGTGAGCGGGGGAGAGAAATCTGAAAAAAAAATTTTTTGAAGAGCGGGGGGGGTAATTACCCTATTAAAAATTTTTTCTTCCCAAAATTAACAAAAAGCATACCGTTTTAATTGATGATTTACAGAATCTTGGGGAGGGTAATTACCCCATTACCCCCCATAAATCCGCGCCTGCTTTAAGAAGCCATTATATAGATAATTCTCAGAGAACTACTGTTGTATTTATGGTGAAAGCATCTTGTATATCCACTAAGTTGAGGAATCAATTTTCTTAATGTTTCATTACATATTTCAGTCATTGGTGCGCATTTTTATTTAGAAGGGAAAGGTCGGTTTTTCGAGAAGTCATATTAGGCATAATTTTTTTACTGAAAAACTAATACAATATTATTCATAAGCATACTTTAGAACCTCTATATCCAAAATTGAATGATATTTTGATTTATAGTTTTAGAAATACGGCCCACCTGAAATAATATTTTTCAAGTATTAAATAATTAATAACGGGGAAACAAATTGTTTTTAGGAAAAAAGTGATTTTTCATTTTCTATTTATATTCACTTTTCATCAAATTTCGTAGGCCAAAAATTAGAAAAACAATTCATTGCTAAGTTATTAATTATTTAATATTTGAAAAATGTAAATTTAAGGGGGCCGTAATTCAAAAACGATAAATCAAAACGTGGCTAAATTTTTGATACAGGGGTTCTAAAGCACGCTAAACAATAGTATTGCATTAATTTTTTCGGTAAAAAAATGCCTATTATGATTTCTCTAAAAATCAACCCTGTTTTTCGTAACCATTTCAGGACGGCAATGGTTTTAACACGCCAAGCTGCACAGACTGCAGCGGACTGCGCTTGTGGATTTGTCCGTTTGCAGCCGCGAACTATAAGGACTTCCCGGCTCCCAAACTCAACATTTTTATGAATTTAGGGGAAATGTCAATAAAAAAATGCTAATAATACAAATAAAACTTGTATTTACTTACCAAATATAAAATAGCAAAAAAAAATTGAACTAACGGTGGGAGGAGTAAGAAAAGGGTTGAACCAATAATGTGTAATAGGCGGATACGTATATTTCCAGTAATTAAGTGCACCTCTTGTCGTGCGTAGATATCCGGTTCCCGGCTGACCAGCACGAAAAATTTTTGCGGATTCGTCTGTTTCCCGCCGCGAAAGGGTTAATAAAAATGCACAATAAAAACTTTGTAATAAATGCAGCTATTCTAATTTCAGGTAGTGCCAAAGGCTTGATTTAAAAATATGTTACAGTGATTTTAGCCATTGACGCGTCAATGGCTGAAATCAGTTTTGTTTTACACAAAAAAGATATAGTAAAGGTCTTTTGATATGGATTCAAATTTGGTTAAAATTGGATTAGTAATAACTAAGCTACGAAAAGAGTTTATATTTAGATTATATCAATTTTAGCTATAATTAAAATAAATTCAGGCGTAGCTCTACAGGAGTATATAGAATATTTGTTTAAAAACATGCTATATTTGATTTCAATGAAATAAAAACTTTGTAATAAATGCAGCTATTCTAATTTCAGGTAGTGCCAAAGACTTGATTTAAAAATATGTTACAGTTTGATTTAAGAATATGTATTTTCTTCAATGTTTCGAATCAAGAACATATTATTTATATACAGTGTGTCCCATTTTTCACGGTAACACCTTCGTAGCTTAGTTATTACTCATCCAATTTTAACCAAATTTGAATCGATATCAAAAGACCTTTACTATATCTTTTTTGTGTAAAACAAAACTGATTTCAGCCATTGACGCATCAATAGCTGAAATCAGATTTGTTGTACACAAAAAAGATATAGTAAAGGTCTTTTGATATCGATTCAAATTTGGTTAAAATTGGATGAGTAATAACTAAGCTACGAAGGTGTTACCGTGAAAAATGGGACGCACTGTATATAAATAATATGTTCTTGATTCGAAACATTGAAGAAAATACATATTCTTAAATCAAACTTTAACATATTTTTAAATCAAGCCTTTGGCACTACCTGAAATTAGAATAGCTGCATTTATTACAAAGTTTTTGTTGTGCATTTTTATTAAAAAGAGTTGATTTTTAGAGAAATCATAACAGGCATTTTTTTTTCCGAAAAAATTAATGCAATATTATTGTTCAGCATGCTTTAGAACCCTTATATCAAAAATTTAGCCACGTTTTGATTTATCGTTTTCGAATAACGGCCCCCTTAAAATTACATTTTTCAAATATTAAATAATTAATAACTTAGAAATGAATTGTTTTTCTAAATTTGGTCTACGAAATTGATGAAAAGTGATTATAAATAGAAAATAAGAAATCACTTTTTTCCTAAAAACAATTTGTTTCCCCGTTATTAATTATTTAATACTTGAAAAATATTATTTTAGGTGGGCCGTATTTCTAAAACTGTAAATCAAAATATCATTCAATTTTGGATATAGAGGTTCTAAAGTATGCTCATGAATAATATTGCATTAGTTTTTCAGTAAAAAAATTATGCCTAATATGACTTCTCGAAAAACCGACCTTTCCCTTCTAAATAAAAATGCGCGCCAATGACTGAAATATGTAATGGAACAATAATTAGATGTTAATCGACTTACCTTAAGAAAATTGATTCCTCAACTTAGTGGATATACAAGATGCTTTCACCATAAATACAACAGTAGTTCTCTGAGAATTATCTATATAAAATGACTTCTTAAAGTGTTTTCAGTTTAAATTAGAAAAAATAAAAAACATAATGTATAGTTCTAAGATTTTTATTATGAATAAAAGTAAACACACATAAGAGTAAATGTACAACAAATTAAAAAAATGGGAATTGCACAATTTAAAAATAACAGTACATAGGTCCTATTCTATTTTTACCAAAAAAAGTAAAATGTATTTTTTATAACATAACAGCACATTCACATTATATAAAATAAATAACGAATTCATAAAACAATATAAACGCTAAATAGCAAAAATATTTTTTACTATAGAGAAGTAAATAAATAATTATAAATTTAATGTACAGCCAACTAGAAAAATTTGGTAACACAATTTAAATATAATAAATAATTCTGCTCGTACGTGCAGATTTGGTTAACATAATATGGAAATTTTTTATTATCATTTTATAAAAAGTTTTGCTTTTAAAAGAAATCAATTTTAATGCTATTCAATTTTTGGCAACAAAACAGAAAAATCAAATTTCAAAAATTCAAATAGTTTGTATATAATTTAATAATTTGGAAACAGCCAAAGTATAAAGGACGCCCAAATACACGTAAAGAACAAAGTAATTTTTAGTATATCTTATGTACGGTTTTAAAATAAAGTAAGCAGTGAAAAATTAGTAAAAAACCGCTGCCCAAGGAATCACTACTTCCACATCCAGATTTTCTATCCATGTCTCTCACAGCGAAAAAATTTTGTATGTGGAAATAATTGTTTATGGAACTTTAATAATATAATATTCGAAATCCTCTACCCCAAAAACCCATAAAACGATACCCCACATCGGTAGTAGGGTGGAGGTGGTGATAGGGGGTAGTGGGGGGTGGATGAAGTAAAAAAATATTTTGAGGTTCTTGTACACAGTACACACACTAAATCACAATCTTTTCTCATCCCCTTTAATAATGGTAATGGGGGTGGCTAATGCCAAAAAGTTCCAGATCTCGTTAAAATACATAGATGTATCAAATTTCAAGTGAATATCTTAAACGGTTCCAGAGTAAACGTGCACAAAAAAGTTACAGACAGACAGGCAGGCAGGCAGGTAGACAGACAGAATTTTTTTTACTTAAACTTAAAATCTCGACGTTTCATGACATATTTTCTAAGCCTGTTTGAATAAAATTTTTTTAAATTTGTCGTCGCTATACTTCCTCTGGACGTGGAGTAAAACAGAAAAAATAAACATTTTTGCAACTATTTTTGTCAGCATCCATGGCAGGAACAAAAAAAAATTCCTAGATTTTACACTTGTGTTTGGACGCACTTTGCTTTGGTTACTTCAAAAATATGGAATTAAAAAATTTTTAAAGCTGAATTTTATATTTTTTGCGGAGCCTGTATGCTTTACCTATACTTTAACAGTGTTAAAAGAGGTTTCTTTTCAAGCAAATTTTTATCAAGGCAGGTTCAGGATTTTTCAAATAATTTAAATATTGCTATAAGCAGTTCAAACCAAATGTTTTTTTTTTCTTAAAAAAATTATTATTTATTGTTGCAACATTGCTCCAATGTTGAAGTATATTTTTTTGTTTATAAAGTGTAAATTAATATTAAGGATCGAAAAGTTGCTGATTTTTTCGAATGCTCATTCTGATGGTGCTATTAAAAAAAATTGTAATGTTGAATACTAGTATTAAAAAAATAGTAAATTTTAAACCACTATTCGAAAAAAAAAAAACAATTTAAAATAATACACAAATTGTTTATAACAATTTGTTTATTTAAAAATAATGAAAATAAAAAATAACAATTTTTTCAATAGCACCATCAGAAAGAGCATGCGAAATTATAACTTTTCATTCCTTAATAGGTATTAATTTTTTATAGTTTATAAATAAAAAAATACATTTCAACTCTTATTTTTTTAAGAAGAAAATCAAGGAACCTAATTTGAATTTTTAAAAGCCCCATCGAGTGCTGAAAAAACATTATTGAAAGTGTATATGTTTTGAATTGATTTAAATATTTTTAAACTTCATTATTATTATTATAGCCAGGCCGCTTGGAAAGTGCCGAAGAACGATCATTATTACGTTTGCGTACGGGTAGCTGTAGATCCTAAACTATGATGGATGCCCTTGCAGACTTTTTTCTGGAAAATTCGATGGTCTACAAAAAGGTTCAGTGCACTTATGTCGAATCTATTACCGTTTTTGCTACGTAAGCGACGAAAGGTTAAAAATTACTATCCTCTAATTCTTAACAATTTTCGTATAACTTTTTAAACAAATTCGATGACCTTAAAAGTACTCACAAATACTTTTCCTATCGAGCTGAATCGAATGGCTCCAAGAAATTACGTTTTCAAGCACCGGGAAATTAATGCAAGTGGTTTTACCAATTGGATTGCAATATATAGTATTTCTTCCTTATTCCACTATTTGCATATCACACATCAGACAAAACAAAACCCTTGCACTATTCACTGTTAAATGATTCTCCATTAACTGCACACAACACAACGAAAGCGGCAGGCGTCATGATAGAGGCTCTTCGTCGCATGTGCAGAAAATAACATTTAAGAATAAGTGTATTTGAAGTAAATCGAATATTGAACCTTTTGGGTTAAGAATTATATACTTAGTTCTCTATCAAGAATACTTTTTAATTAGCTTGAATTAAACTCTTCTCTTAAATGAATATGAATTTTAATCTTAACTTAAATATAAAATATTTTACCTGAATAGAATGATGCTTGGAAGTCAACACCATATAAATATTTGATAGAAATATCGACTATTATTTAACCTAGACTTCTACTCTTGTATGAAATTTAAAATTTCAAGAATAGGATTATTCTTGGAGACAGTATAGGATTTTTTTCGTGTATATTCGTCAATAGGGGAGATGTAATATACATGTGAACACACCTTAATGCTAACCTTGCAACATGTCATTCTACAAAGAATAAATCAGTGTCCACCTCAACGATGTCTATTATTGATGTGCTGGTGTGAGCGATCCCAACCTGAATATAACGTACGTTACAGATATTCTAGCTTGGTCAAATTTAAATCAATGGTATATATGAAAGGAACGAATGGTTTCTTTGAAAGTTATTTGCTGTATACCCAAAATAATATTTTATAATTATTTAATTATTTAACAATCATATGAAATGAAGCCTAAAATTGATCAATTGACTAGATTATGCACCATTTAGTAAAGCTATAATTAAGTTTTCAAAAGAAAATATCCACGAAACATTTTTAAATCACAAATATTAATACACAAAGACACTAACTGACCAAGATGATTTTCAGTAGCAATTAAATAAAACTTACTAGCTTTAGCCGTAACACATCTAACATTTCTTTTGTAATTTCATCTATGTCTTCGAAATTGTTCTGGTATACAGTTTTAAGGCAAAGTCTGCAGATTTTGTCATTTTGGAAATTCATATTGTTCAATTCTACAAATAAGTAGAAATACCCAAGTGTAGAAACTTTTTCAGGATAATATCCTAATTTTGGCACGTTGTAGAACACAAATCAACTAATCAAATATTCCATCTGTTCACGCTCTTCAAGAACAAATTTCCAAAACCATACGACTTTATAATAAATCAAAACTTGATGACTAAACACTTACAACGTACAAGAAAGGCTAAACAACACATTTTATTTTCTGATTTGAAATGCTGTCAACAACTCAACAATAGCACAGTACAGGGTTGCCAATTAGAGGTGGGTAGTGGGTAGTACTCGTATGATTCGTATCATTGGTACGAATCCTTGCAGTGATACGAATGGTACGAATCCCACAAAAGAAAAAGATTCGTACATTTCGTATCGCCGATACGATTGATACGAATATGAAATTTCGGTACCGGTATTGCGATGCGATCCTCTATATATATACTCTTAGGCCAAACACAGGCGCAAATGTAACGAAACTCTGAAGCATTGGACTATATCTAACGAACTGGAACGGCAACGCTCATTTAAAGTTGCATGGCAGGCGTCGTAGCCGCGAGAGACAGACTATGGTAAGAATCTCCATCTTTATCTGTTAGGTGCGTTGTTATGAGTGGTTTGTTTATGTGTGGTTTAAATGGGGCTTTTGAATAAGGCCGATCGTTTAATGGACTTTGTGTGTATTAGACAAGGATAGATATACTTACTTAGCGCGGGTTGCCTAACTTAACGAGACTACGCGATTTACACAAGGCGTTGCCCTTCCTATTCTCCAGTCGAGAGAATGGTCATTTCGGGAGAACTGTGGGCGTGGTTCTCTTGAAATGTGTTTTTTTTTGTTATTCTTGAGATTAAGAGAACAATCACTTCGCCTAAAAGTCAGGAGAATGCGCTTCTCTTGGTTGAGAGTAGTAGAATTAGGGATGGCTGATCCACTCATTTTTATGGATCAGTTCCAAACTGATCCAGTCCAGCGAAATATCTAGTCCAAAAATGAGTTCCAGTTCCTAGTTCGAGTCCGGACTACTCAAGGGGTACTTACTCGTACTGCATCTTGGACGTGTACCTGTACCTTGATCATTTCAATTCCGTCTGCGATTAGCAGCAGTGTTGCGAGCGCTATTACTTTTGTAATAGATCTATTACTATTAAGAGGGATAAGGATCAGCTGATCGAACCTAGTGATGCGCGATATATATCGATATATCGAAAACATCGATATTGCGATGTACGATATCCGATATTTTTACATCGATAACTTACATTTTTAAACATCGATGAAATATCGATGTAATGGCAAAAATATCGGACAGTATTTTATAATAAAAAATAAAGCAAATCTGAATCATTTGGGTTGTGGTCAGGGTTTAATACACCCTGGTTGTGGTACACCTGTTTGTTAGGATTTGCTTTGCCCAGCTCGTCAAAAAATTTATAACGAGGAGAATCTCCCTTCCCCCTCGCCCATCAAACGAAAAATTTGGATCATGGACCACCCTCCCCCCCTCCCCGCTTATCAAAAACTTTAAAAAATATCGATAATTTACAATATCGATGATTTTCACCCGATAAATATCATATATCGATAAGTTTATTCGATGTTACCATCGATATGAAGTATCGATACTTTCGGTTCGATGTCGCATCACTAATCGAACCTATCGAAGCCACCAATACTCCCCGCGCGTCGCAGATTTCCCATAGTTACATTTACGTTATCACAGAAATACGTAATTAGGGTCCGTTGCTCTCAGAGTTCAGCTAGAGAATGTGATGCAACTAACCAGGAATGTCGAGTATTAATCGTACCTTTATTCCGTCAAAATATAGCTGGCAACATTGCCTTCTGCAACGAGTCTGTGGTTATTTTATTATCGTCAAATGTGAATATTTTGATTGTTTTAGTTTATATAATGATTTTTGGATTGCAAATAAACTGATTATTTAATGAAAAATTTTATGTTAAAGTTTTTATCTTATATTTTTCAGGCCAAGTGAAATGAACGATATTACGTTATTTTTCAGCTTCGAGGACAATCAAAACATAACCTATAAGGTGGCCAGAATTTTGTTTTGAGTCATTTGCAGTATTTTCCTACCTACATTTTTTAAAATTTGTAAGTGTTGCTAAAGACCTAATGATGTGTTTAGTGTTTGCGACTCTCATTTGTTATTTGGATCATTTTTAAAATAGTACGAGATATATTTTTTATAATTAAGGAAAGCATATAGTGATTCACGAGGTGATTCATTTAATAGAGTATTACCAGTGTAGCACTAAATTAAATAATTTCGCAAAAGTAATGTACCCAGAAGAGGTAGATTACTTTAATCGTTGAATATTTTGTTTGTCTACTGGTTCTTTACGTGTATCAAAATATAGTTAAAGAGGATTATAAACTAATTTAAAATGTTTTTTAGTCGAGGACAAAGACGAACAGTACAAGAGATCTGTTGACAATGTGTTGCATTCGCCATTTGTCCTCGTCTCCAAAACACTTTAAAGTAGCTTTTCAACAACTGTCTTCGAAAATGACAAATAACGCACAATAACCGAAATGACTCGAAATTGTTTCTTTTCACACAATGTGTGCAATAATCCAAAAAAAAATAACATGTTTTTCACACCGTTCTGTCGAAAACAGAACAGGCACCTTTTATTTGTATTTTTTGAAGTAGGCTAGCCTATTCAAATTCATAGCAACTGACTTGTTTAACTACTCCAGTTTTACATTAAAGAACATGGCACAATTTTAAGGTATTTTGGCCCTCAGTAGAAAATTTTGAAATTTTAACATATAGTTTATATTAAAGGAAGTAATTTTATCATTGAAAGAAAGTCCTAAGTGTACAGGGTGTATCTGAAAAGTTAAATTAAAAATAGTGATTTTAAGATATCGCATATTTATTACTGGCGTCAGAAATAAACACTAATAACTATTTCAATTATTTATTTTCATTATACAACGTGTAATACAGTTTAAAACATGTATAGTTGCTAAACCATACAGTGTTCCAAAATTATTATCATCATAGGTTTTTAGTTTTCTTATAACAGAAAAATTAAATATATTTTAATTAATATTTAATTAGTGGTATTTAGTTGTATTTGGGTCCTATCTATTTATGTGGTGGATTTTATGTTATTTTATGTTTAGACAAAAATTATACATTGTATTACATCATACAGTGTTCCAAAAATATAATGATTACCTAATAAGCACGTTTAGAAAAATATATTTTTATCCGAGGAACATTCTGGTGATGAAAAACAATGCAAAATAGTCCAAAGAAGTAATTGTTATTAAGTATTTATTAATGGCCGTTTTTGGCAAAAAACAATCTCGAAAGTTGCAATAAAACTCTTATCATTGTCATTAACGGTGGTGGTCCCAAGCGCAAAAATGCGTAAAAACAAGGCATTATAGTTCGATAATTTCTCCCTTATCTCTGATCCGATTTAAAGACTGTTTCAACAGTTTTATAGAAAAAACTTCATAGAATGGTACCTGCCTAGCCTATTAAAAAATCCAACAAAAAATAAAAAATGAACAATAATTTTTATTTTTTGTAATGTTTTTAATAGGCAGGTACCATTCTATGAAGTTTTTTCTATAAAACTTTCGAAACAGTTTTATAGAAAAGAAGTTTCCTCGATCAGGTATAAGGGAGAAATTGTCGAGCTATGATGCCTCGTTTTTACGCATTTTTGCGCTCGGGACCGCCACCGTTAATGTCAATGATAAGAGTTTTATTGCAACTTTCAAGATTGTTTTTTTTAATTTTTCAGCCAAACGGCCATTAGTAAATACTTAATAATATTTACTTTTTTGGTCTATTTCTTGTATAATTTTTGTCTAAACATAACATAACATAAAACACACCACCACATAAATAGATAGGACTCAAATGCAACTAAATACCACTAATTAAATAGTAATTAAAATATATTACCTTTTTATCTGTTATAAGAATACTAAAAACCTGATGATAATAATTTTGGAACACTCTGTATGGTATAGCAACTACACATGTTTTAATCTGTACTGCACGTTGTATAATGAAAAGAAATAATTGAAATGACGCCAGTAATAAATATGCGATATCTTAAAATCACTATTTTTTACTTAACTTTTCAGATACACCCTGTACACTTAGGACTTTCTTTCAATAATAAAATTACTTCTTATAATATAAACTATAATCTGTTAAAATTTCAAAATTGTCTACTGAGGGTCAAAATACCTTAAAATTGTGCCATATGTCCTTTAAATTTTTAGTGTTTTGTTAAATAAATAATACCTGTTTACTTATGGAATTGTTTGTTTTTCTTGCAGTCGTAGAAAAAATATTGTGAACAACACATTTGAAAACATCTTTTCACACTCACTGGACTTGTGGATCTCGCCTTCGGCTCTTTCCACCAAACTGTCACTCGTGTGAAAAGATTGGTTTTCGGAACTTGTTTAAAATACTGTTATAGTACTTTATTAAGTACATCTTATATAAGTAGACTACAAATTTCCAATTATACTATGTTGTTGTACAATGTTTTTCTTGACAAACCTTGTCAATTTTATTGAAAAATTCTTCTTGCCCGAGCATGTGAAGCAAAATTTTGTTCACGAAACCAGTAGCAAAGTAAAGAATTTTTTGTAAGTAAAGTCTTTTGGTTTTCTTTCATAATGATTTTTTTTCTGAAATAAAATAAGTAACCATCAACAAAATGATATTTCTTTATTTTCTATGTACAAAATTTACATAATTTATTCATCGATTTAAAGAACATTATAAAAACACAAGTTTGGGAATTAAACTCACTAAAGAGGAGTTTTTAAGCAACCAGAATATAGATGAATAATGATTTGTTGGCTTGAAACTTAGAGCTATATTTTAGTAAGGGCTTCCTGTAGAAACGGGGTTGCCAGTCGTGAACTGAGCTCTTAAGCGCACCTCATTCGATATTTTTGAAGAAAACAAAGTTTCAAAGCAAAAACCTTATAAAATAAGTGGATAATAAACAAATACATAAACTTTAAAAAAATACCTCTAAATAATAGAAGAAAAATAAATATGATTTTCGTAAACTAAAATAAATAAAATGAAAATATTTCTACACGTCCATAAGTAAATAAAACAAATATTATTTTAAATGAAGACATTTCCAAAATAAATAAATAAATAACTCTAAGATAATAATTATTAACTATTTACTTAATTAGGTACCTTATTGTGATAATAAGAAAGTTTAGGTTCTCATGCCTTCTATCGGGGTTTCTAATCGGGTAGCCTCTATATGCATATTCAATATGAGTAAAATAGGTACACGTACCAAAATGACTGTTTTTGTTGAGGAAAAACTGATCATTTGTTTTCCTTTGTTTTCATTTCGCTTCTTTTTCAAAGACTTATTAAACAAAAGTAATATCCCCTTAATTGCATCTGCACCCATGCAATGGAAAAAAAATAATAAAAGGTAGCAATACAAAAATTCGCGCTCACTCCAAACTTCTCTTCATTTATTTTTTCTTAACTACCCTACAAACACAAAAGGTCGGCCCTCCAGTGGGCCATCACAGGGCCAGAAGTTTCATTTCTGGCCCAGTGGTGGGCCGATCTCTTATTGTGTTTGTAGGGTTTATATGGGATGCAATATATGTTAAACTCTGTTACTTAGTATAATTTACCTCAAAATGGAAGTTTTCGATTTTTTCTTATAGCGTACCTTCAAAATTTTAAATTTTGTTGCTTTTCTTCTATAACCCATATATTGTACAATATTTTGTTCAAAATTTGCAATTTTTTCTTAAAGGCAATATTAAATAACATGCTGGATTATAGCTAAAAAGTATTATCTATAGGCATTAAACCTGCCTTTCTTCCTTTAAAATTTAACAAACACAAAGTCGAGTGTCTTATCACAAAAATTTATAACAAGTAGGTACACCACAATAAATATATAAATAAAAAATGTTTTTCCACATTACACCAAGTTATAATACACTTGCTAGAAACATGAGTTTAAACTAAACAACCTCGAATAAACTGAAATATATTGAGCACTCAAAAAGTCAGAACTATAAAATAATTTAAAATTTTAACCGTCTATTGTTTTAAGGAAAATTTCGCTCCATCTTTCTCAGCTAAGAGCTCCTGTCTTTGTCTTTCGAGTGCTTGCTTCCGAGATATTTAACAATTTATTTACATTTTTATTTATTAGGCTTATAGGTCATCAACAATGTTGCCAAACTGTTTTAGTTAAGAAATCGGGCCGCAGATGCCGCTACACACCAGAGTAGAAATTCCAAAACATCGGGGTATAGATTTGGGCTTTTAATATTGATTATTTTTAAATGCTGTATTTAGAAAAAGTTTTGGTATTCGACCAAAGAATTTCGCTAACTCCGTATTTTTCTCGGTAAATCAAATTATAATTTTTTTTTTCTTTATTAACGGTTTTATAACAATTTCACTGAGTTTCCGGAATACAAAACATTATTATAGACAGATCCCCATTCATACTTTTTTAATTAATGCCTTCTAAGGAGCGTAATTCTATACCCAGTATTTCGGCAATATGGCGGACCTCCTTAGCCCTCTTAAACGCTCCCTATTACCGTTGATTGAAGAGTCTATAACAAAAAGGATAGGATAGAGTGGAAGGTTCCATATGGCCACAATGTATTTTTCCGTACAAGGTTTTCCTGCGCCACCTGGGCGAGTCCTAGGCAGCATGAAATCCCCCCACTACCACACATAGCGGGAAACTGAAACTCAAGGTCTTCAATCCATGCACCCTGCGCGGGTCGAGCTCGTAAAGGAACTTTCAGCCTTCAATTTTTAGCGGGAAATTTAAATTCGGAAGTACCGAGCCGGCGCCCTCTGCAGGTCAGATGCGTAACTAAATCCCCCACTGCCCACTACCGCCATTACCGGGAAATTTAAACTCTCGAGGCACCGCACTCGTGCCACTGGATTTCTTAAAAATTAAGGAAAAAAGAAGCGATAAACGTGGAAAAAAGAAGCGATAAACGTGAAAAAAATTACTTTATTTTAAGAAATAGCCACTGCACTAACAAAACAAATATTACTAGTAATAAGTGAATTTAAATAGTATAAATTTATAAAATATTCTACAAATGACAGTGTATAATAACTTATAACTAGAAATTTGTATAACACTGATCAATAGTTATGCTACAGTGTTGTATTGAACAGAAAATAAAAATTCTAGCCGTAATGAATTCAACGTGTGCAATTGAAAAAAATTAATCATACAAAATTAATAAATAAAACGGACACAAAACTGACAGAAAAAATAACAAATATAAACATGTCAGCTCCAATAAAAAAAAATCGTATATCATATACTAAAAATAAATTAATGGGTAAAACAAAAATCACTAATTGGTGGTAGCTCAAAATACAACCATTACAAATTATCGAAAAATATTATTTTGTGTACTAATTCAGCAGATAACTTTCAATGAAACCATTCATTCTTTCCATATACTATCGATCCAAGTCTGATCATACCAGTATATCAACAAAAAATGACTCTTACGAGACATCTTATCAACTGCTTTCATCTAACAATATCAATATCAAAAACAAGAAAATTATATTCTTTCTATATACTGATGATCAAGGTATGATCATGCAGTGGCGGCTGGTGATATTTCAATTTTTTTTTCTCGTTTGTGGTGCGTGGGACCCATACGAAATATGGGAAATAACATCTCAAGCTGAACTTGGTTTGAACTTAGTTGGTACAACTCGCCCTAAGTGCTAGCAATTTGCAAGATTTGTATGCTAAGTACATGATAAAGATCTTCGTAAGGCGGAGGGTACCAAGCTGGTAGCATATTTTCATAACAATTTCAAATCAAACTGGCATCTGGGATCTTACTCACATTTCGAGTTCCTTAGGGACCATAAAAAACCCATGTCCTTTATATTTATCGTTTCTTCTACGACAGTTTGAAAAATTGCAGGCCACAACCATTATATACTTTATAACTATAATCAAAACTATAATTTTTTACACATATAAAACTCATTTGCTTTTTCTACATGTGACATTTATTATGATCACCATTACCATTGCATTGCATGATTGTAAGGTTAGGTGCGTTTTTTTGTCCACGACCGGTAGAGTTAGAATTACCAGAATGATATTTACCAATAAAACGACAAAACTGAAATTCCTAGGTAGGAGGCGACAAATTTCTTAGGATTCTTAAATAACGAATAATGGAATCGACATTCATGTGTATGGAATCAGAATGGCGAGCAAAAAACGACAAGATTTGATATTCCGGTGTCAGAATTGTAGCAAAAAAACGCACCTGTTGATTATAGACCAACAGCAAGGTCAATAGTATAGACAACAATCTCTTTCATTGATGCCGATGCCTGTAAATATGTTGTTGCTGCCTAAAACTCGACAGATGGCATGTGTACGCGAGCCTTCCGCTCTATCTTATCCTTTTTGGTCTATAAGATACGCAACTATACGGCCAAAACCGTTCCTCGCTCATCACGCTTCCCCCACACGTCCCTATCCACATATTGTTCGTTGACTTGTGGTGCCACCGCGCGGTGTTATTTTGCGCGAACCGCGAATAGAAATACTGGACGTTGATATCCAGCGAACGAGGGTACATAATATATTAATTAAGTTATAATTCTCCAGGCAGGTTGTAGACCGGCGCAATCAGTGCCGGCGTCAGGGCATTTGGCACCTGTAGCAAACAGTTGCTTGCCGCCCTGATAAAAAACATTTACAAGTTACTACTGTTAGGACAAATTTATTAATAAAAACTTACAAACAAAAATCGCAGATAAATAATTCTTTCACTAGTTTCACTTAAAATTCAAAAACAAGAGAAACCTTTAACTATCAATTATTGTCGCATTTCATCTTTTAAGTCGCCACGTTGTGCGCTGTAACAATCGTGTTTTGTTCGAAATTGCAATTGTTCCTTGTCCTCGAGACCCATTTGGGGTTCAAAAAATGTTTTTTTGAGATTTTTGTTCAATTTTGAATTTCTGAAATTTATAAAAATGTGATAAATTAAAAATATTTTATTTTGCTATTCGGTTCAGCTTCATGGAATAGTATTTATGAGTACGTTTAAGACCTCCCAATTTTTTAAAATAATTAGAAAAAAGAGTATGCAAATGTCGAGGATGGTGTTTTTGATCTTTCAGCGCTTGCGTAGCGAGAACGGTAATAAATACGAAAATGCACCGCACTTTTTTTTGTACAACATGGAATTTTCTACAAACAAGTCCGCGAGGGCATATTCTTATCTACTATAGTTTTCGAGCTACAGGTGCTCACGTGTAAGCATAAAAATGACTGTTTTTTACGCTACTCTGCAAGTGGCACTGGCGACTTAATTAACAAACAAAAAAATTAAGAAAACGGCGATGTTAATAGTCAAATTTAAATTACACAAAACATAATGAGTAACTTCTGTTTAAAACTGTTTTTTATTCGATGCATAATATTAATAATGGAGTTACAAGTATTAAAAAAATGTTGAAATAAAATTAAAAAATAGTTAAATATTCTTTGTGTTATTGAAATGTATGTACAATTGTACAGAAAAAAACACTAATTAATAAAAATATGCGGCAAGTTCCAGTTATATAGAAATCGATGAAAATGAAAAATTACACTTTTCGGCCGTAATATGAATTGTTTATATGTGATAAATAAAAACAAAATGATATGTCAATAATAGATACATTTTTTTAATAAAGAAAATTACTTCCTACAAGGTGGAAAAGTTCAAATGTACGATTTTTTTAATGTTTTTTGCATTAAAAAACGCATATTTAAGAAAAATGAAGGACGCCATCGTGCAGAGCGATCAGAAATTCATAAATAAAAAAATCGACCACAAATTCTCATTGGACAAATAATATTTAACTACTTTAACGGGCTGCTTGGAGAACAGCGCGAAAAACAGTTACTTTGAGGTTTGCGCGCGGGCGCCTTTGGCATGTGAGCCATAATAGATAAAAATATGCTCTCAGGGACTTTTTTGTACAAAATTCGATGCTTTATAAAAAGTGCATTGTGTACCATTTGTGCGATACTTTATCGCCTCGAAAACTATGCTCTCGAAAAAGTAATACCTACTTGTAATAAAAAAAAAATTAACCAGTCTTTCCGCAGATATTCAAATTAAGTTAATTACTTCCACATCCAGTGGAAGTATAGTAACGACAAAAAAATTTAAAAAAAATTTTATTGTTCAAATAGGCTTAGAATGTCGTGAAACGTCGAGATTTTAAGTTTGAGCGAAAAAAAATTCTGTCTGTCGGTCTGTAACTTTTTTTTGTGCGCACGTTTACTCTGGAACCGTTTGAGATATTGACTTGAAATTTGGTACACGTATGTACTTTAACGAGATCTGGAACTAGATTATATTTTGATCTAGTTCTGTCGAAGGGTTGGGGGTAAATTGGGGTAAATTTGGGGTAAATGGGTAAACCAAGCAGGTAAGAGTCCGTGAAATTGGTATTTAGTATATACAAGAGAAGCTGAGGTCTGAAAAAAATGTTTGGCATTAGCCACCCCCATTACCACCCCCACCTCCTTATTAAAGGGGATGAAAAAAAATGTGATTTAGTGCATGTACAGGGACCAGAAACCTCAAAATATTTTTTTGCTTCATCCACCCCCCACTACCACCCCCCTATCACCACCCCCCACCCCACTACCGATGTGGGGTATCGTTTTATGGGTTTTTGGGGTAGAGAATTTCAAATATTATATTATTAAAGTTCCATAAACAATTATTTTCACATATAAAGTTTTTTCGTTGTGAGTGACTTGGATAGAGAATCTGGATGTGGAAGTAGTGATTCCTTGGGCAGCGGTTTTTTCTTTGTTATGTATTATTTAATATTATATCAAAATGGTTTATTTTACTGGGAAAAAAAATGTTTTATGTTGCCAGCAGCTCATTGGGTTTTTATATTTAATTGTTATGAAAATAAACAGACACGCAGGCAGGCAGAATTTTTTTTTTCGCTCAAACTTAAAATCTCGATGTTTCGTGATATTCTAAGCCTATTTGAACAATAAAAATTTAAAAAAAATTTTTTGTTACTATACTTCCACTGGATGTGAAAAATTATACTATGTTTGGTTTCTCAAATATTTGCGATAAATCGAAAATAAACGCATACTCCCCTCTCATTCTCCAAAATCCCATCATTAACAATAAAAATGTCGCGTCGGCCCCTTGTCAACAATGTATCGACTAGACTGATAATAAGGTGGCAAAGAAATATAAAGATAAATCACGTCTACAGAGAATTATCGTATACCATATTACGCCTTTCTTTCTCGATGTATTACATATTAAACACATTGTCCGAATATTAAATTTATTGCATCTTACCGAAGACGAAGATACATTTTCAATTTCACTGAATTGGGAAAGATTTTTAAGATTTTACAAACTAATATAGGTTTGTTTGCAGGCTATATGAAATTTCACTTTGACTTTTCCACTTAAAATATTTTCCTCTTGTTGCAAAATCTTTTCGACACAAATGTCTCGCCTTTGTTACCGTGGCATATATAATTGTTTTTACTCCTTGCAATCTAGGATTTTGTCTCACTAATTTGTCATTATCTTTCAAAGTTTGTCCACAGAATAAACATTCCATTGTTAAGCACTAAATAATATGTAATAACTCAATAAAAATAACTAATACTCATTTGCATTCACATTATATAAAGAAAAGTTTGTTTCTAACTGGCATAATATAATATAAGATTACTTGTATTAAATAGTCCACACTTGCCGGACATCTAGGCCTCTAGGATCGAAAAACTCAGCTTTAAATAACAAAATTTCGAAAACTATAAGTCGTAGAGACCTGATTTTTGTTTTAAAAACTTCCTTGAGGTGTAGACTTTATTTCATACGCAGATGGTATGTCAAAATTCCTTAAAATAAAAAAGTTTTTCGCTTACTGAAAAAAGCGCTGCAAGGGAAGTAAATGTTCAAGTTTTACCTCGTTTTACAGAAAAATTAGATTTTCCATAAAAACAAAATTTAAGCAGTGACCTTCGCCCACATTTCCTCCATCAATTAAAAAAAAATACGTATAATTATCTCAATTGGTTCCGGAGATATCACGAGGGATGTGTGAAAATGTAAGAAAAATTAATTTTGACAGATTTATAACATTTTTCGTCATAAAAATAGTTTGACCTCCCAAAAAATATTGTAATTGGACATTACAGATGGCCAAGGACCTAATCTATCATGCTGTGAAGGTCCCATGAGGTTGTACCTTCAAAAATTTTTTTTCAAGAAGGGAGCTACTTTTTCCTCGTTTTACGGTGCACTAATACAACAAATGACACGAACCATGCGAGTGCTATCAGCCGACTGAGGGACTGAGATTGACGAGATTGCTAGACCCTTAGTCGGTGGCGCCTAACTATACCACAGACCCTGCCCGCGCTATGATATTAAGTACACGGCTGCATCTCTATAAGGACTCTTCCCTCAACGCTATTACGCTATAGGCGTCTGAAAATAAGGAGTATGCCACCTGGTGGTCTATAGTTAAACTAATTATGGGCTTTTCTGTCATTGTCTCTTTAGTGTACGATGATATCAACAATAAGTAAATGATAAACTGAGATGCTAAGTTATTAAAAATATGATAGCATTTAAAGGGGCTACAATTGGCTGAAGCCAACCTAGTCGGTATCCTTTGTAGATTGCAGGGACAACTCGTGAAAGTTGAGTTGCACTGCAATGTTCAAAGCATATACCCTCTTTAATGTAGACACCTTTAACCAGGCATTGAGACTATTGAGAGGGGAAAAGCTGGTGCAAATAACCGTGGCCCGAGTAGCAATAATAATGTCCTAGACAATCACACATTGTAAGTGAAATTTTTGAAATAAGTAAATATATGTAATTCCAGTATATTTAAAAGTAATATACAGGGCTGGCTCTAAGGGGGGGCGAAGCGGGCGGCTGCCCGGGGCGGCAAAATTGTAGGGGCGGCAAATTCTTCAAATCCACAGTTACCAAAAAATATAAAAAGCTAGGAAACAATTGTTTTACTAATATAGTAATAATAATGTTAACTTTATATAAATAATTTGTTATTGTTAGTTTTTATTTATATATAAAGTAGGTTACATACATACATTCTGTTTCTTATATGTGATTTTATTTTTTGTCTAATTTCTGTGGTGTGGTATTTTTTTAAATTTCAATACGGTTAATTTTTTCAATTATTTTATTTTACCCTTTTAAATACAGTAATCATATTGCTGAAAATCCAAAAATGTCTGTAAACCTTATAACTAAAAAAACAAACCATCAAGAATATTCAGTAGGTGACTTTTAAAATGTTATAAAAAATAATGGACTGAAAAGATAGGGGTAAAAATGAGGCAGACAAGTAGCGGGGTAAATAAAAGACGTGATATCCAACCCAGATTGAAATAAATTAAATTTAATTTTTTATTCAAGTTTGTTCTGTACATTCAGAACTGTTTTATGTTATCCAGTCAGGTCCTATGCCTACTGTTAATGCGAGAAAAAATATTATTCAGTAAACTCATTAATTCACTTTGAAAAAATTTTTGAACGTACCTTAGTACTTTTTTGGGGATTTTATAGTTTCTCTATTTGCATTGTCCGTATTTGGCAGACGTCAACTAGAAGTGTCATACTTCACATTTTGTGATCAAGTTTTATTAAGCTGCCAGTTTTAAATCATGAAAAATTTGATTTTAACGAAAAAATTAAAAGCGGGGTAAAAAAGAGAATAAAGAGACCAAATTATACATAAAAGAAAAAACCCTCCTCTGTCTTATTTTTGCGCTTCCATTTGTACGACGTCAATAAGAATGGGAATAAATCACGTGTTTTTCATTTGTCCTCCACTGTCTTTTTTTTACCCCACTTGGAGGGTAAAAATGAGACACTGTTTATTTTTATTTATCAATTAACTGTACTTTTAGTAAAAAAATACATAGAAATATAATTTTTCCTGTCATTTTACATATGATACCAATCTTTCATTAAATATGACTCAATTCTAAGCAATCTAAAAATTGAAAGATGTCATTTTGTCTCATTTTTACTCCGCCTGACCCTAATGTTATTTATATAAGAGAGGGGCGGCAAAATGAAACTGTGCCCGGGGCGGCAAAATACCTGGAGCCAGCCCTGGTAATATATACTATTGCACCATGCACTATTATGTCTTACCCCTGAATATTTCTGTTTCATATTTTACAAAATACTGTTTCATTTATTTTACTTAAAGAATTAATAAATATCTTTTCACTTATATTCAATGTACCACTAATTTCATGGGTATTTGAATCTGAGACACTTGTTTGTAAACATAGAGCATACACATTTTTAAGTTTTGTGTTGAATATGGGTTGTACCACACAAAATAATATGTCCTGCATTTAAAACACATTCCCCTTCATACACACACTTAGAATTTTTACATTTTTAGTGCTTCACAAATGTTCCATACATTGCAATGCTTAACCTAAATGTCACTAGTGATGGGCGATATTTTACTGCCGGTGATTAAATCACCGTGATTAGAAAATCACCGATAGCAACAGTGACGAAGTAAACAAAGTCACGGCGATAGTGATTTTAATTGCGCATGATAATTACCCAAAATTGTCAATGGTAGTAAAAGAAAAACTGTGTGCGCTAACAACTTCCGTGCCATGCGAACGATTATTTTCTAAAGCTGGACAAGTACTTATAATAACAGAAAAAGCCGATTAAACGACAAAAAATCAAAGTTGTTATTTTTAAATTGAATTATGAATCCTGTTTTAAGTTCTAATACTTTTGACTCATAAGCATTTATTTATTTATTTATTTTTATTATACAATTTGATGCTATAAATAGTAAAATGTATTCACGTTTTATTTTCTTTTCCTATTATTTATGCAGAGGCAGCGATTTATGCCAAATCACGGCAAACTTATATCAAGCTCGCAGATTCTGTTCGCTTTCATTCTAAACCGCGATCGTAGTCGTCACTGTTTAAAACGCAGTGCAGATATGTAATGTAAGCAAACTTATAACTGTTTACAGATGTTTGCGCTAAACCGCTGTTTAAAAGTACCGTGATTCAAAAATAGCAGTCACTGATCGCGGAGTGATTGAAAAATCGCGATATCGCTCATCACTAATTGTCACTCATGTTTCCTGAAAAAAAAAGTGATTTAAACTACAACTGTATATAAGTTTAGAGAAATATTTAAGTTTATTAATATTTAACTGGCCAGACACCGTTTATGTCGAAGAAACTGTACTTTTCAAGGGAAAACTAGATAACCTAAAAAAATATGAATTTTGCTGAATAATGCCATTAACATCTTGCAAATCACTTACAACAAAATCTTGCAAACCTTTAGGTCATATATTATTAATGTTATTATTCTTAACGCCAAAAACAACAATAAACAGAACAAAATCAATATAAGTATTCGCCATATAAACAAACAAAAAGCCTATAATTAGTTCACGAGTTCTCCACTTTGGCGCTGGCATCTTAAATTCAGACGCCTATTACGCCGGAACGAACATCCATTACTTTTTTTTCGTTATGTCGTTATATATTTATACCGATGAATGCTACCAGCAGAACTGGTAGTCGGTGTTGAAAGTGAAACGAAATCGCTAAAGACTCTTAAAAGTCATGACTTGTTAAGAGGGATAAGGATCAGCTGATCGAACCTATCAAAGCCCAAGATCGCTAAAGGATAGGTTGAACGGATAATTGTTCCTCTGACCTTGTGACGTCACGTGTTGGTATCAAATACGCGGCAATATATGAAACTAGACATATCTTCTAATTATTTGAATATATATTGCGTTTTCCATGATGAAATAAACCACATATGACGTTATAGTTATAAAATATATTATTCATTATTCATTTGCCATTAAATTATATATTTTTGAATAAACATAAAGTTTGAATAGGCAGACCTAAAAATCTTAAAAACGAATATGTACCTTATTTGAAGTATGAAAAAACTTTATTGCTTTGCCTTAAAAAAATGTAGACATTCACAATCCATATTTTGTTGTGATAGGTTAGTTATTGGCTATGATTATTGCATGCAAACTTCCTATTTTGTCTATGATGCGAACACCAAACAGAGCTCTCTAAACAAAGGAATTTTTATGTCATAATAGATAGAAATCGTTTAAAATAGGAATATTTAATAACTGAAAAGGTAAGTATCTACTTATTCAGTACTATTTTATGTCGTGGTATAAATATTCACTTCAGGATAGTCTAAAAAAGATGAATTTTAAAAAGTTTGTTTTTATGACATAACCTTATTTTTAGAGTTAACGTGGATGCTTAAATAAAAATAATATATCACTGGGAAAAAGTATACTACTATTGTATAAACTATAACAAGAACAACTATATTACAATGGCCATTACATGTTGGGGTCCTAATTGCAATCATAATAACATAAGGGATTTGTGCAATTTTTTCGACTTCCCAGAGAAAAAAGAATTATTGAAGAAATGGCTGACTCTCTTAAGGTAAATACATATATTTCTTAGTCAGGTCTCTGTATTATATATATATTATAACATCAATAATTGTAGACGAGATGATACACCCGGATCAGGTTCACGAGTAAGCAGTTGCCAGTTTCGAGAAGGAAAGAAAGAAAATTTACCGAAGATATTCAAACACAGTGAAGGAAAATTATTTCATATCAAGAACATTATCTTACTCCAGAGAAAAAAGGGAAAAAGGAAACGTCTCTCATTTTCTGAAGCAGAAGGGTGCGTAGATATCTTACTATGTTTTAATATTGTATGAGATTGTGTTATTTGGTACAATAAATGATGTAGAAAGTATGTATAATTTTACTGTGTATTTTAGTGAGCCAGGCACTTCTGCATCAGGAGATGTTACAGAGCAGCAAGTAGAAGACGTGGTGTTAGTGGATGTTGCTACAAGTTCATCGCATGTTGAAAAACCAATAGATTTGGAACGTTCTGCAGCAGCATTGGAAGCAGAATATTAATTTTTAAAAATGGAGATGAGAGGAAAGATACAATTTTGGGAAGTTTACAGATACAAATGAGCTACTTACATAATATATGTGAATCTGATAAATTAATTCTAGAGTATACTGGATTGCCTTCTAGAAATATATTTGAGAGGCTTTTTAAATGAATAGAGGATGTGGAAAAAAAATATTATTCAAAGTGGAAAAATTAAGTAGAATTGATCAGTTACTTATAATATTGATGAAATTGCGGCATAAATTCTCTCATACTGATCTAGCATTCCGATTTAAAGTGCCCGAAGCAACAGTAACCAACATAGTGGACTCGTGAAAGATATACCAACGAGATTTAAAAACAAGTCTTGTTTACCAAATTGTGCAAGCACTTTTACAAATTTGTAGTATTATTACTAATTGCACTGATATGTATGTACTGCACAATTTACACCAAAACAAGTTGAGTAAACTAAATGTATTGCTGGAGCAAGGATCTATGTTGAAAGAGGAATTAGGAGAATGAAAGTCTTAAAATATTAAGTTTTATTCCTGAGCGTTTGTTTCATTACATCTCTGTAATATTTAAAACAGTTGGGGCTTTGACAAATTTACAATATCATTTAATAAAGGAAATTTCCCAGTTCTATGTAGATAGAAGAGGCCCATGACTGCAGCTAGTTGTTATGTTGTGAAATATAGAGTGGTGTTTATAACGAGTATTAGGAAAAATGTGCCTATGCAAATGAAAATGCGGGATTTACGTGATTAAGCACACTATTTGACTATAACAGAGATGGTTTAAATAATATATGTATTCATTTGTATTGTATTATATAGTTCAAAAACTAAAGTAATGATGCGGGAGCTACGTGGCTTTTTCGGAAACTCATCGTAACAAACATTTTCTATGTGTTGATTAATTCTATCGAACTTAAATAATGACAAAATAGACTTCTGGCATATGTCAGTTTGTCGAGTTGGCCATGGTTCAAGATATAAAAATCAGTGAAATTATATTATCATTGCAAGGCTAATTTTTTTTTGTGTGTACACATTTTATGTTTAGAATGAATAAAATAAGATCTCCAGAAAGTATGGGCCGTCAGGGGCGCAACCAGAAAGGTCAAAGATGTAAAAAAACGGAGTTATATAACGTGATCGTTACAAGTTTTTTTTAGGCTGAGCATGTTATTTAAATGTTTTGAACACAGAAAAAAATTCCCAGAAAGAAACTCTCGTTAGTAAGGCTAGCCAGAAAGAAAATGTTTAGGAATTTTGAAGAAAATTGAATTTTTTTTTCGCATATTTCATCTCAGAACTCTAAACTCATCGTTACAAGTTCTGGCTCCTTTTTAAAACGTAAATATAAGCTTCAACAATACTATAGCCTCCCCAGAAAGTTCTTAGTGTCAACAAAAGTACCATAGGCTCTTAAATATACAGGAATTTAACACTTTCGGCTAATTTGACTTCCTACCGTGCCTCAGATGTATTGTATCATTATTACCTTTCTGGCTTCCCGACTTCCCACACACTTTCTGGCGATCTTATTTTATTCATTCTAAACATATAATGTGTACACACACAAAAAATGAGCCTTGTAACGATGACATAATTTTACTGATTTTCAGACAGTGTTCGTGACGCATCTGACAGGAGGTGCCCCGCCAGAAGTCGATTTTATGAATCGTTATCATTCGTTAAACCATAAAAATATCTCAATGTTCATAAAACGATGATGTGCCGAAAAAGCCACCTAGCTCCCGCTCTATAATAAAACATTTATTTTTATACAGTGTATTTATTTCAAAAGCAGTTTTATACAGCCATATTTGTTAACATCACTACTAAAATGGTATAACAAAATATTCTACTTTAATGGCTAATATTATAAATAAGAGTAAAAAGACGATTTCAACAGTACATTATATCATAATATTCATATGTAGTAAATATAAATATCTGAATTGTAAGTGGTTTTTTGGTTCTCCATTGATCATTTTGAATGCTTGACTTTTCGACCTAAGATTGCTAAAGGATAGGTTGAACGGATAATGTCCCTTCGACATTGTAACGTCACGTGTTGCTAGGAAATACGCGGCAATATGTGAAATTAGACATATCTTCTAATTATTTGAATATATATTGCATTTACCATGATTAAATAAACCACTTATGACGAATAGACGTTATAAAATATAAAGCTTTTTTCTCATTATTCATTTGCCATAAAATTATATATTCCTGAATAAACACAGTTTGAATAGGCAGACCTAAAAATTTTAAAAACGAATGTACCTTATCTGAAGGATGAAAAAACTTTATTGCTTTGCCTTAAAAAAATGTAGGCATTAAAAAATCCATATTTTGCAAACCATTAAGTAAAAATGAGATTTAATTTTTTTTTTTTAATTACCTTATTTATATTAACGTCCTGGCGAAGTTTAGCTAATGCTACTCTACCACTTAATCAGGATGGCGAGATGAGTTACGGTCACCCATCCAAGTGATTGACTCGCCTGGCCGTGCTTAACTTCGCCGATCGAGTCGTCACTGAAACGGTACCGTACCTCACCTCACATAACTATTTTTAATTACAACGTAAGAGTTTCCCATTGTTTAACCCTTTCACTGCTCAAAGCGTGTATACGCGCGAAAAATAAATGGGCCCACTGTGCTCCAAGCGCGTTAACTCGCCTGTCGTTTTTAAATTGGTTCAGACTGCTCAAAGCGATTTAACACGCGTATATGTACTATTTATTAGTACATTTTTATATACTTACACAAGTTTCTGTTGTACCTTAATATTTTTGATAAGAAAGTTGTTTTGTTTTTATGTTTATGTTCACTTGTACTGTTTTTAACCATTTTTTAAAAATAAATTATTATTGAAACTAGAGCACTTGGTTTTTGTATTTCTTTCAATTTTATATATAATAATAGACTATGCATACAATAAACCAAATCAAATAGTAACGTAATATCGGATCTGCGTGCTCCAAGCGCGTATACTCGCAAGCGGTCAATTTATTGCGCACTACACGAGAATTACGTGAAACCGCGCTGCGCAGCGAAAGGGTTAATATCAATAAATTTATTTTATTTTTCTTGATAATGAATTATAAATATATATATATATATATATCCACATCAAGTGGAAGTATAGTAACGACAAAAAAAACTTAAAAATTTGTATTGTCCAAAATGTCATGTAACGTGGAGATTTTGTTTGAGCGAAAAAAAAATGGACCGAGACTTTATGGACCCTGTATTTGCAAGTATAGTTAACATACATTAGGGTGGGCCGAAAAAAATGAAAATTTGAATTTGCAAATGATATAGTTTATAATTTGTTGCTATGTATCTAAAACTAATTTGGCTAAACTTTTAGCAAAATCGGTTAATATCTAGCCGGCCCCCCACGGCCTTAAAAATGAAGGAAAAAGCAAATTTTTCGATTTTTAACATTTTTCAAATTGACGTGAAATTTTTTTATGACTCTTTATTAATGTCTAAATGCATGTAGCAAAAGTTTTCTGAATAAAATATTTTTCAGTTCCAGGGAAATTAGAAATTTGTCACTAAAAAGTAGAATTTGATGAAAATAAGGTTTTTTGTACATTTCTAATTTCCCTGGAACTAAAAAATATTTTATTCAGAAAACTTTTGCCATGCATTTAGATATTAATAAAGTCATAAAAAAATTTCAAATGTCAATGGGCTCATTTAACACTTTTTTTTTAATTTGATTATCGGAAGGATCTTATAATTTTAAGACCCTGTGCAAAAAACTAGAATTTTGTGAGACCTATAAATCGTCTAAAAAAAATCATAAAAATGGACCGCACCCGCCTTGTCGAGTATGCCGTGACGTCACTTGATAGGAACCCGCCAGCCGAAGCGGCTAGCTGCAGTGCGTTATTATAGTTTCATAATATTACAAATCGTTAACTCAAGCAGTGTGTTTTGAAACTTATGCGTGTTTGTGAAGAATTTCAGTTTATCAACTATTTTCACTGATTTATATTACTATTCTCTGACGTTACGTTGTTGGTTGCACCCCGCTTCCAATTCCCAATTCATATATTTCGAAGACCACATATCGGATTCTTCATCTGAAATTTTCAATATCGTCTATTTTAAGTAATAATACTTTATCCACAAGAAGTAACTACTAAATGAAATTCATTAAATGAGCCTATTTGAAAAATGTTAAAAATCGAAAGATTGGCTTTTTCCCTCATTTTCAAGGCCGTGGGGGGCCGGATAGATATTTTAACCGATTTGGCTAAAAATTTATCCAAATTAGTTTTAGATACATAGCAACAAATTATAAACTATATCATTTGCAAATTCAAATTTTCATTTTTTTCAGCCCACTCTAATATACCTACAAACTCTTACATACTAAGTGGATGTTTTTAACATTTTCCTATATTTTTTTCTTCCAGAATCATCAAGAACTTCTGATTTTCTTTTTAATGATTTCATTTTGGCAGATTTATTTAAGTACTTAATTCGCACAAAAATCCTTTGCCGCACAAATCCTCTTATTAAAGCTAGCGGCACGTCAACTTTTTTTTGATATATAAGCGACTGTTTTCTTAACAATTTTTTTTTTACATCTGAAATGGTCCTTATGGTATTTCATAAAATATGTATTCATCTTAGTCACATTATTTGTCCATGAGGCGGTAGGTTCGGTTAAACCACCAAACGATAAGCTCCTAATCCATGATGGCATAGCATAGGTATGCATTTCTTTGTCAGCATTTTCATAAGTGTATTGCCCTAGGTCAGGATATTGGACTTTGAATTTTCTTGCCAAATACCCAGCAATATAAATCAGACCATCATTTTCAGAATCAGGCATATTTGTGTTGCTGTGTGAAGCTTCCAATGAACTGCTGGTACTTGAACTGCTGGATTGACTGAAAGATTCTTTATTTTCTTGGTCAATGGACATAGGAGGCGTTACTTTAAACCTTGTAAGGCATGCCTTTTCAAATGCAGTTGCCAGTACATAATCACTGTCAGTTTCTACACAAACATTAGTATTTTTTTGTATTATTCCAGGGTTTTTTCCCAAAAGTATCATTCTAATTCTATACAAGGCATTCAAAGGCGAAGGATGGTCATGCAGGCCTCCTCTTGTTCTTAGCTGAAACAGAAAAATTATATATTAGTGACTTTTAAAAGTAATTTTTCCAAAATATTACCTGAGAAAAAAAATTCTCCAGGCAGTCTTGGTTTAATCGATGTGTTAAAATGTATTTAATTTTATGTTTGGAAACCAAATCTTCATAAAGGTTTTGAAGAGATATTGTGGATATTATGACTCCCTTTTGAAAAATTTGAATGGAATTTTTTGAGAGACATCTCATTCCAGAAAAGGTGTTCTTTACTTTTTCTAAAATTTTATTCTGTTCTTCTAAATGTATCCCTCCATACGGACGTTTGCTTGGAACTGATGCCTTTGGTGAATATGAATTAAATATATCAAACCATAGTCCTATCATCTCTATAAAATCTGCTACATCCTGGGCTAATTTTGTATCTTCTCCAGGTAAATATCTTTTTAGGGCAGTGGCAGTGGTATTGGAGAGTAATTGGGCAGCTAAAGCAACATTTTGTCTCTGAGCCTTTGTACATGTAATGTGGAGAGATGACAATTTGTGACATGAACTTATTTCTGTGTTAGTTAATTCTGTCAATGTTTTTACTGGATGTTTTAATATCAATGTTCCATTTTCTAATATAAAACCTGTGTCCAAGAACCAGTTTCTTATTAATTTTAAGAGATGTGGAACATCGGCAAAAAAATATATTTTTAAATTTAATGGGTGTTCATAATATGTTTTTTTGGTAGTTATACCAAGTTCTTGCCACAATCCCACATTTCCTCCACCACAATCAGATACACATGCTACAACTTTGTACTCAATGCTAAATAGGGCACTAATTATTTCATCTAGGATCTGCTTTGTCATTTTTTTATCAAAAATTATATATACGGGTTGCTTCCAACTGTCAAATAACCCCCTTGCCATTACTGTTTGCATATAATTGTGTCTGCCAACAACTTCATCTTCTCTTTCATCATATTCATACGTGGATGATATTTTTATCTCATCAACTGAGAGTACAACAAGCTTGTCCACTTCATTTTTATTTTGCCCATGAATGCTCATTATTTTAATAACATCTTTTAGTAATCCGTTTTTTAGATCAATACCTCTTGCCCAATCCTGCAGTGTGGATATAGCAGGTAAAGGGTATTTTAAGGTATTTCTTACATATATATAGGCACGTTTACTAAAATAACGGAGTGTGAAAGCTGTAG
Organism: Rutpela maculata; assembly: GCA_936432065.2. Lineage (NCBI taxonomy): Eukaryota > Metazoa > Arthropoda > Insecta > Coleoptera > Cerambycidae > Rutpela > Rutpela maculata. Next base: position 83,271,890 of record OW386292.2, read on the forward strand.
AAATTTCTTCACGTGTCCAGTTTGTCCTTTTCTTCTTTTTTGTGAGAATATCAATTTGATTTGGAGTTAAAAAATCTTTCAGAAGATTTCTTACATTTGTTTCCAAATGTTCAAGTAATTCGTTACTTAAAGAATTTTTTTCCATAATTAATTCAGAATTTTCTGCTCTTAAGTTAGAAATTTCTACTTCTTTGTCTTTTAATTCATTTTTTAATGAATTGTTTTCCATCATTGCTGAATTAAATTTACGTAACAATTTTTCATATTCATTTTCAGAACTTGTTCCCGGTAAATTTTGTGATATTTCTGCTAAAGTTTCCGATGTAGACCATGATGACTGAGAGGCTAAAACTTGTTCAACAGTTTCACTGCGCTCTTTCTTTTGGGCTTTAAGCTCCCTTCTTGACTGATGTTCGATAGGGAGATCATCTTTTCCAGGTCGTAAAAATAATGTGGGTAGAACTAAAAAAAGTATTTTATAGGACTATAATACAATTTAACTATAAAATATATGTTCATAACATACCATCTGGTTTAAGCCTTTTAGGTAAAACACCCTTTATAGATGCTTCAATAGCATCTTCATAGTCATCTTTTACGAAATGTTTACTACAAATACGTTTGTTATCTGCATTGAAGTTGTCCTTCCTATAACATCTTCTAATCCATTCTTTCCTCATTTGTCCAGTAGGAAATGAATGAAAGACTAATTTTTGCCCACATTTTTTTACGTTTTCACTATTATTACGACACACAGCTACGCTGCAGGTAAGACCACCTCTAGGCATCTAAATTAATGAAATAACATTACATAACCAGTACTCAATAAGCGTAAATATTACTTACCTTGTATAATTAATACTGATTTAGGCTTATACTATAATAATTAATACTGCAGCAGTCTTTCTAACACACTAAACAGGAATTTACAGAATGTAAACAAATAAAAAGTGTCTCAAATGCACGTATTATAGTAGTCTTTAAAAACTAGCACTACACTAGATATATAAAACACTAAAAATAATAAAATATTAATCTAAGAAAGAGTTCAAAATTTACAACAGTTCAATAAAAACGAAATTAAAACACAACGTGCGATGACACTGTATGGACACTGCTACCAACAAATGACGTCAGAGCATTCCCCTTGCGTCTGTCGCACCTAAGTTTCCGGGCAACCTATCCTTTAGCGATCTTGATCAAAGCCACCAATACTCCCCGCGCGTCGCAGATTTCCCATAGTTACATTTACGTTATCACAGAAATACGTAATTAGAGTCCGTTGCTCTCAGAGTTCAGCCAGAGAATGTGATGCAACTAATAGGGAATATCGAGTATTAATCGTACCTTTATTCCGTCAAAATATAGCTGGCAACATTGCCTTCTGCAATGAGTGGTTATTTTATTATCGTCAAATGTGAATATTTTGAATTGTTTTAGTTTATAATGATTTTTGGATTACAAATAAACTGATTATTTAATGAAAAATTTTATGTTAAAGTTTTTATCTTATATTTTTCAGGCCAAGTGAAATGAACGATATTACGTTATTTTTCATCTTCGAGGACAATCAAAACATAACCTATAAGGTGGCAAGAATTTTGTTTTGAGTCATATTTGCAGTATTTTCCTACCTACATTTTTTAAAATTTGTAAGTGTTGTTAAAGACCTAATGCTGTGTTTAGTGTTTGCGACTCTCATTTGTTATTTGGATCATTTTTAAAATAGTACATGAGAAATATTTTTTATAATTAAGGAAAGCGTATAGTGATTCATTTAATAAAGTATTACCAGTGTAGCATTAAATTAAATAATTTCGCAAAAGTAATGTACCCAGAAGAGGTAGATTACTTTAATCGTTGAATATTTTGTTTGTCTACTGGTTCTTTACGTGTATCAAAATATAGTTAAAGAGGATTATAAACTAATTTAAAATGTTTTTTAGTCGAGGACAAACGACGAACAGTACAAGAGATCTGTTGACAATGTGTTACGTTCGCCATTTGTCCTCGTCTCAAAAACATTTTAAAGTAGCTTTTCAACAACTGTCTTCGAAAATGACAAATAACGCACAATAACCGAAATGACTCGAAACTGTTTCTTTTCACACATGTGTGCAATAATCCAAAAAAAAATAACATGTTTTTCACACCGTTCTGTCGAAAACAGAACAGACACCTTTTATTTGTATTTTTTGATGTAGGCTAGCCTATTCAAATTCATAGCAACTGACTTGTTTAACTACTCCAGTTTTACATTAAAGAACATAGCACAATTTTAAGGTATTTTGGCCCTCAGTAGAAAATTTTGAAATTTTAACATATAGTTTATATTAAAGGAAGTAATTTTATCATTGAAAGAAAGTCCTAAGTGTACAGGGTGTATCTGAAAAGTTAAATTAAAAATAGTGATTTTAAGATATCGCATATTTATTACTGGCGTCAGAAATAAAAACGAATAACTATTTCAATTATTTATTTTCATTATACAACGTGTAGTACAGTTTAAAACATGTATAGTTGCTAAACCATACAGTGTTCCAAAATTATTATCATCATAGGTTTTTAGTTTTCTTATAACAGAAAAATTAAATATATTTTAATTAATATGTAATTAGTGGTATTTAGTTGTATTTGGGTCCTATGTATTTATGTGGTGTATTTTATGTTATTTTATGTTTAGACAAAAATCATACAGTGTTCCAAAAATATAATGATTACCTAATAAGCACGTTTAGAAAAATATATTTTTATCCGAGGAACATTCTGGTGATGAAAAACAATGCAAAATAGTCCAAAAAAGTAATTGTTATTAAGTATTTATTAATGGCCGTTTTTGGCTGAAAAAAAAACAATCTTGTCATTAACGGTGGCGGTCCCAAGCGCAAAAATGCGTAAAAACAAGGCATTATACTTCGATAATTTCTCTCTTATCCCTGATCCGATTTAAAGACTGTTTCAACAGTTTTATAGAAAAAACTTCATAGAATGGTACCTGCCTAGCCTATTAAAAAATCCAACAAAAAATAAAAAATGAACAATAATTTTTATTTTTTGTAAAGTTTTTAATAGGCAGGTACCATTCTATGAAGTTTTTTCTATAAAACTTTCGAAACAGTTTTATAGAAAAGAAGTTTCCTCGATCAGGTATAAGGGAGAAATTATCGAGCTATGATGCCTTGTTTTTACGCATTTTTGCGCTCGGGACCGCCACCGTTAATGACAATGATGAGAATTTTATTGCAACTTTCAAGATTGTTTTTTTTTATTTTTCAGCCAAACGGCCATTAGTAAATACTTAATAATAATTACTTTTTTGGACTATTTAATGTCCTGTATAATTTTTGTCTAAACATAACATAAAACACACCACCACATAAATAGATAGGACTCAAATCCAACTAAATACCACTAATTAAATAGTAATTAAAATATATTTCCTTTTTATCTATTATAAGAATACTAAAAACCTGATGATAATAATTTTGGAACACTCTGTATGGTATAGCAACTATACATGTCTTAATCTGTACTGCACGTTGTATAATGAAAAGAAATAATTGAAATGACGCCAGTAATAAATATGCGATATCTTAAAATCACTATTTTTTACTTAACTTTTCAGATACACCCTGTACACTTAGGACTTTCTTTCAATAATAAATTTCTTTCAATAATGAAATTACTTCTTATAATATAAACTATAATCTGTTAAAATTTCAAAATTTTCTACTGAGGGTCAAAATACCTTAAAATTGTGCCATATATGTCCTTTAAATTTTTAGTGTTTTGTTAAATAAATAATACCTGTTTACTTATGGAATTGTTTGTTTTTCTTGCAGTCGTAGAAAAAATATTGTGAACAACACATTTGAAAACATCTTTTCACACTCATTGGACTTGTGGAACTTGCCTTCGGCTCTTTCCACCAAACTGTCACTCGTGTGAAAAGATTGGTTTTCGGAACTTGTTTAAAATACTGTTATAGTACTTTATTAAGTATATCTTACATAAGTAGACTACAAATTTCCAATTATACTATGTTGTACAATGTTTTTCTTGACAAACCTTGTCAATTTTATTGAAAAATTCTTCTTGCCCGAGCATGTAAAGCAAAATTTTGTTCACGAAACCAATAGCAAAATAAAGAATTTAACTGTGAGTAAAGTCTTTTGGTTTTCTTTCATAATGATTTTTTTTCTGAAGTAAAATAAGTAACCATCAACAAAATGATATTTCTTTATTTTCTATGTACAAAATTTACATAATTTATTCAATTATTCATCGATTTAAAGAATATTATAAAAACACAAGTTTGGGAATTAAACTCACTAAAGAGAAGTTTTTAAGCAACCAGAATATAGATGAATAATGTTTTGTTGGCTTGAAACTTAAAGCTATATTTTAGTAAGGGCTTCCTGTAGAAACGGGGTTGCCAGTCGTGAACTGAGCTCTTAAGCGCACCTCATTCGATATTTTTGAAGAAAATAAAGTTTCAAAGCAAAAACCTTATAAAATAAGTGAATAATAAACAAATACATAAACTTAAAAAAAATAATAGAAGAAAAATAAATATGATTTTCCTAAACTAAAATAAATAAAATGAAAATATTTCTACACGTCCATAAGTAAATAAAATAAATATTATTTTAAATGAAGACATTTCCAAAATAAATTAATAAATAACTCAAGATAATAATTATTAACTATTTACTTAATTAATGGGATAATAAGAAAGTTTAGGTTCTCATATGCCTTCTATCAGGGTTTCTAATCGAGTAGCCTCTATTTATGCATATTCAATATGAGTAAAATAGGTACACGTACCAAAATGACTGTTTTTGTTGAGGAAAAACTGATCATTTGTTTTCCTTGTTTTCATTTCGCTTCTTTTTCAAAGACTTATTAAACAAAAGTAATATATATATTTTACATTGACGACTATTTTGTTAAATGTTTTCATATAAATCCCTCATCCCCTTAATTGCATCTGCACCCATGCAATGGAAAAAAAATAATAAAAGGTAGGTACGGCAATACAAAAATTCGCGCTCACTCCAAACTTCTCTTCATTTATTTTTTCTTAACTATACATGCGATGTAATATATGTTAAACTCTGTTACTTAGTATAATTTACCTCAAAATGGAAAGTTTTCGATTTTTTCTTATTGCGTACCTATAACGCTTTTGTTCAAAATTTTAAATTTTGTTGCTTTTCTTCTATAACCCATATATTGTACAATATTTTGTTCAAAATCTACATACCTCTATAACTAAAAATAAAAATTTAATTTGCAATTTTTTCTTAAAGGTAATATTAAATAACATGCTGGATTATAGCTAAAAAGTATTATCTATAGGCATTAAACCTGCCTTTCTTCCTTTAAAATTTAACAAACGCAAAGTCGAGTGTCCTATCACAAAAATTTATAACAAGTACACCACAATAAATATATAAATTAAAAATGTTTTTCCACATTACACCAAGTTATAATACACTTGCTAGAAACATGAGTTTAAACTAAACAACCTCTTGAATAAACTGAAATATAACGGGCACTCAAAAAGTCAGAACTATAAAATAATTTAAAATTTTAACCGTCTATTCTGTTTTAAGGAATATTTCGCTCCATCTTTCTCAGCTAAGAGCTCCTGTCTTTGTCTTTCGAGCGCTTGCTTCCGAGATTTTAACAATTTACTTACATTTTTATTTATTAGGCTTATTAGGTCATCAACAATGTTGCCAAACTGTTTTAGTTAAGAAATCGGGCCGCAGATGCCGCTACATACCAGAGTAGAAATTCCAAAACATCGGGGTATAGATTTGGGCTTTTAATATTGATTATTTTTAAATGCTGTATTTAGAAAAAGTTTTGGTATTCAACCAAAGAATTTCGCTAACTCCGTATTTTTCTCGGTAAATCAAATTATGATTTTTTTTTTCTTCATTAATGGTTTTATAACAATTTCACTGAGTTTCCGGAATACAAAACATTATTATAGACAGATCCCCATTCATACTTTTTTAATTAATGCCTTCTAAGGAACGTAATTCTATACCCAGTATTTCGGCAATATGGCGGACCTCCTTAGCCCTCTTAACGGTAATTTTATACAGGAAGAAGAAGAAAGCCTCTATTTGACATTGTAATAACAGGTGGAGCCACTATAGAAATAAAAAATCACGATGACCTTCAAAAAAAATTTCACCCGTGACGTTCTCCTACTCTATGATTACGAAAAGTTGAAATCTATTACGAATTTATAACGACATCTAGTACAAAAAAACGAGACCTGCTCGCAACACTGGGTGCAGTTGGTATAGCTAAAGCTGTAAATGATATTAAAACAAGAAGAGAGGAATCGTCACAATAGACACATAGAACCGATTGCTCTAGGAAAAAGCGGTAAAGGATTATATTTGAAACCGTATCGTAAAGGGTTGGGTCTCTATTTAAAATCACAAATTTCAAAAAACTACTAGACACCCTACCTCGGAAACCTCTCAGTGACATCAATATTAAATATTATGCTGAGAAGATGAAGATACCATATTTTAGAAGTATATTTATACGTGACAATCTACCAAATTCTGGACCACATCATAATGAATCCGCAATCATAAATTTGGATAGATGGCCCTGGCCACATTGGGTGGCATATAAAAAACGTGGCAGTCTAGTCACATATTTTGATAGTTTTGGTGATTTACTCCCACCTAAAGACTTGATCCTGTACTTGGGCAAAGGTTCAAATTCTACCGATAAGATATATTATAATTATGAACGCCAACAAAATTTTAACACAGTGTGGCGTGGACATTTGTGCTTAAAGTTTCTTTCTTTAAGAATTAAATAAAACTCTATAATGGCTTCTGTGACACCATCAATGAATCGAGATGCTATTAGACGGATGGGCCACTCAATAATTGCATTCTCTAGACTACGCGCAGCTTATTGAAGATGATGAAACAACAACTTTCGGATATGCCTAAAGAAGTAATGATTGGATGTGCTTCCCCCCCTGCCAAAAATTCCACATAGAAACTTATAAAAAAAAAGTGATGCGGTTTTATCGTTCCTATAAGTTATATTAGTATTATACAGACAGGATTTTATCTGTTTTATTAAGTTTTAAATCGGTTATGAAACAGTAATTCCGAATGAGCTATTTGGAATTATCATGTTGCCCTTTCATGAGTACTTATATGAAATATACATCAACAAATCTACAGTTTAATGTCTGCAAATGCACTCTTGCCCTTATATCTGTAAACATATGGAATTACAGATACAACTTTAAAGAGATTCTAAACATTTCTATAAGTAATATCATAAGAGTTCCAGTCCGTCCTTTCTCCAGTATCTATCGTATGTAACACAACATTTATCAACATGTTTTTATCGTAAATTTCAACATTGTCTTTTTATTAGTATTAATGTGGATATACATGTCAACAAATGTACAGTTTCAATTGTATATTTTACAGATGTATTTTTATTGTAAACTTCCATTTTGATTTTTCATTAGTATTAATTTGGATATGCATGCCGACAAATGTACAGTTTAAATTGCATATTTCAAATAGAAATACTAATATTGTGGTAAACACAATATACTGCAAAGTCCTTATTTCCTCGGGTGTTCTTGTTCTAGCTTAGAAGCAATGAATGAGTTAGCAGTGAAAGAGACTGCTTTACTTTTAATTTAACTCGTTCTAGTATGCGCAAATTGCCGAGGTTTCCATCTCTGTTGATGCTTTCCTCGATGTATGATGTTGTAAATTCTTCTTTGCTCAGGGCTGGCTGTTTACATGGGTTGTTGTGGTTTTTTAATGTTTCGTTTATGTTATTAGGTTAGTGTATGTTGGTTTAATTATGTATGGTTGGTACACAGTGTAGTTTGTTTTGTTGTTGTGGCTCTTTTATTTGTTTAAATTGGTTTGTATTTATTGTTTTTTTTTGTTTTATGGCTCTTTTGTTTCTGATCTTCATGGTAGTGATTTTTTTACCTTTTTCGATTTTTTTTTTCTGTTTTTTTTTTTGTATTTTTGTAATTTTTTCAACTCGAGTTTTACAATAGATTTAAGGGGTGTAGATGTAGTTAATGGAGGGGAATCTAGGAGCTTGTCCGAATTTGGGAATGAGGGGGTTGGTGAGTGTGGGGTTGGTGGATTTTAGGAGTGTTTCGGCAAAATTAGGAATTAGTCTTAATAAAATAAATGAATCGAGTTTGGGTGTTCCTGTAAAGTCGTGTAATGTCTGAATGGGGGTGTATGTGGGTAGGAATGCAGCGACTCTAAGGATTTTATTTTGTATTACTTGTAGTGTTTTTTGTTGAGTAGGGGTTATTAGAGGGTACCATACTGGTGAGGCGTAGGTTAGGATGGGCCTTATATATACTTTGTAAAGGAGGGTGGCGGTGTGCATAGGAGAGGTTTTAATTAGTGGATAGAGTTGTCTAAAGCGTGCCCAGCATTTACATGTTATGTTATTGATTTGTTTATGAAATTTAAATTTACGGTTCATGTTTATTCCTAGGTAATCTATATCTTCCGACCAGTCTATACTATGATTGTTTATTATTATTTTAGGTGAGGTGGTGTTTAGTATTTTTCTAGAAAAGCAGATGCTTTGTGTTTTGGTGGGGTTTACTTTTAACCCCCAATTTTGGTAAAAGGTGGTTGTGATGTCAGTTTGCGTTTGGAGTAATCTAGCGGCTATGTCGGGGTTTTTAGATGCCGTGTCGTCGGCATATAGGCAGAGGGTGGTTCTGTGATCTAAGGGTCGTGGTATGTCGTTGATGTATAAGTTAAATAGTACTGGACCAAGGGATGACCCCTGGGGGATGCCGGACAGGATAGGGGATGTTGGAGAGCACTCCTGATTGACTGCGACTCTGAATGAGCGGTTTGACGTATATGACTGTATTAATTTAATAATACGAGTCGGGATGCCCGCGATATGGAGTTTGTAAAGCAGTCCAGGGTGCCAGACTTTGTCGAATGCCTTTTCGAGGTCTAGGGCGACCAACCCTGTGGATAGACCTCGATTTAGGTTGGTGGTAACGATTTCACCTACCCGGAAAAGCTGTTGGGTTGTGGAGTGACAGGCACGGAATCCAAATTGATAGTCGTTTGTTACACCAGGTGTGTTGATATGCTCGTGGACTCGGTTTAAAATGAGAAGATCTAATGTTTTTGCCAGGGATGAAATTAAACTTATGGGCCTATACGAGGCCGGGTTATTTTTAGGTTTGCCTGGCTTTAATATGGTGATTATTTTTACTTTTTTCCAGTTTTTTGGATAGTAGGTTAACCTAGTACAGGAATTAAATAATTTTGTTAAATATAAATAAGTTCTTGGCGGGATATGTTTTAGAGCAAATGCTGGGATGTTGTCAAGTCCAGGAGCTTTCCTGGGGTGTAACTTGTTTACTGCAGCCCTCACCTCTGAGGGGGAGAAAAATAGTGGATCCGTGTCTGTGGGTAGGGTAGTTTGGGTTAAATATTGGGTATAAGGGATGACGATATCCTGTATGTCCTGAGGGATGGGGTTGGGGATGAAAACGTTGGTAAGATAATTGGAGAAGGATACAGCTTTCTCCTGGTCGGTGTTCGCGACCCCGGCCTGGGTTAATAATGGGGGAATTTGAGTAGGTTTACTACTCAGAATACGAGGGGCAAGGTGGGGGTTATTGGGTTGTGAGGCAACTAGTTTTCTAAGTGCATCGTCCTTATGTAGTTTAATCTCGCTGTTTATGTGTCTTTTTAGCTCATTGATGGCTGGTATGAGTTGGGGGTTGCGAGTGTATTGGTACCTTTTGCATAGTGCGTTCTTTGTTTTTATTAGGTCAACTAGTTGCCTGGGGAGTTTAAATTGATGGGATCTGGATGGGGTGTGTTTTGTGCTTGTCTGTAGTGCTTTTGTAATTAGTTCTGTGAGATAATTTGCTGCTTGGTCGACTTCTTCGGCGGTGTTACAAACTGGGGGGGTGGTAATGTTACGTGCTATATAGGAGGTAAAGGTTGTCCAGTCATAATCGTGTTCTTTTGGTCTGGGAGTTTTAGGGGGGTAGTGGATGTTTGTATGTATTGTAGTTTTTACAGGGTAGTGGTCGCTGTTCAATATATGGAGGGTTTCAACCTCGTATGAGTGGTTGAAATTGTTGGTGATACATAGGTCTATGATTGATCGGCTCGGATGAGGGTGGGTTGCTTCGTCGGTGGCAATTAAATTCGTGTTTACGTTAGAGGCTAGGTATTGTTGTAGTATGAGGCCTGATCTGTTGGAAATGGGGCTGGCTGGATTCCAGGACGGGTGTTTCGCGTTGAAGTCGCCAAACAGCAAATTTGTGGGGTGTAACTGGTTGATTTTGTCTAAGTCGGTGATGTCAAGTGTAGAGTTGTTTTTCTTGTATATTGAAGCTATCAGTAATTTGGTTCGTGGCAAGTGTATTACCACTGCACACGCTTCTAGTGAGCTGAGGGTGGGAAGTTGTATTTCGTAGTGTCTAATGTTATTCCTGACCATTATTAACACACCGCCCCGACGTCCGGCGCGGTCAAGGCGGTATGTCGCATAGCCAGGGATTGTGAAATGTATGTGAGGTTTCAGGAATGTTTCACTAATGCAGCATATATCTGCTTTGTGTGTTTGTAATGTGTTTTCTAGCTCTACTTTTTGTCTTATTATGCCATTGGCATTGAATTGTAGACAGACTATTTGGTTTTTGTTATTCATTAAAGAAGTTTAGGACGTATTCAAATATGAGAAAAAGTTTCTCCAGTGGGTCTTTTGTGTTTTTAAGGGTGGCTAGTAGGGCTTTTAAGGAGTCCCATAATATTTTTAAATTGAAAGATTTTAAAAAGTTCAATATTTCTCGCAGGGGGTTTTCCTCCCCTGGGGGTGGTTCTGTTGTTTGCCTGGTTTTGGCCTGTCGAATCTCTTGGGTAGCGGTTTGTTGCCTGGCCCGGAAATTCTGCCAGGCTTTTATGTTTTGGGTGTTTAATAGTTCTGTGGTTTCCTGGGATAATGGGGGTAGGTTGATAGCTTCGGTTATGGTTGTAGTCTGTCTGTCGGGCTGTTTAGGTGTCTGTTTTGTCCTTTGTCCGGGGGTTGGTAATTCTTGCGTGATTTCTCTACGTGATGTAGGGGCGTATCTTTGCAGCGCGGCGCCGTATGCCTGGCAACCCCGGTAGTTGGCGGGGTGCTCTGCCCCGCAGTTAGCGCATTTGCACTTTTCCGCGGGACAGGGCTTCGCTTCGTGGCTGCCTCCGCACCTCACGTAGCGTGGGGCCCGGTTGCAAACCACTGACGAATGCCCGAAGTGCTGGCATCTGTGGCACTGGGGGATATCAGATCTTATATAGTCGGTTACTTTGACTTTGTAGTAACATAGTTCGGAGAGTTGATAATATAAATCAGCTGCCTGTCGGGGTATTGTGAGGAGTAGGATATTCGAGGCGACTCTACGACCATTTTTTGGTGTCATTATTCTAGATATGGTTATGATAGGAAGTTCTTTAATGTTTAAGTCCTCTCGAATGTCCGCCTCCGTGACATCAATGGGTATATATTTCACTACTACTTTAAGTGGTCTTTGATTACTAATATTGTAAGAGTAATATTCTATTTCGTGTTTGGTTAATAAATCGATGATTTTATTATGGTCTCTAGGGCCTTTGGGGTAACAAATGAGTGAAGTGTTATTATATTTAAATGCTGGGCGCTCGTTAGTGTGACTAGAGGTCTGGGGGTGGGGTGGTGGCTGTTTTTTTTTGTTTTGGTACCCGAAGTTGGGTATTTTGGTCGTCTTCGTTGGCAATCACTATGATTGCTCTTTTTCTTTTAGTAGATTTTTTAGGGTGAATTTTTTTTTTGTAGCTTTGCGTGGATCTATAGGATGAAGTGTCAGAAATGTCACTGGATTCGTCTGTTGGATTATTTCTCAGTTGTAGGTCTAGTGAAAAAAATGTATTGGTTGGGCTGATATTATGGGATGTAGTTGGGGATGTAACTGGGGTAGAGTGTATGATTGCGGCTGTGGTTATTGTATTTGTTCGGGTATAGGTTGTGGTGGTTATTGTAAGGCTTATCATTATGGGTATTGGAAGGTTATGCAATTCTGCGTATTGAGTTTGTAAAGGAAGTTTTAGTGGTGATAATTCGGTTACTGTTGAGTGAAAGGATAATGAGGAACTGCTTGGGGGATGATATGGAGCTAATGTTACATTGCTATATTGTGTGTTAGATTTGTTAGTTGTATTTAATTTTGGTTTATTAGATTTTAAATATGATACCTGCTTGTTTTGTGTTTGCTCGTTATCTGTTTGGTTTTTGCTGGTGTGTGTGTTTGTGTTTTTTGTGTGCATGCTTAGGTCGTCTTCAGTGTATGTTGAGTTATTTGCGGCCCTTTCAGGGGTTTTTTTTTTCTTATTTCTGGTCATAATTATGGGTTGTTTGTGCCTTTTATTCAAGAGGTGTAACACTTTCACTGAGTCGCAAGTTAAGATCAAACAACAACTTATTTACGTTTATCGTATATACGTGTACGCTCGCTGCTGTCGCTTGGTCAACTTTTTAATTTAACAAACACACGTCAGTTCCTTAGGTCACGTTAGATTAGATATGAATTAGCGACACGTATGCAGCTCCCTCTACTGGAGCCTGGAGTAAAGTTGCTGCTGAAATTTCTATCAGTTTCTACCAGAATGGTAGATACCACATCAATGAGAATTTATGAGAACAGTATCTAAGGTAAAACGTGCGGCTTTCCGTGGTTAAATGGCAAGTGTTTCTATAAGAAACGAGCTACATTAGGTTAGGACAGTTTTGACTTGCAATTGAAGATTACTAATTATAATGTTTGAATAGGGATTTATGAGATCAGTTTCTATGAGTATTAATGTTTTTTTATCAGTAATATATTAAATGTGTTTTCATTTGTTTGAATGGGTAAAAAGAAAGGTCAGTTTTCAACTGCAATTAGAAATACAAGTTTAATCACTTTGAATGGGGTTATATCAGATTAATTTCTAAAAGTATTTATGCTGTTTTCCGAATATAATTGTGATGAGGTTTGATCAGTAACAAATTGTTCACTACATGTTACGTGTGGAAATTCCAGGTACATATTTAGTATTACTTCGAAAGGATTGATGATAGCAGTTTCTACGAGTATGTATTTGTTGTGCCAATAGTAAATTATATAAGTCTTTATCAGTATGCATTCGGATCTAATTTAAATATGAAAATTATATCAGAATAAAGCAACTAAATTTTTTAAACAGTATCTATTTGTAAATCCAGACATTTACTTATACTATCTCAATGAGAGTTTATGAGGACAGTATCTAATGTAAAACGTGCGGCTTTCCATGGTTAAATGGCAAGAGTTTCTATAAGAAATGAGCTGCATTAGGTTAGAACAGTTTTGATTTGCAATTGAAGATTACAAATTATAATGTTTGAATAGGGATTTATGAGATCAGTTTCTATGAGTATTAATGTTTTTTTTCAGTAATATATTAAATGTGTTTTCATTTGTTTGAATGGATAAAAAGAAAGGTCAGTTTTCAACTGCAATTACAAATACAAGTTTAACCACTTCGAATGGAATTATATGCGATCAATTTCTAACAGTATTTATGCTGTTTTCCGAATATAATTGTGATGAGGTTTGATCAGTAACAAATTGTTCACTACATCCCAGCAAACCAGACCACATCATTTTAACATCATAATGATGTGATTTTTGCAACAGTGACGTCGTCATTCTTGTTTGCAACCACGTGGAAATGCCGTCACAGTGACGCTAAACGGCCGCACTCAGCCACGTCGTCAAAAGTGACTTACTTATTTTCCACTTTTCAGCCACATCAGTACCACTCATTTGTGATATAGATATGATCATATTGTGTACAAAAAATATATATTATAACAACTTGAATGTTACCGCCCACTTACTTTTAAAAAAATAAAAAGAATCTATATTGCAACAAATAAATCTACTTTTATATTACGAAAAAATAGCTCAATTGAAACTTAAAAATCACTGATTAAAGATTAATATTTTATATCCGGCTCCAAAAAATGATGAATTTTTGAATAAATTATGTTTCCTCATTGAATTTTTTGTTTTGTTATCGAAAACAATTATTTCATTAAAGTCGGCTGAAATTTTATACCTTGGGTGTGATTTTACATTCTGAAAAACTTTTCTCATTTTTTTTTTTTCATTTTGAAAAATAAAGGTGAACTTATTATTTCTTAAATATTTGTTTCAAAATCCTCCTGCATACCTAAAATTATTCTCGTAGCATAATATAGTTACATATATAATTAGCTGTATCTGAGAATATAATTTTAGATATACAGGGTGATTTGTAAACAAATATTTAAGAAATAAGTACACCTTTATTTTTCTAAATGAAAAAAAATAAAGAGAAAAGTTGTTCAGAATGTAAAATCACACACTAAGTATAAAACGTCAGCCGACTTGAAATAATTTTTTTCGATTAAAAACAATAAAAAATTCAATATGAGGAAACATACTTTATTCAAAATTAATCATTTTATATTGGAGCCGGGTATAAATATAAATCTTTCATCGTTATTTCATTGAGTTATTTTTTTCGTAATATAAAAGATGATTTATTTGTTGCAAAATAGATTCTTTTCATTTATTTTAAAATTAACTCAGCGGTAACATTCAAGTTGTTATAATATACTTTATAAAGCAACATAATTTATTTACAATTCATTTTTATTTTAATGGCTTACTTCAAACAAAACATTTCATCAAAGTAGCCTGATATTGCTGAAATTTTACACAAAAAAGTATATTTCACATTCGCTTTACTTACCTTTTCCTTAAATTTTTCTTGAGATTTCGGAAAATATATAAAAAGGCAGTTCATACATAATCGTTTGATATTTGCTTATAAATCTTGCACATATCCCTAGATATTTTAATCGTTTTATAGCACATACATTACTCACTAAAGTGGGGTCCCAGAAAATGTCTCTAAGTAAAATAATAGAAATTAGATTTAAAAATATAAAAAGTATTAAATAAATTTGATGTGATCAATGAAACAAACATTTCCGAAACTATATATATTCAAGATATGATTACAGGTATGCTTTATAATATAAATTCACCTAGCTATTTCTTTTTTGATCTTCTTTGATCCCTATAGTGGATTAAGTGTCACAATTATCTCATAGTCAAAGTCTGCTGTGGCTGGAACTATTTTTCATACCACATCTAAAAATTTATAAAAAATTAATTATCACAGTTTAAAAATGTTTAATAAGATTTGGTATCATTTATGTCAGTAAAAATAATGTTAAAAGTTGAGTGTTGGTAGTGGTAATTTCAAGTTCAACCACACACTAGTTTTGTTATTAAAGTAAAAAACCGCTGCCCAAGGAATCACTACTTCCACATCCAGATTTTCTATCCAAGTCTCTCATAATGAAAAAATTTTGTATGTGGAAATAATTGTTTATAGAACTTTAATAATATAATATTTGAAATCGTCTATCCCAAAAACCCATAAAACGATATCCCACACGGTAGTGGGGTGGGGGTGGTGATAGGGGGGTAGTAGTGGAGGTGGATGAAGTAGAAAAAATATTTTGAGACTTTTGGTTCTTGTACACACACTAAATCACAATTTTATTTTCATCTCCTTTAATAATGGAGTAGAGGTGGTAATGGGGGTGGCTAATGCCAAAAAATTTTTTTAAACCTTAGGTTCTCTTGTATCACTAAATACCAATTTTATGGACTCTTACCTGCTTGATTTACCGATTTACCCCCAATCTACCCCCTAGTTACCACATTTTACCCCCCAACCCTTCGACGGAATAAGATGAAAATATAATCTAGTTCCAGATCCCGTTAAAGTACATACGTGTACGAAATTTCAAGTCAATATCTTAAACGATTCCAGAGTAAACGTGGGCACAAAAAAGTTACAGACCGACAGACAGAAATTTTTTTTTCGCTCAAATTTAAAATCTCAACGTTTCATGACATTCTAAGCCTATCTGTATAATAAAAATTTTCAAAAATTTTTTTGTCGTTACCATACTTCCACTGGTTGTGGAAGTAATTAAATTTAATTTTAATAGCTTACATCTTTAGAACAACTTCATTGATACTATTGAAAATATAAAAAAAAAGGATGACGATTGAAAATAAACTACTATTTTGTAAAACATGAATTAGCAATAAAGATACGAATTCAGAATTTGATTCTAACAGGGCATGCAGAATACGGTTCTAAAATTATTTGAACTTTGTATCACTCTTGATTCGTGGACACCATTTGAATTCTATCTCTAACAAAATAATAAAGTTTCGATGAGACTTAAAATATGACACTAAGTATACACTAAATTAAAAATTAAGCAAAAAAAAAACTGAAGGTGAAGTTTCTCATTACCGAAACGAGTATTTCAATATGAAACAATAAACAATATATTTTTTTTATAGAGCCTTATTATAGTTACAGAAAAAATTGGTAAAAACAGCAGTTTGCACAAAATTCAAATGCAAAATGTCTAAGATTTTAGAACTTATATAAACTTACCATCTTTTCTCTCATTATACTGCCACTGCCAGAAGCCCCACGAACGAAGATAGTTTTAATTGTCTATTATAACATTCTAAAATAGAAAAAAATGTATAAGTACCTAAATTATTCCAGTTAAATAGGGAGGACTAGAGGAAAAAAACTGATACCTAAAGTTTTGAAACTTGGCAGAGATGTTCATTAAGGCCCACTGTTTAAACATACTTAAAGTCGTCAACTCTATCTCTTACGCTCGCGCCGCCATCTTGAAAAAATGGTGCTCAGATTAAGTTTTTTTTTTCTTATATCTTGCTAACCATTAGAGATATCGAAATTAAGTCTCCAATAAAAAGTAAAGCTTATAAAATTCTCTATCAAAAATGTAATATAATATTTTTCCGTATCTATTATCATCTTCTAAAATAGGAAATTACATTTGATCAACACATTTCTAAACCGGAAATCACTCGTAGAAAAAAATTCATATTATTATGTTAATTCTAGAATTCCCAATAACTTTAAAATATTCGTCGAATATCTGTTTGTCAGTCTGTCAGTTTGTCCATCTGTCTTTCTGTACGACACTTTTTTTTTTAACTATTTAACGTCGGCCCGCTACCAGGGCCTATCACCTACGCCAGGAGACGAGCTACCCCCAACCTGGACATTTTGCCGAACCTCTTCCCTTAAGAAGAGTAGGGATCTTTTACTTGCCTAACATTTAATAGACAAGGGACCGCCTGCTTTACATCCCCTCCGAAGGATGGTATATCCACTACGTAATCCTCGTCTGAAATTACGTAACTTCTGCGTATACACTGATATACAATCCGCTAGAAGGTGGGACGAGAACACTGTATTTCCCAAGATGGGACCCCATCCAAGTACTAACCGCGCTCGACGTTGCTTCAATGGAATATCGACTGATATTCACATTGAAGTCGTCTCTACGCTCGCCCACGACACTTTTTGTGAGTCTGATAATTTAAAAGAGAAGAGTCCAATTTTATTGAAATTTGAACAGTAAGTTAGTGTTAACTAAAGGAAGAACTCTATTGATTTTGAAAAAAATCGATTAGTAAATATAAAGGTTATAAAACATTTTATGAAAAAAAGGCATGTGAAGAGTGTTGTAACACCTTTGATAAGATGCTAAAAATACAGAGATACTGCACAGTATACTGACCAACGTTTCGACAATCAAGATGGTATCATCGGGAGATCATTAAAATTGCAAGTATGTCACTTAAACCTACAATCATAACGTACTTACTGATCGATTTTTTTTTAAATTGCTGGGGCTTCTTATAGCTAACACTAATTTATTGTCCAAATTTCAATAAAACCAGACTTTTCTTTTTTAAGTTATTTAGTTTACAAGAGACATGGCAGACGGAGAGGCAGACGGACTGACAGAAAAGACATTTTGAAAGTTGTCCCGTATTTTATGACAATACAATGATATATTTTTATTATATACGAGTGATATTCACAATTGTTGAAACGTGTCGATGAAATGCATATAACACTTTTTATACAGAATTTTATAAGCTTTATTTTGTATATAAACATAATTTCGATATCGCTAATGGTTAGAAAGATATAAGCAGTAAACTGAATCGGACCGCCATTTCTCCAAGATGGTGGCTCAAGCGCAACAGTTTGGGCTGGGGACTTTTAGTATGTTTAATAGTAGGTAAGCCTAAATGAACATATTTGCCAAATTTAAACACTTTATCAGTTTTCTTCGTCAAACGTCGAAATTTGTTCTAATTTGACTAGGGTATTTATACTATAGATATAATTAGACAATCCTCGGATTAGGGTACTAAAATAATAGGTGTTTTCTTTCTACCAACAATCTTAGCTAAGCTAAGTAGTTTTTCAGTCACGCCTGATGAGTGAAATATTCGTGTATGTACCACAGTTTGCGTGTGACATTAAAACTACTTAGCTTAGCTAAGATTGTTGGTAGAAAGAAAACACCTAATATACTAGAGCAAAATAAAATGAGGGGTAATAAAGCAAATAACATACAATATGACTGCATTTTGTCGTCAATTGGTAAGAAAACAATTATCAGTAGGTATTTAAATCAAAAATAACCTAAATATGCTCTCTATATATTTATATTTTATTTATCTCTCTTTTATACTGTTTTTATAAATATAATGAAATTTAAATATAAAAGTGTACCTATATTTTACCAATTAATTGATAGCACACACAAGGTACCTAATAATCTCGTCGAATATCAAATGGGGCATGCCGCATGGATGACATGGAGACAACACTGTACCTATTGGTATACCTAATGTGGTACAAAAACTAAATTATGAATTCGAAAGTATTCTGTAATTGAAAAATAAATAACCAGTGTTAACCAAAATATATTATGTTAAATGGTAAATTAGCTTTTTCCCTTGAATTTTAATGTCATTCGATATGTCACCAAACATGAAAATTACAGGCAAGGTATAAAATAAGAATACATTTCATAGTAACAATGTAGCTAATACAAGTAGGTACTTACCTTTTCGTAAAAATGTGTTGATATTTACCAAACAAAAACCAAAAACATTAAAACTAAAGTTTATTGACGTCAACGTCGTTAATAGAACACAGACAAGTGTAAACTGGAGATGACAGTAGTAGTACTAGACTAGTGGCGCTGCCGGCGGTGGTCGCTATTTTGTAAGAGATGGTGATACCAAAGTGAGTGGTGGCTCAGTTAGTTACATCCACGTTTTAAAATGTATCATTAAAATAATGTGGTGATTGTGGACATCCCAATCTCCACTGACATGGGAGTGGCTATAATGTGAACGTTCTAAAACGGTCCAAAGAGTGTCATCACGGTGATGTGATGCTTTGCCATTTACAAAAACCACTAAAATGTGAGTGGCTATAATGTGGATGTGGCAGAGTGTGTTTAGTGGGATGTTACGTGTGGAAATTCCAGGTACATATTTAGTATTACTTCGAAAGGATTGATGATAGCAGTTTCTACGAGTATGTATTTGTTGTGCCAATAGTAAATTATATAAGTCTTTATCAGTATGCATTCGGATCTAATTTAAATATGAAAATTATATCAGAATAAAGCAACTAAATATTTTAAACAGTATCTATTTGTAAATCCAGACATTTACTTATACTATTTCAATGAGAGTTTATGAGGACAGTATCTAATGTAAAACGTGCGGCTTTCCGTGGTTAAATGGCAAGAGTTTCTATAAGAAACGAGCTGCATTAGGTTAGAACAGTTTTGATTTGCAATTGAAGATTACAAATTATAATGTTTGAATAGGGATTTATGAGATCAGTTTCTATGAGTATTAATGTTTTTTTTCAGTAATATATTAAATGTGTTTTCATTTGTTCGAATTGGTAAAAAGAAAGGTCAGTTTTCAACTGCAATTACAAATACAAGTTTAATCACTTCGAATGGGGTTATATGCGATCAGTTTCTAACAGTATTTATGCTGTTTTCCGAATATAATTGTGATGAGGTTTGATCAGTAACAGATTGTTCACCACATGTTACAATATGGTCGGAAATTCCAGGTACATATTTAGTATTCCTTCGAAAGGATTGATGATATCAGTTTCTATGAGTATGTATTTGTTGTTCCAATAGAAAATTTGTCTTTATCAGTATGCATTCGGATCTACTTTAAATACAAAAATTATATCAGAATGACACAACCAAATATTTTAAACAGTATCCACTTGTAAATCCAAACATTTAAAGATATATTTTAATGAGAACCAATCAGAACAGTATCTAATGTAACGCGTGCGGCTTTCCGTGGCTAAATTTTAAAAGTATTTTTAATAAATAGCTTTAACGGATTTGAACAGTTTTAATTTGCAATTCCAGATGAATAGTTTTAATTGTTAAATAGGGATCTATGAGATCAATGTCTTTGTGTAATGTTTTTTTTCCAATAAAAACACATTTTATTGAAAAAAAAAACATTACACTGACAATTCCAATCCCTAACAATTAAAACTATTCATCTGGAAGTGCAAATGAAAACTGTTCGAATCCGTTAAAGCCTATTTATTGCGGAAAACCGCACACGTTACATTAGATACTGTTCTGATGGATTCTCATTATATTATCTTTAAATGTTTGGATTTACAGGTGGACACTTTAAAATATTTGGGGTTTCATTCTGATATGATTTTTGTATTTAAATTAGATCCGAATGCATACTGATAAAGACTTATATAATTTACTGTAGGAACAACAAATAAATACTCATAGAAACTGCTCTCATCAATCCTCTTGAAGGAATACTAAATATTTACCTGGAATTTCCGACCATATTGTAACATGTAGTGAACAATTTGTTACGGATCAAATCTCATCAAAATTATATTCGGAAAACATCATAAATACTGTTAGAAATTGATCGCATATAACCCCATTCGAAGTGATTAAACTTGTATTTGTAATTGCAGTTGAAAACTGACCTTCCTTTTTACCCATTCAAACAAATGAAAACACATTTAATATATTACTGAAAAAAAAACATTAATACTCATAGAAACTGATGTCATAAATCCCTATTTAAACATTATAATTTGTAATCTTCAATTGCAAATCAAAACTGTTCTAACCTAATGCAGCTTGTTTCTTATAGAAACACTTGCCATTTAACCACGAAAAGCCGCACGTTTTACATTAGATACTCTTCTCATAAATTCTCATTGAGATAGTATAAGTAAATGTCTGGATTTACAAATAGATACTGTTTAAAATATTTGGTTGCTTTATTCTGATATAATTTTCATATTTAAATTAGATCCGAATCTTTACTGATAAAGACTTATATAATTTACTAGAGGAACAACAAATAGATACTCGTAGAAACTGCTCTCATCAATCCTCTTGAAGGAATACCAAATGTGTACTTGAAATTTCCGACCATATCATAACATGTAGTGAACAATTTGTTACTGATTAAACCTCATCACAATTATATCCGGAAAACAGCATAAATACTTTTAGAAATTGATCGCATATAACCCCATTCGAAGTGATTAAACTTGTATTTGTAATTGCAGTTGCAAACTGACCTTTCTTTTTACCCATTCAAACAAATGGAAACACATTTAATATATTACTGAAAAAAAAAACATTAATACTCATAGAAACTGATCTCATAAATCCCTATTCAAACATTATAATTTTGAATCTTCAATTGCAAATCAAAACTGTTCTAACCTACTGCAGCTCGTTTCTTATAGAAACTCTTGCTATTTAACCACGGAAAGCCGCACGTTTTACATTATATACTGTTCTCATAAATTATCATTGAGATAGTATAAGTAAATGTTTGGATTTACAAATAGATACTGTTTAAATATATTTGGTTGCTTTATTCTGATATAATTTTCATATTTAAATTAGATCCGAATCTGTACTGATAAAGACTTATATAATTTACTATAGGAACAACAAATAGATACTCGTAGAAATTGCTCTCATCAATCCTCTTGAAGGAATACTAAATGTGTACTTGGAATTTCCGACCATATCATAACAAGTAGTTAACAATTTGTTACTGATTAAACCTCATCATAACTATATTCGGAAAACAGCATAAATACTTTTAGAAATTGATCGCATATAACCCCATTCGAAGCGATTAAACTTGTATTTGTAATTGCAGTTGAAAACTGACCTTTCTTTTTACCCATTCAAACAAATGAAAACACATTTAATATATTACTGAAAAAAAATAGTAATACTCATAGAAACTGATCTCATAAATCCCTATTCAAACATTATAATTTGTAATCTTCAATTGCAAATCAAAACTGTTCTAACCTAATATAGCTCGTTTCTTAAAGAAACACTTGTCTTTTAATCACGGAAAGCCGCACGAATTACATTAGATAGTGTGCTCATAAATTCTCATTGATGTTGTATAAGTAAATGTTTGGATTAACAAATGAATATGGCTTGACTCATTTTGCTGGTCAATGCGGATATAAACTGATAACAATTTCAACAGCAACTTTACCTAACTCTTATAGAAACTTATTGACCATATAGGTTCTCATAGATACTTATTAATTTTTGATAATTTTCAATACGGATTGATGAGATTTTTTTGACAGGGCCATGAAATTGCATTAGTCTGGGACAAATTTCCTAAACATCTTCAGGAAGATATTGATATTTTAAAATATCAGTACTGTTAAGAACATTATTCTAATGATTACGTTAGTGGTATTGATATTAATGATGGTTCACCACCTCGAAAAATATTTTGTTGTTACTGTAAAGTACGTGATTTGAATGAAGCATCAAATAATAATGAAATATATGTATCTCCATCGTCTCCCAAGAAAAGAAGGTTATACCACAATGATTGCTGTAAATCACAATAAATTCATACAACAATATCCAAAAAACATCAGTTATGTCACACACCTTCACCTTGTCTAGCCGCTCAAGCGTGCTCAGTGCAGAATTTTATCCACCCATTTAATTAAATACGGGTAGTAGATATGGATTGGGATTAATTGGATTCTACTCTTACAACTCTATATTTAATGTAGACGAGACAAACAATCGTTTTTGTTATAGACCTAGTCCAAAACTACCCCTCGTATACAAGCATATACCATATGGAGCCTATGAAATTGATGAAATATATCGAGCAATACTGAAAGCTATACCAGCTGAAACAGAGGAAGAAAAAGAAAAATTATTCCGGCTACGAGCAAGCAACAATACGCTGAAGTGTGAAATTGGGTCAAAATATGGAATTGACTTTTCACAAGCAAACGCTATTCACGAAAAACACGGAGTGGGCGACATCTATATTCTGACAATATAACTTGTATAACGGTGAACAACAAATCAATTTACTATTGACGTTTAATGGAAGGTTAACTTTGTTGCTGTTTTAATTAACGAATTTCCGTGATTTTAGATTAAAAAAGTGTATTAAAGTGTTGCTTTATCAAGCTACTATTTAAGGATAACATAATGCAAAGAGTTCATAAAACTATTCCCACGAAATCGAGAAGGTTTTGTTCGGTTCCCGTGTAGTATTTATTCCACTCGAAACATTTCCCCACATTTCTTTCCGAAAGATGCAAAATTAAGCCAAAAATGGAAAGAGATATTACAAATTGGAAAGCCAATTAGCAAGTTTATATGTGTGTGTGCAGCCAACATTTCTTAAATGAAGACTTCATGCTAGGTAAAAATTACACAAATTACAGAAAACATTAGAAAATTCGATGTTTGAAAAAAATTTTTACTCTACTTTTTACTGTTCTTTTCATTTTCGTAAAAGCACAGGATACCAAATTTCAGTTCTGTTTGTTGTGAGCTAGGTACTTTTTTACAACAAAAAGTGTTAGAACTATTTTCTAAATTAATCTGTTTTCTTTTAGTTACCCCCCATACTATAAAGAGACGTTTGAAAAATGGAGTGGTCCCTAGTCAGAAACTTCCCGTATGGCTATATGACCAACCTCAAACAAAGAAACATAGATCTGATCGGAAGTGGTAAGTAGTAGAGTGAAATTACTTAGAAAAGATAACATACGTCATGGCTTCACGCATCGCGTCTAACAGTTTGCATGATATCAGTGCCGTGTCATCCATTTTTTATTTAAATATTAATGGTAATAGGCAGTGCGACGCCCATGCAGCTGTAAAAATAGGACCGTTACCTAGGTAACGAGTATGTGGTAACGATATCAGTCTCTGCGCATTCTATGACGATGTTATCTTTTTTAAGTAAGTTTTGGTAAAAAAAAAACAGAACGGTTATTAGATAACTTGTTCGATTCTTTTTTGTGGAAATGTATATGTATATATCTTTTCAGGTTAAAAAGGGATGATGTTATCGAACAAGAAATATGAGCAGTGAATAAACAGCCCACTATATGCAGACTCAGTAGAAGTTCCAGGACCTTCAGTTTCTGTTCTCGGTGAAGTTTCACACACTGTTCAAGAGAATGTGGATCCTGTTCAGACTACTTTTATTGAGGGTAAGGCGACTCAAACGGACTCTTCGGATTTTTTCCACCCTCCTCAACCATTGAATAGCGATGAGAAGCTTAGTTATTTCACGGGTAAGTTAGTTTTTTGAAAAATTAACTAGATGGATTAGGTTAGAAATATTGTTCATAGACTTCCACTTTATTAGAAATGTAGTCTTGCTTTATGTTATATTTGCAAAAGCAATACTTGGGATTTACCATTGAAATAGATTCATGGGCATATCATGAATTAAAAAATAATCTGTGATTAATCTGATAAACCTTTTTATCAGACGATGTGTGCTGTATGAATTTTGATATCGTCGGTCATTAACCGAAATTTGAATAAATTTTTTGAACGTATTTTAACAAGGATGTTGGGATTTAGCAAATCTTTACAAAAGCCTCGATTTGCGGTTGTACTTGACAATTGTAAATGTGATTAAAAATTAAGTCTATCTAAATTTGTTGAATATTACTGACCTACACAGATACAGATTTTTGTTGAAATAGCTCATTAATTAGAAAAATGTACTTTTTCAAATCGGTCGACGTTACCGTATTGCTATATGCATGCATAAAACGTACGTACATACCAGTCTGTTTAAAAGCTTTTAGTATTTACATTCAATACGAAAAAAAAACTAGATAAATTTCTTAAGGTAAGAAGCATATTATGCACGAACGGAAAAGTTACGCACTATGCCGCATAGCGGCGAGTGAGTATTTCCATGAGTGCGTAATTGCCTTACAACTCGAATTATGTACTATACTTTACCTATGATCATATTTATTTAGTTATTTAGTAAAATCTGGATTTAGTTTACTAGTCAACAATATTATACAACAAATATTATGTCAGTTTTGACAGTGTTTGAAAATTAACTAGGCACATTTGTTTTTTTAAACCCCGCGTCAGCGATATAAGCCACCTATAATTGCATGTCCCGTGCATTTTGTTTACTGTACGATTTGTTTACAGTGCGTTTTGTTTACAACTTACATAGATGGCAGGTAGTGTGTTTTTTACTATTTACAGTAGTGATCGTAGGTAAAAGTATGTATGATTAAATGCTGTATATAAATAAAACAAGTGTATTATTTTATAGGATTTTTATTTTGTTATACATCTAAATTATAATATAATACATCAGTGTTTAATAATAATAAATTGCCTTTTAGAAAGAATGTGATTCACAATACCTAAATAAATGATACGGCAACGCCGAACTTACTTTCTCGTGCAACTTAAACATTTTTATACATCAGTGAATTTTTCGAGAAAAACAAATACTGGTATATCGTTAAGATCATAATATACCATTAACTTACAAAATTTGAGCAAAATCGTTTAAGAGCGATCGTAATTTGTCAAGTTGGATTTTTGGACAATTACAATATTTCTTCACTTCTAGTGTCACTTGATAGTAAAAATGAACTGAGGATGAAGCCTAGATGAATCTACTCTGCTTAATTCTAATGGAAAATTATACCATTTAAATTTTAATTAACGAATACACACTATTTAAAACCAAACTATAAAAAAAGAAAGATATTGCTAAATAAATAATACAAATAAAATAAGAATTCAAAACACCATTATTAGTCCGGTGATAGGAAAATGTTTCTGAAAGTTTTGGGATACCTAAGCCAAAAATTAGTCTACCCCCTACAGAACTTCCTCAGGAATCCGAAAAAAATAGTGCTGACCACTCAAAACGGAGGCTTTAATTGTTATTTAACTTTTTGAATACAAAATGAATTTTGAAACTTAGTTTTTTACTTATATCTTCGTTTCTAAAAATCGCAGAAAAACGTCGTCATGAGCTCCCCTAAAAGGTAGGTATACGCTAAGAACGAATCTTTGATTGTTAATAACATTTTATGGCTAAAAACTGAAAAAATTAAATTTTTCGATCCTCGAACTTTGAAGTACTGTAGAAACAAATATAAAATCTGTATGTTAACGATATTATGAAAAATAGTACCATGGTATATCCAATTTAATATTAATTTCGTGGGGAGGCTTAGTTAAACCAGGTCTGGAGGCAAATACTATTGATATTATTCGGTTGACCTGCGTTTAAGCCGCAAAAATTACATGTCCAGGTTTGAAAACAGCCTCCCCTTCTCTTAAAGGCCTCACAGGATTTCCCAAATACTCCAAAATATTCGAAATCGATATTTCTAATTTGGGCATTTTGTCTGAAACTGTCAAATTCACTTGATAAAATTATATTAGGCATTTTTTCATACTTGTCCGTTTTTTTAAATACTTTAAGAAGCTTATAAACACCACCAAACACAATGTTCACTATATTAAACTGTTTATTTAACACCACAAATATCTATTTACGTATATGTCAAAACTTTGTTGTTCACCATTATCTCCGACATTTTGAAATTGAGAGCGCCACCTATTGGTGGCTGATTTTCGCGAATTGGCAGTCTGTTGGGATTTGAACCAACATACTTACTTACATCCAAACCAGAGCCATAAATCAACACTCCCTGTTGATATTATGAAAGTAAGGATGGTACGTGTGGATTGCAACATTATTTCTGGAGCGTATCTAAATGCCCTTAAATCTCACACTCTTTTCGAGTTTGATATTGATGTTGAACCTGGATACAAACTTACCAGGGAGCCAGCGAACATAATATATTTGCCTGTTAGACCTGAAGGGTGTCAGTTTATCGATAACATTACGCTACGCATATTGGATGACAACGGAGATTTAATTAATTTTCGCGGCGAGAAGATTATTGTAAAACTAGAACTGAAACAAATTTAATATAAAAAATGGGTTTCCGATATAACCAGCAACAATTAATACAACACAGACAAAATTTTATCAATGATAAAAGGAAGAGTAGTTGTGGAAAGCGGTTCATTCAACCTGTGCATCTTAAAGAGTCAAGACCTAGATTGTCAGCTAAGGATCGCGCATTTCTCCAATCCATAGGCCAAAAATTAATAGAAAATTAAACAATGGAGACTATTACATCTAGTGAGAGGCTCGAGGTGTTTGATGAACCTGCGTTTGATAAGTCACTTGCTAGTTTACAAGAGCATACATATAAACCATATGGATCACCGTATTATAATAACTCGGATGAAATACGCATTCCTATCAATTTTCAAGACCTTATACTCGACGTTGCAGAGAGTTATATTTATACTGAAGGAAAATTTACCCCAAATGATGCTACCAAGCGGTGTTATCTATCCAATAATGCACTAGCTTTTCACTTTGAGGAAATCAGATATGAAATGGGTGGTGAGCAAATAGCTGTCATTAGAAAGCCCGGTATCACTTCTACAATGAAGACTATCATATGGACAAACACATCTCCGATCACTTTTAACCACAGGTTGGGGTCTGACCGGAGAAGCAAGAGATTTTACATACTACCTGTAATATAATAGCAGGACATGAGTTTTAGGTATTGACAGACAACTTGTCAAAAAAAGACTGGAGAGTTTTCAGAGAATATAGTTTTTGCTTAAACTTGCATTATTATTGTTATTCACAATTATACTACATTTTGGCGACGAGTGAATGTAGTGTCAGGAAGACGATTTCAGTAAATATGAACAAGAAATGGCTGCTAACGATTCTGCACGGAATTTTAAGTTTGATCAATTTTCCTCGGACAAAGAAGACTGGGAATATTATATACAATGTTTTGAACTAGAAATAGCAATACATTGTCTAGATGCTGCTGAAATGCCCATAAACGGAATATCCTTTTGACTAAAGTAGGATCTGATCCATTTAAAATATAGGTAGATTATTTTAAACCGGATAGTGTGACCTCAAAGACATATGCGGACATTGTTGGTGTTTTGAACAATTATTATGGAAAAATGACTTTTGTTTTATCAGAACGGGTTACTTTCGCTTTGCGTTGGAGAGGTGAGGATGAAACTGTAACACAGTTCAAAACATCCTTATGGGGATTAGCTGGCACTTGCGAATTTGGGTATGGACTAAATGAAAGGTTGCGTGATCA
This sequence comes from Rutpela maculata, assembly GCA_936432065.2. Classification (NCBI taxonomy): domain Eukaryota; kingdom Metazoa; phylum Arthropoda; class Insecta; order Coleoptera; family Cerambycidae; genus Rutpela; species Rutpela maculata. The sequence goes on from OW386292.2 coordinate 83,300,512, forward strand.
GCTAGTTATTGGGGTAAATAACGCAGCATGGCAGCAAGATATTATTCGGGAGCATCCCACAAACGCGGCTACATTGAAAGATGTTGAGTCAACTGCACTTAAGCTTGAACAAGCAAGCATTCACACAAAACGTTTAACATCTCTCTCGCAAATGCAAATAGAGTTACAACATGCAAATTGCGTAAATGAATCAAATAGAAAGTATGGATCTCAATCTAAACCTAAATACTCATCTGCAAAAACAGCTAACCAAAAAAATCAAATAAAAATACTCGATGCGGATAGACATTGCTTATCTTGTGGGGCATGGACGCATCAAAACCGTAATGACTGTCCAGCAAAAGGGAAACACTGTTTGGCATGCAATAAACTAAATCATTGTGCAGCTGTATGTATAGTTTCGGGTCGTGCTCAAGTGGTGAATGATCGACGCCCAAAATCAAAGTGTTTCTTCAACAGATACTTCCAACATTCGCAACATTCACTCTACAAATAAAGTAATGATTTCAGTTTGCATTAACAACCAAGATATAGATATGCTATATGATCCAGGGGCGGCTCACTCGGTGGTAGGAAAAAGTGTTTGGAACAAAATTGGACGGCCAAATTTACGGAAAGTTGCTGATCTTATTGCATATACAGATTTAGAAATACCAACTCTTGGGTATGACAGATGTTAAAGTAAAAGCCTTTGGGGCCAAATTTGTATTTCCCTTGTCATTGGAACAGATGATATTCCTCTTTTTGGATTGGACTGGTGTTTAGCTTTTAAACTCCCAGATAGCACGTTTGATTCCTGGAATATTCATTGATTATACGTTTGGAAGATTTGATTATTCCTAAAATAATTTTTAAATAATCCAGACGTTACAGGAATATTCTTTTTTTATCCAAATGGCACAATTTTTAGATATTCTACGATTATCCAAAACGCATATTACAGGAATAATCAAGTTACTCTAGGAATATTTGAAAAATATTATAATAATACAATTTCTCCTTAATAGAATATTCCTAGATTATTATTTCACTCGTTCACGAATATTATGGGTATAATCTTATATTATTCTCACATACAGATTGATTCCTATTTTATTGGATTTTTATGTTGCATTACATAATATGTAATAATAAGTTGACGAATAATACCCAATTTTAAACTGAAATGGCATTTACCAGTTACTTATATATGATTATTTTCTTGCCTTATCATTGTTTAATATACGAGAATGATACCAGAATGGAACGAAACTACAACAAGAGACACGATAATTGCTTACAACTATCGATTTTTAACTCTTGGTTTTCGTCAGAATCATCAGTGTAGCGCATATTGCATGTAAGATTCTGTCTGAAGGTATCACACCGGAGAATTATGTTAGATTGCCGATACGAAATATTAGGTGAATACTCATAGACCAGTAGTAGGACTAAGTCGGCGAGTTATAACCAAATTTATCTACAAAAATCTATTGCAAACTTGGAAAGGCTTCGAAATGAGTCAAATATCAATAAATAAGCGGTTAATTCTAAATACACGTGACATAACAGTTAATTGCCTTCGCTAACATTATTACATAATTGGCATTTGATGCCATCTCTTACCTATAGTTCCAACCGACGTTTGCATGTTTAATGGGAATATTCCTGTATTATTATACTCTTCGCAAAAACGAAGAGTATATTGCATTTGATCGGCACATTTCTAAAACCGGAAATATCCCTCGTAGAGAAAAAATTTTCATATCATTGTGTTAGTGAACGAATTCTGAACAACTTTCAAAATGTCCGTCTGTCTGTCCGTCCGTCTGTCCGTCCGTCTGTCCGTCCGTCTGTCCGTCCGTCACGTTTCTTGTAAGCACGATAACTTAAGAAAGAAAAGTCTGATTGTATTGAAACTTGGAAAGTAAGTTAGCGTTAGCTAGAGGAGGAACCCTATTGTTTTTGAAAAAAATCAATCAATAAATAAAAAAGTTATTAATCATTTAAATAAAAAAAAAATGTTTTCAAAATTTCTGTCATTTGTACTTAAATAGAAATCTTTCGAAATGTTATTCTCTATAAACTTTTTGTTTTTACATTTTACCAATATATATATTTCATAATAATGTAACTAATCCGATGAAATACAATTCTTGAATGACATTTATTCAAGTTTTCTGTTAAGATGAGATAGCCCAATGGTTAAAGCATTTGCCTTGCAATCCAAAGGTCTTGTGTTCGATCCCTCACATGGTGAAGTTGGTATCACAAAATTTAGAATGTCCAAAAACTAACATTATTTACAAGAAAAATGCGAAGAGTATCCTATAGAATGTGTAACAATTATATAAAAAGCTCAGTAAATCGGCGAAGAGTATAATGCTTCCTCTAGTTTTTCCTGGAATATTATTGTCTTCTTCTCAAAAATCATATATCTTCTAAAAATATTAGACTATTGTTCAAAAAGAATATTCTTGTATTATTTTCTTGGAATATTATTGTTTCCTTCTCAAAAATTATATATATACTAAGAATATTATACTATTGTTCAGAAAGAATATTATTTTATTATTCGTATGAAATATTCTAGTATCAACATGTTAAATTATATATATTTCTGGAACAATACAATATTATTTCGAATATATATATACTCCCTAGAGGACATTTACAGATCATTCTTAGAATATCTTGTGCTATGTGGGCTGCCTATGCCTCCAGGTTCAAAGATATGTCAGATAGGGAATAAAATGCATGTTTCACCAACAGAACACCATTCTGGTTTAACGTCTGAAATAAAGGCTATAAGGCCTTTTGAGGAACTTTTTAGCAATACTATGGGAACAATTCAGGGTCATACCGCAAAAATACACATACCAAGCAAAGTTCAACCTAAAACTTGTCGACCGAGACCCGTTCCAATTGCGTTACAGGAACAAGTAGCTGCGGAAATTGATAGACTAGTACGTGATGATGTACTAGAACCAGTTGATACCATGAACACTTCCATTGAATGGGCATCACCTATTGTAACTGTTGTAAAATCGAATGGAAGTGTGAGAATTTGCGGAGATTTTCGTGTGACTATCAATCCACATGTACAAATCGATGAATATCAAGTACAAGTTCACCCAGATTCTCGCAAATACCTAAGTATCGCAACGCACAAGGGTTATTTTTCATATAAACGTCTCCCTTTTGGGATATCATTCGCACCTTCCTTATTTCAACGTATAATGGATCAAATTCTTTTTTGTTTTGATGACGTTATTATATATTTGGATGATATACTTATCACAGATCCTAACACAGAAAAACACCTGCAGCGCCTTAAGCAGGTACTACAACGTCTCCAGGCGGCAGGCGTACGCACACAAGTGGCTAAATGTGCTTGGTTACAGAATAGTTTAACATTCCTTGGTCATCGAATCGACCGATACGGATTACATCCTACGGATGAGCATATTCAAGCAATTTAAAGTATGCCGGCTCCTACTAACACAACGCAACTTAAGTCATTTCTTGGATCTATTACGTACTATGGACGCTTCATTCCGAATCTACACGTCATATGCTCTCCTTTACATAGACACCTTAAAAAAGGAAGCTTTTGGAATTGGACTTCGGCAGATGATAAAATTTTTCAAGAACTCAAAAATATACTAACGTCTAAAGACACCTTAAAAAAGGAAGCTTTTGGAATTGGACTTCGGCAGATGATAAAATTTTTCAAGAACTCAAAAATATATTAACGTCTAAAGACACCCTAGCTCATTATGATCCAACATTACCCCTGTATGTTACCGGTGCGGGTGCGGTTTTATTTCATAGATATTCAAATGATAATTTCCGTCCTATAGCGTACGCTTCCCGCTCTTTTTCTGATACAGAATCAACTATAGATAAGGAAGCACTTGGAATCATTTTTGCAGTAACCCGTTTCAATCAGTTCTTGTATGGACGTCCATTTACTTTGTTAACAGACCATAAACCGCTTGAGAGAATATTTGGTGAAAATCGCGAAACACCAAAGATCGTTAGTAATCGCCTTTTACGTTGGGCAATGCTCTTGAACGGTTATAATTTTACTATAGCGTATCACCCTGGAAGAGATAATGCAGCAGCAGATGCGCTTTCCCGCTTACCACTTGCGAATACTAATTTAAGGGAAGCAGAAGAAGTTGGTTTACCTGAACGGAATACATGTTTATTGGCCCAATATCGACAACGAAATTGATGACTATGTCAAACGTTGTACCTCATGTCAGACATCACGACAGAATGATACTAAATTGCCATTGTATCCGTGGTGTGCACCACCAGAGCCTTGGTCGAGAGTTCAGATAGATTTTGCTGGTCCATTTGAGAACAAAATGTGGCTTATTGTGATAGATGCGTACTCGCGGTGGTTAGAAGTGCTACCAATGAACAGCATTACTGCTAAATCTACAATTATAGCCTTGCGTGAAGTGTTTGCGCGATACGGTTTACCAAAATTTATAGTCAGTGACAATGGACCTCAACTAACTGCAGATGAGTTTGAACAATTTTGTGGAGAAAACGGTATTACACATATTAACATCACGCCGTATGACCCTAAATCAAACGGAATTGCGGAAAGTGTGGTGAAAACGTTTAAAATCAGGACGTCAGCTAGTGATCATGAGAAAGATATTCAGTTTCGGCTACAACAGTTTCTCTTCTCATTCAGAAATACCCCTCAACGATCTACTGGTAGGGCACCAAGCGAGTTAATGTTCGGCAGACCACTAAGATCTTTATTCGACCAGTTGAAACCTGATGTTCAAAGGAACATGGAAAAGGAGAAATTCAAACAATAGCAATACCATGATAGAGGGGCTCGAGATGTATCTTTCACTGAAGATGAACCAGTATGGGTAAATAATCCTTTAAATCACGGCTCTACTCCGGGTAAGGTCCTACAACAAACAGGGCCATACTCGTATTTAGTCAACTTCCAAGGTGTCCCTCGAAGAAAACATGCGGACCAGATGCGGTCACGCTCGGTACAAATGACTGATGGAAATAATTATTATAGTTCACCGGTACCCAGTATTAGTACCGACGACGACGGGTTGCTGACAGATTACTCTGTAGAACTAGAAACAACAGCATGTAGTATATTGCCTGAAATTCAAACATCTCCAAAAACACTTCAGGTAAAAGATAATACAAATATCACAGATTCTACAAATATCACAGACTCTAGTTCAGAGGAGTCTAAAACAACTGAACATCCAGCATTTACACCTCGAAGATATCCGCTTCGAACAAGAAGAGTACCTGTTTGTTTTCAGTGATATTATGTTTCATCAGTATTATTTCTTTTCTTTCATTTGTTGTTTATATTTTACTTTTAGTAAGGGAGAAATGTAATATAATAGCAGGATATGAGTTTTAGGTATTGACAGACAACTTGTAAAGACTGGAGAGTTTTCAGAGAATATAGTTTTTGCTTAACTTGCATTATTATTGTTATTCACAATTATACTACACTACCAGTCACGTATTTAGTGGTAGGTTGCCTCTTAATACATCATGGGTTTTGCTGAAGATTACACAAGAGGTGTTTTAAATACAAAGCAGAAATTAATTTTTAATTACAGCTTGATCATTTAAAGATTGTAATGTAACAACCAATGGTGAAGTTGATGCAAACCTAGAAATTGAGTGGAAGATAAAACACATTGTGCCTGAAGATAAACAAAAGCTTAAACTATTGTGAAGGTGGCTACTTTGCGTGATATATTATCTGACATATGGGCTGTTAAAACCACTAACAGCCTTGAGAGACCTCGATACATCATCATCGGATTTCAAAACAATGGCAATTCCAATGATAGAACCAAAGACGCCACAGTTATAACCAAGTTTATAATTGCAGATATTAATAACATCCGACTATATCTGAACTCTGAAGTATTTCCATATGAACGTTGGAATTTGGATTTCGATAAGAAACTCGACTCGGCAGCCTACTATGCATATGAGAACTTTCAGCGAAGTTACTATGATAAAGATATGGGCGAACCCATGATGGATTTTGTAGAATTCAGAAAATCTCCAATATTTGTCATAGATTGTTCCCGCTAAGCAGATGCAATTAAATCGTCCACTGTAGACATAAAAATTGAATTTGAAACACGAAATACAAAGTTTCCCGGACAAACTCGAGTATATGCTCTTATACTTCATGATGCTTATTTAAGCCATAACGCATTGGATGGTTCAGTCCAGAGCGGTTTTGCTACTGCCAAATAAAACTCAAATATGAAATATAATAACGATAAATGTACTCTAGCGACTATTCATTCACAAATGTATTATTAAATTGAAATAAATATTAGAATAAAACTTTTTTTTAAGTGCACTTAGAGAATATTATTTAGGTATTATGCAAATCACAACTTACACACTTTTTTATTTATTATGAAAATACCTACTTTCTGTATATTGTTGCCCTAATCTGGGCACGCTAATATACTAGTTAGGTAAATACTTTAAAACACTTATTATTAGAGAACTAATCAAAACAACTACTCTCCTAGCTAATACTGACGAAGTATTGAATTACATGATAGGATTCTTAGCATTTTAAAGAAAAAAAAATATTGAAAATACTTAAATCATTTATTTACATTTAGTCATTCACACTTTTTTTTATTTAATATGAAATTATCTACTTTCTGTATATTGGTACCTTAACCGGGTCGCGCTAATATACTACTTAGAAAAACACTTTAAAACACTCATTATTGGAAAACCAATCAAAACAACTACTCTTCTAGCTAATACTGACGAAGTATTGAATTACGTGATAGGATTCCTGGCATTTTAAGGAAAAAAAAGATATATTGAAAATACTTAAATTATTTATTGAAATTCAGTCATTCACAACAATTATTATCGAACCTTACAATCTATTTCAACTCTAGAAAAGTTGTACAAGTTTTTTCGAACTCGTTAGTTCTCATCAGTAGAGTATAGAAACATTCATTCATTATTTACAAGCCTATTCTTGATTTATTTTTTACAATTAATTATTTTTTATTTATTTGCCTTTATCATGATTAGAGAATATTATTTAGGTATTATGCAAATCACAACTTACACACTTTTTTATTTATTATGAAAATACCTACTTTCTGTATATTGTTGCCCTAATCTGGGCACGCTAATATACTAGTTAGGTAAATACTTTAAAACACTTATCATTAGAGAACCAATCAAAACAACTACTCTCCTAGCTAATACTGACGAAGTATTGAATTACATGATAGGATTCTTAGCATTTTAAAGAAAAAAATATTGAAAATACTTAAATCATTTATTTACATTTAGTCATTCACACTTTTTTTATTTAATACGAAATTATCTACTTTCTGTATATTGGTACCTTAACCGGGTCACGCTAATATACTACTTAGGAAAACACTTTAAAACACTCATTATTGGAAAACCAATCAAAACAACTACTCTTCTAGCTAATACTGACGAAGTATTGAATTACATGATAGGATTCCTGGCATTTTAAGGAAAAAAAAGATATATTGAAAATACTTAAATTATTTATTGAAACTCAGTCAGAAAGTAGATAATTTCATATTAAATAAAAAAAGTGTGAATGACTAAATGTAAATAAATGATTTAAGTATTTTCAATATTTTTTTTTCTTTAAAATGCTAAGAATCCTATCATGTAATTCAATACTTCGTCAGTATTAGCTAGGAGAGTAGTTGTTTTGATTGGTTCTCTAATAATAAGTGTTTTAAAGTATTTACCTAACTAGTATATTAGCGTGCCCAGGTTAGGGTAACATTATACAGAAAGTAGGTATTTTCATAATAAATAAAAAAGTGTGTAAGTTGTGATTTGCATAATACCTAAATAATATTCTCTAATCATGATAAAGGCAAATAAATAAAAAATAATTAATTGTAATAAAAAAAAGTGCACTTAGTTATGTAATCAGAAATAGGTAATAAAAATGAATGTATTATTTTAATGTGTGTTTTAATTGCCCTTAATTATTTTTAATTACATATAATCTCTCAAGTATTGGTTAACTCTATTACTCTGAAATAGTAACTTAGTGAAAGAAAACAGTGTATTTGAGTAATTTCTTTATATATATTTAATACTCTTTTACTATTTTTCAATAGAATACAATGGAAAAAGGTAAATACAATTAAAAGAATAGTATTTGTAATGACGAAACAAGCAGTCTCTATTGTGATATGGGGAACTTGGAGACTAGCCTTCCATCCCTCCATTCGCTTTGATATACAACCCATAATCCATTCTCCAGCCGCTCAGCTGATAGCAAAAATCTATGTTCAGCATTTTCAATTTGTTATGCCACCATCTGGAATATGGTCTCCGTACAGTTCTTGCATAAACTGACGTCTCGATACGCATATAACTGCATAAGTTCATGAATGAAAATGTCATCACACACCTGCTCCAGTTTCCATGTTAACTCATTCTCTGGACAATAGTCTGTTGTCTCACCACGTTCTCTCTTGCGTACTGCATCAATGACATTGTCATTGTACAGGTAATTAATATACTCAATACCTATCAATCTAAGATTAGCTAGTAAAGATTCTGTAATCCAATGTCTAAACACATGATGGCAATGTCGACATTTGTTCCATTCAATAGAGATGATTAGACTGCTCACTTGAATTAAGATGCTTGTCCAACACTCGCTGTTTAACTCTCGAGTTCACTACTATGTGAGAATAGTTCGGACAGTATGTTAATGGCAATATCCTCCCACAATAATTTCAACTGTATTCCATTTATTATCTAATTAAAAAATTAATATAAATATCATTCATCAATTATAATCGAAACATAACATGGCACTGATTCTTGTACCGGTATACATCGGACCTAAATACGTTAGGGTGTATTTACCACCAGATGAATTCATTTTATTGATAAGATTATCAGTTATAATTTCTACAACTCGTTTTGGTAAAAATGGTTTAAATGTTGTAATTGTGCTTTCCTTAAACAGGTGTACTACGATTGATTTTCCAAACCGCGTATTGACCGCTGACATTTTCTTTATGATGTATGGTTTATTTAAGTTTTGATGATACAGGCTTCTGCTCTAAAACTTTAGTATTCTCATTGATCATTGCATTAAGTGCCAATAAGTCATAATCAGAAATGGCCATGATAATAAATAAATATACAGTTGAATAAAAAATGCAGAAAATATTGCTCACCTGAAGATGATTGTCCAACACTCACTTTTCAGCTCGAGAGCTGAAAGTAAAGAACTTGAAAGTTCTTTACTGAATAGGAATAGTCCAGATAGCATCGAGAAAGAATTGCAGAAAGTAATAATCACTTGAAATAATCCAGGTGTTTGCATGACACTAACTTTTAGTTCTCGAGTTCTTTACTATATGACAACCCAGAAAATACTGAATGTTAACTGTTCTTCCATTTCTGTTGTAGTACATTTATAATAGTAGAGTAAACCTCATTACCTTCACCACCTCTCATGCTTGCGCAGCAGCTTGTTAAACTATCGATCAGCCCAAACCTAGGACTTATGCAGGACACACCGGAAGTGATTGTCCAGCTCCTTCAAACCTTCCCCCGTACCTCAGGTAATTAGTCACCATAGGGTTCCACCCTTCTTATTTCCACCCTAATGCCATAATGCATACATGACGCATCGAAAAGTGGTGTGGGGATCGGCTAGCTCCTGTCTAAACTTTTTTTCCCCCAAGGTCATAATTCACGCATGACGATTGGGGTCCCACCCTTCAGATGTGTGAGTCACCGCTATCCCCTTGTCCCCGGGTATGAATCATCGAAAAGTGGTGGGGGAATCCCGAGCTCCCGGTTATACTAGAGGGATTCCACCCTCACCACTCAGGTATTACCCCTATTACCCAGCACCCCAAATATGAGTCATGGCTCCTCCCACTCCTATGACGTCATCGAAAAGTGGTGGGGGGATCGGCTAGCCCCCGGTTAAATCAACTACTGGTGTACCAATAAAAACTCCTAGGTGAAATATTTCTGAAACTACTAGAGATATTTGAGTTCTGTAAAAGCCCATTGCTAGAACACAAATGGCTGTAGTTTTAAATAGAAATAGTTTTTTAATATGTTAAGGGATAGATGGCGCTGCGCTACAAATTATTTTTTGGATGACAGGAACTTAGAAATGTTATCTATGTTAAAGAGAATTTAATTTTAAATAAATTTCGTGATATGAAAAAAATTCGAAAATCCAACCGTTTTCGATAAATTTGAGTTTAAAATGTTTAATTTTTGAAAAACTAAAATCGCCTTGACTTTCTTACATTAAATTTTATACGATAGATCGTTTCAAACTTTCTTCATAGAAAGATAATGTGAATAATTTGGCAATAAAACTTTTTTACAACTTCCGGTTACACCGAAAATTACATTTATTACAATTTTAAAGCGCCCGCCTCTGTATTTTATTAAACAATATGGAATAAAAATATGTTCCATGCATTTTTTCCAGTGCAACCATAGTAGCAATAAAGGAAATATTAACGTGGGCGAAAAAATACATTTTATATTGATGAAATAAAACGGCTTCTTACGCAAAATACAATAATAGGTGCCTTTGGAATTCTTCATAAACAATACTGTCAATGTTGACATTGCTTTAGATGGATTGGTACAAATGAGATACTCAAGTGGCCAGCTAGATCTCCTAATATTACCCCATTAGGTTATCTGAAAAGTGAGGTTTATAAATAACCAATCATAGACATAGACCTTTATAATAAAATGTATGCAAGTGCTGGAGCCATCAATAGGAATACACTACTTAAAGTTTCTGGGGTTGAGCTATTGAAAAGATTCTCCATGTGTACAAACGAAAATAGCAATAATTTCGAACACCTTCTTCCATAACTTATTATTTGTTAGTTATTTTTTGTTTTTATTAAATAAAATAAAAAGAGGTTTTTATTTCCTTTATTGCTAAGTTACTACTATGGCTGCACTGGAAAAAACGCATGGAACATATTTTTATTCAATATTGTTTAATAAAATACAGGGGCGCTTTAAAATTGTAATAAATGTAATTTCCGGTTTAACTGGAAGTTGTAAAAAAACTTTTATTGCCAAATTTTTCACATTATCTTTCCATGAAGAAAGTTTGAAACGAACTATCGTATAAAATTTAATGTAAGAAAGTTACGGCGATTTTAGTTTTTCAAAAATTAAATATTTTAAACTCAAATTTCTCGAAAACGGTTGGATTTTCGAATTTTTTTCGTATCACGAAATCTACTTGAAATTAAATTCTCTTCATAGATAACATTTCTAGGTTCCTGTCATCCAAAAAATAATTTTACCGCAGCGCCATCTATCCCTTAATATATTAAAAAACTATTTCTATTTAAAACTACAGCCATTTATGTGTTCTAGCAATGGGCTTTTACAGAAATCAAATGTCTCTAGTAGTTTCCGAAATATTTCACCTGGGAGTTTTTATTGGCACACCCTGTATATATATATATATAAAACCTTTTTTTTTTAGATAAATAAATTTAAAACGTTAAGCGAATAAATCCAAGTTATGATCTATATTTTAAGTGAGGTAAAAGCGTTAAAAAATATATAAAAAAAAGTGATTATAATAGTAGATTGTTCAACGAGCGGTAATGTATGTAATAACTCACGCAGATGAAGTTTACAGCACAAGCCGCAGGCGAGTGCTGTAATTCATCAAGTGAGTTATTACCATTACCGCAAGTTGAATATTATAATTTATCTACGATTATAACAATAAATATTAAATTTAGAAAATTTTGTTTAAATTACTCAGTTTGTTTATGAATAAAATTGGCTGTAAAATTTCATTTTTGTACACACTTTTATGTTTGTTCTGCGATTTTGCGGGTAATAAATTATGTATTGTATCATTAGCTACTTGTCTTCATTCTGGTGGTGTACATATTAGTTCATCTTCACTAACCGAATTCATCATTTTTGGCACAATTATTATTTAATTTGATTTTCAACGTATCGGAAAAATTTCCCTCGGACAGAGCCACCTTCCTGTCGCGCGTTACGTCGATTGGACAGGCTAGGCATGAAGATAAACTGTACCTAGTAATTTATAATAACTCACTCATTATAACTCACGCTATTTGTTCATGGATACTATTAATTGTTCAAAAGCAGTTCATTAATTACTATATATGTTATATAGTATAGTAGTATGTTAATAAGAGTAGATAAAAATTATTATTCTAGAACGAAAAGAAAATTTCTCAACAAAACATACCGATATTAAATTTATTATGAATACCGATAAAGAATTTGAAAATTTGGAGAGAATATTACAAGATGAAGGCGATTTCCAACTACAGGGTGTGTAACTATATCTTTATTGTTTTTTATTAGACTAAAGCAAAGAAAATTATTCTAGTAAAAGAATTTCCATTTACGGAAATTCTTTCACTAGATTCGATATAACTAAAAGATGAAAAGTAAAAGAAAAACATTTGATTAAATATATCCCAGGAAAAACAACAACTTCTTAATACAATTATTCCAAATTGTCGAATTCGCAAAAATGGGTGGCACTAATTGTTACAACTTTGTAAAAAGGAGCCCTTTCTATGTGCTCAACAAATGAAATGGCTTTAAAATACAGCTGGTGGGTAGAAAAGAAGGACAGCTTTTTCAAAATTAAATACGGCAAAAGTCATATGTAAGTATTTAAATAACTCTTTACGTATGTTCATTGTTGAGACTTTTTTGTTTATAACACTTTCTAAATGCTAAAAAAAGCTAACGTAGTACAGAATAGGACGCAAACACAAATAGACAAAATGTAAAAAAAAATTTTACGCCGAATCCAAATTTCGAAACTCCAGGACGATTGGCCATGTCAATTTTTTTTATGGGCGAAAAACTTAAACGATTTTGGATATGGAGGAGACACACTTAATAAACAGGCTTTTTCAAGGAAAATTATGATTGAGTACACCAACAATGACATTCTCAGTTATTTTTCAGTACTGTACCCGACTCAGGAGATGAAGAACATTGAAACCTCTGGCGGAAATCATCTAATCCGCAGATAAGAGCGTTCTTTGAGTACCCTGACAGTCGTGTTTTGTAGCTTTGGCTAGTCTAAATACTTCCTTTTCTTGTGATACCTTTGCCTCTTATCTTCAAAAGATCTTTTCCTTTTTCTCGTTGAAGACAAGGGAATATCCCTCTTCAGTGTCCAGCAATAGTCCGCCACCATGTGTTCATCCCACCGACCTTCTGTCTTCTGTCTTCCATTTCTTTAAAATCCTGGTGAAAACGTTCACCCTGTTCCTCACTGTAATCACCAAGATTTTGTGGGAAGTTGTTAAGCGTTTTTGATTCTGAAAGTTTTTTACTATGTCTTTAACTTTCTTCCTGTAATCGGGGTGATTGTGGTTTCCAAGGAAATTCTCACAACCATCTTTGAAACTTGTCCAAGATTTCTTTGATTGTTTTAGTGAATCTTTCATCTCTCACTAGAAACCTTATTTGTGGTCCGTCAAATACACCCTCATTCAATTCAGCTTCAGAAACTTTGGGAAATTTTTTCCCAATGTATTCAAAACACTTTCTCTTTTTGTCTAAAGATTTGACAAACTGCTTCATGAGCCCCAATTTTATATGTTAAGGTGGAAGTAATATTTTGGATTGAGCCAGCAATGGCTGATTAAATGATATTTTCACGGCCAACAGTGAAAGTTTCTCTTTTGTCTCAATCTTTCACCTTGTAACGATCCGATCTGGCTCTACTATCCCAAGGTAATTTTGTGTAACCAGATTGTCGTCCTAGGAGAATAGTCCGAATTTTCAAATCGCTACACACAAACTATCCGTGTTGGTCATATTTCAACTTCTGCAACATCGGTTTCAAGCTGTCATATTCTTCTTTATGAACCTTGGAATAACCGACCGCAACAGGAGCGTATTTATTCGTGTTATGTAATAATACTGCTTTCAAGCTCGTTTTCGAAGAATCTATAAAGAACCTCCACTCTTCATCTCTATAAATATTCGGCCACCCCCGTCCCCGCATCATCATCAACTTTACCTTATTTGATGGGATGCAGTGATTCCTTAGACAGCTGTTTCCTTTCTTGTTTAGAATCGATGAAAGATTTTGAGCAAATCGGTTAACAAATAAAAAGAAATGGGGGCTGATCTAAATTCCAAACTGACCTGATATACGTGTTACGGAAGTTTGATTGCTCCTGAGGCTTTTACTAGTAAGTGCTTCTGGTCTACTTCAGTTGCTTATGGACCTTCATAACCATTGCACCTGGGTAATCACATTTCTTGATTCAGATGTTACTTTATGGCGCGGTCTGTAATAGAGCAAACCGTAACATAAGAGTTACCTAGTAGATAAATTAATATAAATCTTTATTTTTGAATAAGGTACCTACAGGATACAAATAAAGATAAAAATGGTTGTTATGTTTCAGATGATGAAGTAGTTTCTGATAGTAGTTTCCTTCGATCGCTTACTTCAGGGACTCTCAGAAAGAAAAAAATACGGCAGGAAGGAGAGCAGAAGAGAATTAGAGAAAATGAAAAGAACGTTGAATCTAAAGGAAAAGAAATCATAATTGGCAGAATTACATAAAATATATGATGAATATTTACCAAAACAACTGACTAAATTTGAAAAAATTCAGGCTTGTTTTAGTAAAACGAAGCCCAAGGGAAGAATATATACTATGGAATATAAACGATTTGCCTTAACTCTGTACTTCTTGGGCCCACGAGCCTACAAATTCTTGAAGAAATTGTTTTATTTATCATCAAAACGTTCGCTCGAACGATTGACTGAAAAACTTGTGTTTCAGCCTGGAATTATCAACGAAGCTCTATTTAAATGTCTTGAAATGAAAATCGATGGCATGAGAATTCAAAAGAAACATTGCATTATATGCATCGACGAAATGTCCACAAAATCCAATTTCTTTTGTCACATAGGAAGAGACGAAATTATTGGCTTACAAGATGTGGAGGGTGAAAATAAATATTTTAAACCAGCTCGTAATGCTACAGTTATAATGGCAAGGGGGCTATCTGCTAACTGGAAACAGCCACTGACATATTTCTTTGTGGAAAGTATATTTCTAGCAAAAGAACTGAAAGATACATTGTATGCATGTCAAGAAATTGTCGGAGGTTGGATTGGAAATCGATGCAGTAGTGACTGATATGAGGTCAAATTTTACTGAACTAGGTAAACTTTTAGAGGTAACACCTGATAGCCTCCAATTTAAAATGGGTAATCAAGAAATTATTTATTTATTCGACGCTCTTGCTCAGTCTTGCTGAAGGCAACTAGGAATAATTTATTGAGAAATCATCTACAGTTCAAGAAATCAAAAACCACTTAATATTTCAAAACAGAATGGTCATTTATTTTAAATTTTTATGAAAAAAATAAGTTCCAGCAAATAGAAGTGCACCAAAACTTACTAATTCACACTTATATCCCACTAATTTCGAAAAGATGAAGGTCAAATTTTTTGGTCACTATGTGGCAAGTGCTATGAATACATACATTACCTTAAGTGCACTTCCATCTGCAGCGATGGCCAAAAAACCGCTGCCCAAGGAATCACTACTTCCACATTCAGGTTTTCTATCCAAGTCTCTCATAACAAAAAAATTTTGTATGTGGAAATAATTGTTTGTTGAACTTTAGTAATATAATATTAGAAATCGTTACCCCAAAAACCCATAAAACGATATCCCACGTTAGTGGGGTGGAGCTGGTGATAGGGGGGATGGTTGTGGGGGTGGATGAAGTAAAAAAATATTTTTAGGCTTTTGGCTAATGCCAAAAATTTTTTTGATACCTTAGCTTCTCTTGTATACACTAAATACCAATTTTATGGACTCTTACCTGCTTTATTTACCTATTTACCCTCCATTTACACTATTTTACCCCAATCCTTCGACGGAATAAGATAAAAATATAATCTAGTTTCAGATCCCGTTAGAGTACATAGGTGTACCAAATTTCAAGTCAATATCTATTTTCAAAAATTTTTTTGTCGCTACTATACTTCCACTGGATGTGGAAGTAATTTAACAATCTTTTTGATATCCTAAATTCTTCATACGGCGGAGAAAGTCGCACTGTTTACCGAAAGGTGTTTAGCGTTGAAAAATACCAACTTGACTTTTTGAAAAAAATGTATGACATTTTATTAGGAGTTTACAACAAAGAAGGCGAAGATATAACTAATAGGGTAAGATTTAAAAATTCGTGGCTGAAAACCATTAATGGCATTCAATAATTATGACACAAATTAAATGACGAGGGCTTTAAATATCTCATAACTAGACGAATGAACCAAGACTGCCTGGAGAATTTTTTTGGTGACGTTCGGCAGCAAGGGGGAACTGTGTGAATCCTATCTCTATTCAGTTCGAAAAAACCTTTAAAAAATTATTTTGTCAAGATTATTTAAGTAGTGAAAACGCAAATTGTGCAGATGATTTGACAATTTATTGACATAGTTAAAAGACCTGAATTGGTTTACCTTTTAAAGTGATTAGTGTTATTGTGATCATTGTTATTATACATACATTTTAAAGTTTTTATTGTTGTCTTTGCTGAGACCAGCTTGCTTATTGATATGAGGCTTTCAATCATTTTCTTTTCATCTAGACTATTGGGGGTGGTGTGTGTGTGTGGGTATGTATGTGCGTGTATATATTAGTGTATGCGCGCGTGCGTGTGCACATATGGCTACCCATAAACATCTTACAATTATTGTGGTACACACATGTGTGCGTTTATATGGTATACACCTCAAAAAATATTCGTGGCCAAAACGCTAAGATCGTAAGGCCAAAATTAGGGAAAAAAAAAGACCTGAAATATAAGGTCGTAGAAGATAGAGACGTGCAACAGCAACAAACTATTTCGATAATTATTCCTGATTGTGATTACAGAACGGAGGATTTGCTAGCACAAAATGCATGTGTAGGTAGTAGGTCTGCGGTTATCTTATTAAAAAAACCTTGATAGTTCATGAATGTTCAGCTTGTAAAGAATTAGTCAATTTTAGTAAAGAGCTTGGGAGTTATACATTGCTATCTTACTTTAAAGCTTACGACAATGAAAATAGCCTGTACGGTGCTCTCCATGTACCTCCATGAGCATTTCCTTCAGTATATACATCAGCTGGAAAAAATCTTTTTTTCTAAGTTTAATGAGTAGGTACTGTCCAGGGTGTATTTAATACACCATGGTACTGTCCCAGATACGCCTACTGTATGTTTAAACGAACAGTATGCAGATTTCTTTTCTAATATTTTTTGCAAGTTTCCGCGGATCTCGCGGATAGATGGCGCAGTGTTGGGCCTTTTGTCAATGTCACGTTTTATTACTTTCTGTCGTTGAATACCGAATTTGAGTTGTTTTGAGAGTGAAAAATAATTTTCTATCCAATTGAGTGTCTCATAATGGATAATTCAATCGACTTGCGACCTGTTGGGTGAGTAAGCTTTACAGTATTTTATTACCGCATATTTTATAAATGAGTCGAAAACATGTTTTGGTTACACTTTTTGCAACTGTCACATAGTAAATTGTGGTTTCGGATTTTGCGCAGGGCTCTAAAATCGTATGTACGTTAAAACGTACAGTAGGAACATAGGCACATAAATTTCGAAGTAATAAGTGTTCTAAGAAATGAAAAAGGTTTTCGTTTTCAGTGGCTTAACCTTGAATGACCTTGCTGAGCTAGAAGAAAATATCCACACAAACTCAACTAACGAAATTGATATTGTTATTTTACCACCTACAAATACGAACGATGATTTCACGGATAAAGATTCAGGTGATGAACAAGAAGTGTCAATCAATAACTTATCATCATCACAATTATTGGCTGAAGCGGAAATTCACAATGAGGATGAAGAAAATGCGGGTATAGAAAATCAAGTGGATGGGGAGGAAATGAAAGAACGTCAAAGTCAGGAAGATATGTGGGATGAGAGTGATAATTTGCCATTGTCACATTTTGTAAAATCCAAAAAAAAGCCCAAGAAAAAGAAATTATATGAATATAAATGGAAAAAGCTCGACAATAATAAGATAAATATTCCTTGGACACCAGCACTTACAGCTGCTAATGAAAGTTCCCCTCCACAGCTGTTTGCCAAATTTTTTGATGACGGTGTTATAAAACTCATGGTAGACTTTAGCAATATGTATGCTGCAAAACGAAATGGGAAAGCAGATATAACTTATGATGAGATGAAATGTTTTTTGGGAGTGTTATTGGTGAGCGGCTATTCCTCAGTCAGTAGAAGACGGATGTACTGGGAACATTCAGATGATTCTAAGAACATTTTGATTTAAAATTCCATGAGTAGGGATAGATTTGAGTATATAATATAAGTCAAACATTCACTGCTGCGACAACGATAACCTGGATAGAAGTGATCGCTTTGCAAAAATGAGGCCTCTTTTTGACAAGATAAATAAAAATAGTTTAGCAAATGCACCACATGTAGAGCAGCATAGCATAGACGAGGCTATGGTACCGTATTTTGGAAGGCATCCAGGAAAACAATTTCTCAAAGGAAAACCGGTGAAATATGGCATTAAACTTTGGGTCGGTACGACATTTTATGGCTATGTCAACTGGTTTGAACCCTATCAAGGCGCAAAATCGGAAGTAAAAAAGTATAAACACATGAGATAGGGACTTTCAATCATCTTGAACTACGCTAATGTAGTTTGTGCAAAGATAAATGTCCCATATCATTTTTTCTTCGACAATTTCTTTTCAAACATTCCTCTAGTAGAAGAACTCACCGGGAGAATAGACGAGCAAACTGCCCTTTATCATCTAACAAAATTTTCAAAAAAAAAAAAAGAAAACGAGGCAGCTGGGATTTCCAATCTACGAAAAAACATTCCATTATTATTGCGACTTGGAATGACAATAATATTGTAAATATTATTTCAAATTTCGTAGGGATACAACCGACTCACACAGTGACAGGTTTTTCACATACTGAAAAAAAAAACGAGTAAGCCTGGCACAACCTCAAGCTATAAAAGTGTATAATAAATACATGGGAGGATTTGACTGTAGCGACCAGAATATGAGTTTGTACCGAACGGCAATTAGAGGCAAAAAGTGGTATTTTCCCTTTTTTCTCATATGTTGGATTTAGCAGTACAAAATGCCTGGGTCCTACACACAAAAAAAAGAAAATGGGAAATTGAATCATCTAACGTTTAGAAGGAGGATCGCTAAAGCATTTCTTGAAGCTAACTTGGGCGGAACCAACCGTAAAAGAACTAGACTATCATCCCTAGAAAATGTTGATTCAAGATTTGACCGAATTGATCACCTTGTAGGCACCCAAGGAAAGCCAACACGCTGTAGGGTTTGTCACAAAGCTGTTTCTATTATCTGTAAAAAGTGTAAGGTCACACTACACATACGGTGCTTTGAGGCCTACCATACACCTTCTTCCCAAATGTAAATGAATTTGGCCAGCGTTTTTTTTGTATTCTTGTAATAAATATCTACCCAATAAAAATTCTGTTTTATTTGCAACATACATATTCTAGACCGCCAAGTGCCTACTGTTCGTTTAAACGAACACCCATTTTATCGCACAAAATGGTAGATTTTTTTGAAAAAATCTCTAGAAATGTCAAAAGATAGGTTTAACGAATATTACACCAAAATTTCAGAAAAAAATTTTCGGGCATATCTGTGTTTTAAAGAAGCGCCTACAACTATTTTCAATTCATGAAAGATATTTACTTTTTTCATCCCGGCCCTCATTTTCCAAAAGAATATTTACTAAAATTATTTATTAGGCTTAGAATTTTTTGCAATTGATTTAACCATAATATGTATTATGGAAAACCTAATAGTTTGTGAAATATTTTAATTTTAAAATTAAAAAAAAAGAAGAAAGCTTTCTTCAATATTTCAGTTTCCGGCGTTAATTGAAACAGCAGCACAAGATACTTATCAAAAATGCATTAAATACTTTGTTAAGTTGAAAATTTAAATTACTTTCTCGAGCAACTTAAAAAATTTTATTGATCAATAAATTACTTTTATCTACTCTTCTTAGGTTATATACCAATTAATGAACTACTTTTGAACAATTAATAGTATCCATAAACAAATAGCGTGAGTTATAATGCGTGAGTTATTATAAATCACTAGGTACAGAGCCAATCACCTTCATCTTCATGCCTAGCCTGTCCAATTGACGTACCGCGCGACACAAAGGTGTCTCTGTCCGAGAGAAATTATTTTCCGATACGGTGAAATAGAACGGTCTAATATTATTGAGGGGAGAAAGGTGATTTATGATGTTTGAATAGTTTCGACGTTTTCAAATCAAGTTATAATAATTGTGCCAAAAATGGTGAATTTCGATTGGTGAAGATGAACTAATATGTACACCACCAGAATGAAGACAAGTAGTTAACGATACAATACATAATTTATTACCCGAAAAATCGCAGAACAAATATAAAAGTGTGTCGGTACAAAAATTAAATTTTACAGCTAATTTTATTAATAAACAAACTGAGTAATTTAAAAATTTTCTCAATTTAATATTTATTGTTATAATCATAGATAAAGTATAGCATTCAACTTGCGGTAATGGTAATAACTCACTTGATGAATTACAGCAAACTTCATCTGCGTCAGTTATTACCTATATTACCACTCGTTGAATAATATACTATTATCTAAATTTTCTGAGGAAAACAAATAATGATATATTCTTAGGTCTGTAACATACTATTAAGGAACAAAATTTGAGCAAAATCGTTAAAGACGTTTTGAAGAAAATTGAAACTTTCAAACTTTTTGCATCAGTAAACTACCCTTGTGTGATTTTCTGCGCGGAAAAGCATTAATGACGCTTGTAAAATTCTACTATAGTACAGTTACAGCCTTTAAAAAAAGAAACGATATTTTATTTTTTTTTTTCATCAGCAATCTAAGTTTATCTGAATTTTCCTTGAAAAATCACTAAACGCATAATGTTAGGTTTGGTATGTGCTATTATCACACAGAATTTGAGCTAAATCGTTAATTTTTAAGAAAGTTGGTATTTTCGATTTTTTCGCGCCAGTAAAATCTTCTCTTAATTTTAGGGTTAGACAAAAAATTTTAAAAAAAGTCTGGAGATATTTGTAAGTGGACCCTAGATATCGAATTTAAACTAAATTCGTCGATTAGCATTGACGCTAGGTTAAGCGACACACACACACAACAGGCTTGTATTCTAACCTAATTTTGTATCTGTGACTTGACGTCGAATTTTCGGACAATTGCAATACTTTCTTCACTCCTATCACAGTGGACTTCAAGCTGCAGAATGTTTGAACAAAATGGATCCAAAAACGGGTTTCACAGAATGTTTTAAGCATATCTGTAGGGTAAGAGAATACAAATCGGAAAATCCTAGCTAATCCTCTTCGCGAGATATTCAATTTCTAATTATTTTTCAACATATATATTAATCACTTTTTGCTTTACCCAGGACTAACGACGGGGACGTTGCGACGATATGGTTCCATTTTTATTTCTTTTATTTTTTTTGCAGTATTTTTTATGTATTTTACAATCTTGTAGTATTTTAAATGTATTTTATTATTTTGTAACTGTTTCATTTATTCTTTCTATTCTAAAGGGTGTCTTTTTTAGAAGTTTGATTTTTGAATTGGCGACACTGTTTCTAGAGACAGTTAATTTAACAACTGACAGCTGATTCGTGCTCAGTATGTTTTGCCATTTCACCTTGAATAGACTTACAGCAGAACAACGCTTGCAAATTGTGCAAATTTAGTTCGAAAATCATGGTTCAGTTTGCGAAACGTACCGTGCGCTACGTCCATTTTACGGTCGATATAATCGTCCATCCGAGCAACTCATTCGAACACCCATGAATCGTTTTCGCACCACGCATACTCTGATTGATAATGTACATCCGCAGAGACGTCGTACAATGCGCACCCAAGAAGTTGTTGCTGCTGTGGAGCGTAGTGTTGAGGAGGATCCGAATGAGTTGATTCGCCGTCATGCACAGCAATTGGAGCTGTGTCCGTCCACCTTATGGAAGATTTTGAGGAGAGATCTTGGGTTACGAGCTTACAAGATTCAGCTCGTGCACGAAGTAAAGCCGTGTGACCATCATTTGCGTCGAACGTTCGGTGAATGAGCCGAAAACAAGATTGTTCCTGATCCTCATTTTCACCAAAAAATTTTGCGTCGTGGACCTGTGAATTGGCCTCTACGGTCGTGTGATATCACACCTTGGATTATTTTCTCTGGGATATGTGAAGTCGCTAGTCTACGCTGATAAACCAGAGACATTAGACCATTTGGAAGCCAACATTAGACGGGTTATTGCCGACATACGGCCGCAGCTGCTCGAAAAAGTGATCGAAAATTGGGCTTCCAGATTATGCTACATTCGAGCCAGCCTCAGCACCCGCATACCCGAAATCATATTTAAGCACTAATGGCATAAAATTATATTTCTAATAAATTCAATACCAAGGGCGTTAGCAAGATTTTTAAGTGTTTTATTTTGTTTTAAAGTTCTATTCCTCTAAAAAAACATCCTTTATATTTGAGAAAACGCTATAAGCTTGGAATGTAAAATTTTAGAAAATCATACTAGTCTAGGAGCATAATGTATTCCGTGGGATCTTTTGTGAAGGGAAGGTGCTACTATGTGGAATCTCTTTATTGTATACTACTTAATGTAGTAGTACTGGGTGTTTACCTTCAAATTGCGCTGTTTGGTTTTTATGACGTCATAATTCCAAGATGCCGCCATATATGACGTTTATTCATTCCATTAAGAATAACTCCTTCCAGAATGCTCATACACAAAATATGTATAGAACATTTTCTGTTGTGCATGAGCCGAAGAACAACAATTTAGTCCTTATTAATTTTTTCATATCTTCTACCGTTTGTGAGTTATACGCCAGTTTTCCTCCATGAAACATATTTATCGGTTTACATTTCTGTACTTTGGAATGAAAAGGGCGGGTGTCCATTTTTTTGTGAATTTTATGTAAGAACTGTTTCTAATAAAGAAAAGCCTTATATTTCTATAATTAAAGGCCAGAAGTTCATATATTATGTAATGTTTTAATATATTTCAACTTTAAATAGACGGTAGTCCAATACTTGCTCCACATGTCTTACAAAAATGGCCGTTTCTGTCACAGTCATATTTTTTGATTTTGTGACAACCGCCCTTTTCATTCCAAAGTACAGATTTATTGCCTAAACTATTTATTGACCTGTTTATCTGCAATAAATGTAGTATCAGCACAAAGGCTGTTTTCAGCGAAGACATTCACAATGCAACAAGCACTTGGCAAAGAGTTGTACATCAGCTTCAAAACTGAACGAATTGAGTCTGACCAAACGTCTTTCTGGGCGAGGATAAAGCAAGTTACATTCAAATTGTGTAAAACTGCTTTCAAGAAAGTACTGACAGAAATTGGAGTAACAATTGTACAGCTAAAGGCAGATCGATCACTGTTTACACGCTTGCTGGTTGTATCAAGGAGTCGGCCTGATATCAATCTGAAAGAGTCACTGGGTACTTATGAATTTTCTGCTATTCCCCGATCAATGTTCGCCTTAGATGGTACACAGTTATTGTGTGACAATAAATTTAAACTGAGGAAACTGCTGGAAGATCAAGTCACTGCTACTGGTGAAGTGGGGGGAGACATAACTGATACCCTGCAGCCACTAGCAATTCAGATACCTCTCCCTTCAAGTCATTCTTTAGTAGTAGATACATCTAATAAACTCAAGGTAGTAGTTCTTGATGGTATGTTAGAAGTACAAGCTATGAGAAAACCACCTACTGTTAAAACCTATAGTGATCTTGAAAATGAATTTAACAGGAAACTGGAATATACACTATCACATTATGATGAAACCCACTTGGTCTTCGACATACAGAGAAGATTCACTGAAATCTTATATGCGTAAGAAAAGAACTGGCAACACACAACTAGTCCAGTACAAGATTAGTGATACGATTTACATAGGAAACTCTTCAATGAAGTCATTGTTATCTCATGTCAAGACTAAAGATGAGTTAACAGCTTACTTGTCCGAGAAAGCAATACAATATGCAACTGGAAGAAACAAGTGGTTATTTGTAGGGAAACAGCAAAGTGTTCAATGGGGATTGAAACAGATGGACTGAAAAGCAATCATGAGGAGGCAGATACAAAAATAATTTTGCATTCCATGTTCGCCTGCCGTCGCACAGTGGGGCAAATAGCTCATTTTTTGGACAAGCGATAATTCTCAAGCCTGGAATTAATGAAATTTAATTTTTTTTTTAAACTCTTCGTTATAAAATTGCCTTTAATTCTTTCGAGCCCGAATTTTGTAATTTCAAAATTAAAGGACTTAAATTTTGAAAGTAAATTAAAATTTTATCAAAAAATTGTTTAAAATCTCAAAAAAAATTGTTACTTGGGGGGTTTTTTTGGTTTCTAATCTCATTTCTGATCCCCGAATTTTGCGATTCAAAAAACCAAGATAGCGGATCCAATATGGCGGCCATAATATTTTTTAAATGAAATGTACATGCACAAACTGTTAAAAATTGTTACTTAGGACTTTTAAGGGTTCCTGATCGAGAATCTGAAATCTAAATTACGTAATATCGTAATCCAAAATGGCGAATCCAATATGGATGCCATAATATTTTTTTTAATTGACATGTAAATGCGCAAATTGTTAAAAATTGTTACTTAGAGGTTTTAGAGATTGCTGATCATGAATCTGAAGTCCAAATTACTTAATATCGAAATCCAAGATGGCGGATCCAATATGGTGTCCGTAAGTTGAAGATTCTACTCGTTCATCATTTTACGTATTAGATTATGTTAGATTTATATCTTATCGTACTTTTCTAGCTGTCTGTTTAGGACTAGAAGCATTAGGTTATTTTAAGTTCATGGCTTACAATATTTTACTTTCTCTCATTTTATGACTTGACCAAATATTAGAATTAAAGTTAATAGTTCTTGCCTAATAGTATTAGCTAATAGTATTTGTCTTTTGACTACTCTATGATTGAACATTTAAAGTTAATTTTTGATTAATTATTTCGTTTTAGCACATACTGGAAATGCAACCCTAGAATTCAAAATTACAAAATTTTAACTGCGGAATCAGAAACCTCTAGGAACTAATTTTTAATGATTTTTGCATGTACGTCTTATTTTTTTTTTAAATTTATAACAGCTATATTGGATCCGATATTATGGTTTCCAAAGTGACGAAACTAAAATATCCGAAACAAGATTAGCGAATTAAGCCCCTGAGTAACAAATTTTAGCAATTTCTTTCTTGATTTATCATTCTATTTTAACTTACGGGCACCATATTGGATCCACCATCTTGAATTTCGATATTACGTAATTTAGACTTTAGATTCATGTTCAGCAGACCCTAAAACTCCTAAATAACAATTTTTAATAATTTGCGTATGTACATTTCATTTAAAAAATATTGTGGCCGCCATATTGGATCCGCCATATTGAATCCGCCATCTTGGATTACGATATTACATAATTTAGACTTCATAATCATTGTCAGAAACCCTTAAAAACCCCAAGTAACAATTTTTATCAATTTGCGCATGTACATCTTATTTAAAAAAATATTATGGCCGCCATATTGGATCCGCTATCTTGGTTTTTTGAATAGCAAAATTCGAGGATCAGAAATGAGATTAGATACCAAAAAAACCCCCCAAGTAACAATTTTTTTATAATTTTAAACAATCTTGTGATAAAATTTTAATTTACTTTCAAAATTTAAGTCCTTCAATTTTGAAATTTCAAAATTCGGGCTCGATAGAATTAAAGGCAATTTTATAACGAAGAGCTAAAAAAAAAAATTAAATTTCATTAATTCCAGGCTTGGGAATTATCGCTTGTCCAAAAGATGAGCTATTTGCCCCACTGTGCGTCGCCGTGCTACACAGCTTCATATTTACTCACCGCCAATATTCTTGGCTAAAGATGTCGGTCTCGGATGACTGGGGCCGGGCAGGACTATTGCCCTTTACCCCAATACATCGCTGTAGACCGGGGACCAGCCTCGTGCAGGGCGGGCGAGCTTACTTTACGTCGGCCCCACTCACAAATGTGAGCGGTGCAGACGATTTCGGCCCACCTCCCTGGGTCCTGGCTCGTTGGACCTTGCTGGCTAAGGCCTCTTCTGGCGTTCTTCTGTCTTCGTTTTCTTTTCTTCGCCAGCTTGTTTCCCCCCGGGGGGTAGTCATCTGTCTGTTAGGTGTGTTGGAAGTTTTGGCAGGAGAGACTACCGGTACACAGGATGCCAAATGACATCCTGTCATCCGGATCGTCGGTAGGGAAGGATGAGCTGTGTAGCTCGAGGAAGGGCAGACCTAAATGCTATTGGTAGCATTTTTGGTCTGCCCGGAGCCAGGGGGACTACAGGTACTGGACGGTATGTTGTCCGGTACCCGCAGGGTCGTGGGTGGGGTGTTTGGTATCGTCATGTCTCTTCGGGTAGCTTCTCCATCGACTGGGTGGTCCGGGTGGCGTCACTGGGGGGTGAGGTGGGGCAGGTTTGCGAACAGGGCCCCCATCATGGTACACATCTGCTGCATTTGAGCCAGTACAGCAGCGAGTTGTCCAGCCTCTAGGGGGGCCTGTGGTGGTTGGGCAGGGTTGGTGGTTGTCCCCGCTGCACCCTGGGCTGCTCTGGCGTAGCTTAGCCCAGGGGTTGTCCTGGTGGTGGCTGACTTGTGGGCTGGTGTCTTCCGGGGGGCTGGGGTCTGTGGGCTGGCTTTCCTTTTGGGGCATCTAGGGCATCCTCTATAACTTGCGGGGTGCGCTCCCTGGCAATTTGCACATTTGGCTGGAGTGTCTTTTGGCTTCTGGCAGGTGGAAGTGTGGTGGGTCTCGCCGCATTTTACACATTTGGGAGTGGCCATACACCGTCCTTGTGCATGGCCGAAAGTCTGGCATCTGTGACACTGGGCGATCGTCTGTTTGGCTCTCTGTTTTTCTACTTTCACTACCAGGTAGCAGCAACGGGTCACTTTTAGGACGTCTTCCTGATTTGGGGGAACCTGCACCAGCATCATTGGAATTTCCTGTCTCGTCCTCCTAGATGACATTCTTTGTACAGAGACTGGTGTGTGCCCCTGCATTTCAAGGTCTGTCTTGACTTCCTCACTGGTTACACTGGTCGGTATCCCACGTATTACTACCCTGAGAAGCCTCTCCTCCGGCAGGGCGTATGTGTGGTATTCTTGTTTTTCGTCTTTGAATAGCCGGGTTAGTCTGCGGTGGTCTTCGGGTGTAGAGGGCTCTATGGCGATACCATCTCTCACAGCCTTGGCTTTCTTGATGTCAACCCGGGCTTGTTGTAATTTTCGGGTTACCGTTGACCATGACTCGTGGCTGCGCAGGACAACTGGGGGCATCCGGGGGGGTTTGGGGGGCTCGGGGGTCTCTGTGTCTGTGTTCATTTGGCTTGTCTTGTCCTGGCTTGTGGAGGGTTTGTCTGGGGGTGACTGCTGCTTGGATGTCTTAGTAGGGGGGTTTGTTTCCCCGTTGTCTTGAATATTTTTCCTTTTTGTGGTTTCTTTCTGCCGTTGTTCCGGGGGGATTTCCAGGGGGTTTTCGTTACCCGTTGTTGGTTTCCTGAAGTTTTGTAGTGCCCTCATGGCTTCCATCATTTCTTTATATTGTTTAGCGTTCTGCTCTCTTGTACTTCTGATTGAGTCTTTTAACTGCGATATTTCCTCCCGCAGTTGTCGGTTCTCGTCTTCTAATAGTCTGCATCGTGCCCTAGATGACAACCTCCCTGGTGAGGATGCTCTGGATGAGGCCTTGGAGGATGCTATCCTTGCGTCTACTAAGGCTAACTCCATCTCTATGTCTGCCTCTGACATTTCGTATTTTTCCATGTCGTCACTCGTTGTTTAACCTAAAAGAGAAATAAGGATAGGAAATGGGAAAGGTTTACACAGTGTCCCCAGGCGGGGGACTTTATTTATCTTTTTATACCAGCGTCTTGATAAAGACGACTGATATTTCTCCACTTGCACTCTCTGTGGGGCTTCCACTTCGCTAGTTCGCTTCGCACTGTCTTCAACTGCACACTGGAGGTCTGCACTCGTCGACTGCCACTTGAACTATCGACTTCGTAGTGTGTGCCTTTGCTTTGAACTTTCCATCTTCCGATGCTTATTCAGGTCTGTTGGGTTTTATTCGATTTACTTGACGTGCTCTGAGGCTAACAGAGTATTATTTAGTTTATTTTGTTAGTTTTATCTAATTTTTAGTAGGGTGTGGGTTAACAATTTTTGGGTATGCTATTATGGGTTGTAGTGTACTGTGTTTTTTTTTTGGCTCTTTTTGATGTTGTTTTGGTGTTTATTTGTTGTTTTTGTGTATAGCTCTTTTTGTTTTTGATCTTCAACATTTTTGATTTTTGTTTTTTGCATTTTTTTGTGTTTTGTTGGTTGTTCTATTTTTTTTTTTTTTTTTTCATTGTTACAGTTTACAATAGTTAGGGAGTAAATATGTAATTTAATGAGGGATGGGTGGGGGCTGTAGAGAATTTGGTTGTAAGGGGGTTAGTTAGCGTAGGGTTGATTGAAGCAACAAGTGAATTCGCAAAATTGGGTAGAAGTTTATTTAGAATGAAATTTGATATTGTTGGGGTTCCTGAAATGTCATGGAGTATCTGAAGTGGGGTGTATGTGGGTAATTTGTTAGCAAGTCGCAAGAGTTTGTTTTGGGTTACTTGAATTTTGTTCTGGTGTGTTGGGGATGTAATAGGATACCATATGGGTGATGCGTAAGTCAATATTGGTCTTAGGTATGACTTATAGATTAGCGTTGCAACGTGGGGTGGGGAGTTTTTTAAGAGGGGGTAAAGGGTGGAAGTGCGTCTCCAGCACTTCCCCAGTACGTTTATGTTTTAGTTTATGTGGGTTCTAAATAGCATTTTGCGATCAAGTGTGACCCCTAGGTATAATATTTCTTCCTTCCAGGTAAAAGGTTGACCCTGTATTTTTATGTTCGTGGTTAACTTGCCCGTACGTTTTGTGAAGTAGATGGGTTGTGTCTTGTCTGTATTTGTTTTTAGCCCCCAGTTGTTGTAGAAGTTTATTATTCTGTTTGTTTGTTGTTCAAGCAGGTCTGTCATGATATCCGCCTCTTTCGACGTTGTCAAAATGGCGGTATCGTCAGCAAACAAGCTGTGGTCTGTCGGGGGTGGTAAGTCATTGATGTATATGTTGAACAGGATAGGTCCAAGGGATGACCCGTGGGGGATGCCGGAGTGGATGGGATGTCTAGGAGACCGTTCCTGGTTGACTACAACTCGAAAGTGTCGGTCCGATAAATAGGACCCGATCATTTGAATGATTCGGGTGGAAAATCCCGTGATGTGGAGCTTGTAAAGTAGTCCAGGATGCCAAACTTTGTCGAAGGCTTTCTCGAGGTCTAGGGCGACAAACCCTGTTAGTAGACCTCGATTGAAGTTGGTCGTGACGATTTCGCAAACTCGGTATAGCTGTTGGGTGGTGGAGTGGCTGGTACGAAACCCATATTGGAAGTTATTTAACACGTTAGTTGTATCCAAGTGCTCCTGGACACGACTTAAAAGTAGGGTGTCTAGGACTTTGGCCAGTGCCGGGAGCAGGCTTACTGGCCTGTATCCTGAGGGGTGGGTTTTAGGTTTGTTTGGTTTGGGGATGTTTATTATTTTTGAGACTCTCCACGCCCTGGGGTAGTGGACGTGTCTCATGCAACAGTTGTATAATTTAGTTAGGTACATGTATGCCTGGATGGGAAGGTGTTTTATAGCGAAGGAAGGGATATTGTCGTGTCCAGGTGCTTTCCTGGGGTGTAATGAAAGGACTGCCGCCCTTATTTCCGATGGTTTAAAAAATATGGGGTCCGTATCAGCCGGGAGGGTTGTTTGTCTTAACGACTGTAGGAATGGCTGTACTAGGTTTAGGGTGGATTGCGGGATGGGGTTGGGTTGGAATACGGTGGTAAGATATGTGGAAAATGATTCAGCTTTTTCCGAGTCGGTCGTTGCCACGCCAACTTGGGTTGTGAGAGGGGGTATTTGGATGGGTTTTTTTGTGAATATGCGAGGGGCAAAAAAGGGATCCTCGGGGTGGGTAGCAACTAGTTTTTCTATGGATTCGTTTCTAAAAGCTTTAATCCCAGAATCAATTAGCCTTTTAAGCTCGTTGACTCTGGGTTTCAGCGTAGGGTCGCGTGTATTGTGAAATCTCTTTCTTAGACGGTTTTTGGTTTTAATTAGATCCACTAGTTGCTGTGGAAGTTTGGGTCGGTGGGACTTGGGTGGGATGTATCTTATGCTGTAGGTCAGTGCATCTTTTATGTGGTTTGTCAGTCTGTCTACTGCTTGGTCGATTTCGTCGGCGGAGTCACAAGTGGGGTTGTTGGGAATGTTGTTGGATAAATACTGGGAGAAGGCCGACCAGTCGTAGTCGCTCTCTCTGGGATGTCTTATTTGTGGCGTGCAGTGTATCTGCATATAAAATTTTGTTAAAACTGGGTAGTGGTCGCTATCCAGTATTTCCAGTGTGTCACAATCACAGGGGTAATAGAGGTTTCTAGTTACCTCTATGTCTATGACTGATCGGCCCGGGGTGGGTCTGGTGGGTCGTTGAGGAGCTATCAGGGTATGATTGGGGTATGTATCTATGTAGTTGAATAGGGTGTTACCGGAGGAGTTAGGTAGGGGGTTGTTGGGACTCCATGTTGGGTGTTTTGCGTTAAAGTCGCCAAGCAGTATGTACGTTGGGTGTACGGTTTTTAGTCTGTCGAAGTCGAGCGGGGTGAGTGTCAGCTGTGGTTTTCTGTATATTGAGGCTATCATTATATCGCCCGCCTGGCGGTGTAACATTATTGCCGTGGCTTCGAGGGATATTAGTGGGGGTAGGAGTATTTGCGAGTGTTTAATGGTTTTTTTAATAATAATTGCAGTTCCTCCCCCTCTTCCAGGGCGGTCAGAACGATAAATTTGATAGTCCAATATAGAAAATTGTTTGTTCGGTTTTAGGTTAGTCTCACTCAAACAGCAGATGTCGATGTCCTGTTGTTTCAGGGTGTGCTCGAATTCTGTTTTTTGTCTGGTTATTCCGTTGCAGTTGAATTGCAACAAATTAAGTTAGTTTTTGTTTGTTTTACTCATATGTATTGTGAGGCATGCTCTAGGAGAATGAATAATTTTTCGAGTGGATCTTTTGTTCGTTTGAGCTCTTGTAAAATATTTTTAATTGTTTGCCAAATTTTTTTAAGGTCGAATGATTTGAGACAGTTTATAATTTCTCTTAAGGGATTTTCGTCCCTGTCTTCCTCTGGTCTTTGTTGCGTGGCTGTTTGAGAGGCAGCTTTCTGTCTCTCTCTAAAGTTTCGCCAAGCCTGGACGTTTTGGGTTGATATGACATCTGCTGTTTCTTGTGACAGGGGTGGCATCTGTATGTCTGTCTGGGGTCCGTCTTGTGTTTTTGTCTGTGTTTGTTGTTGTCTTGGGTTAGGTCTTTGTGCTGGTGTAGGTTGGTCGTTTGTAGGGTTGTCGGTCCTGGTTCTGGGGGCGTATCTTTTCTTGGCCGCCAGGTATTCCGGGCACCCTCTGTAGTTGGAGGGGTGGCTTGCCTTGCAGTTGGCACAGGTTAGGCCTGCCGCCTGGCACTTCCCCTCGTGCTGTCCCCCGCATCGCACGCATCGTGCAATGCGGTTACACACCGCAGAGGAGTGCCCGAAATGCTGGCACCTGTGACATTGTGGGATGTCTAGTCTTACGTATTCGCTTACGGAGACCCTGTAGTAACAGAGCTCCCGCATTGCGTAGTAGTTGTCTAGTGCATCTTTGGGTACTGTTAAGATTAATATATTGGTAGGCTCTCTGCGACCGTTTTTTGGTTGCATCAGCCTACCTATATCTATAAGTGGTAAATTTTTTTGGTTAAGATCTTCCCTAATGTCCTGATCTGTAATGTCTATTGGTATATATTTTACAACTACTTTTGCTGGTCTTAGCTGGTTTATAGCATATGAATAGTATTCTATCTGGTTCTGAGTTAGTGTGTTAAGAATTGCATTGTGATCCCTAGGGCTTTTTGGGTAACAAATCAAGGAGGTGTTAGTGAATTTATATTGTGGCTGTGATGTAGCTTTCGCATTAATTAATTGTACTGTTTTCTTATGTTCTTTGGTATATATATGAATCGCTGGTGGAAGTGCTTTTGACGCATTTTTGGGGGGTTGTTGGGTTTTTGGAGGGTTGTTTGACTGTGGAGAGGGTGGGGGATTGTCTATCGTGATTATGGGTGACCTTGGGGGTGCGATGGATATTACAGGGGTAGGTGGGGGTTGGTGGGTGGTAGGGGTGGGTTTGGGGGTGGGTTTTTCATTTTTGTCTAAAATGACCTCAGGGGTGGTTTTGGGGATGATTGGGGTGAGGGGGTGGGTGGGGGTGGGGGTAGTTTTTTTTTGTTTTCTGGGTTTTTTAAGACTTTTTGGTTAAGAGGTGGTTTTTGTCTAGGGGGTTGTTTTTTTGAGGGGGGTGAATCCTGGTTTGAAATTGATATGGAAGTAGAACTATATTCAAGATCTGGTGGTGGGGTGTGTGCCTCAAACCTGGAGCGTCTTTGAGTTTTTCGATATCTTTTTTTAGGGTTGATTACCGGGTTGGTTTGTGAACAGGCGGTATTGATTGAATAACCTGATGATCGTTCATCTTCGCCAGATTCGGTCATTCTGACTTGATCTATGAGAAGAGGGCTAGATGGGGGGTTGAAAATTGTGGGGGATGATTTAGGGGTTGAATGTATAAGTGCTGTGGTGACAATTGTATTCACTGTGGTATATGTGGTGGTGGTGGTTGTTTGAGTTAACGTGAAGGTTGGGATGTCTATTTTTTCTGCTTGTGGCAGAGGAAACATTCGGGGCATGTTAAACTGATAGGATTCGTAAGCTGAGAAAAAGGCTGAATTTTCTTGGGTTGATGCGTTTGATTTTGGGGATGAAATAGTGTTATTATGAAGGTTATTATCTAGATTAGTATTGTTTAAATAATTAGAATCAATTGATATGTTAGCCTCAGAGATAATGTTGGTGAATACCTGTGATAAGCCTGGTTCTTGTTGAATGTTTTGTATCGGTTTTTTGTTTGCTATGTTTGATGTGTCCGTGATGGTTTTATTCGTTTTCGTGTTTGTTTGGCTGGTGTCTAATTTGTCTGATTTATGTCCCCCGTAGGGAGGTTTTTTCCTCCTTTTTGGCGGCATGGTGTAGGGATGTTTTCACTTCACTATGGTTTGCTCTTTGCAACGGTATAATTTAGTCAAAGTACGCACTAGTTACGGTTAAGAGATTGGAAACAAAATTGCTTGTATTCTGTGACCTGTCTGTCTACTCTGTTTCTAGTCGACTATGATATGATTTGAACTATCGATTTACTCACCTGATACAGATGTCTTCTGTTATAGTCCGCCAGAAATAAGGCTGACCAATCAAAACGCCGCATTTCTCCCAGGCCAAGTATAAATTAAATTGCGACTCTGATGCATCATCAGTCTTTCGCAGTGCACCATCCAAAAACTTTATTTACTTGCTTGCCCTCTTCAAGGGAGTCCACAAGTGTAAAGTAGAGCCAGTGCATTTAGACTGTAAGCCAGGAGAAGCCGGCCAAGCAGAGCAGAGTGAATTTTCTATGTACATTTATTGCAGCTTTGACGCAGAGTTCCAGTCATGCAGCAGGGCGCGATCGCTTGTGTGGCATAGGTATATTCGTTTGCTAGCATTCACCAGGCCTACAGGTGCCTTGTAGAGGTAAATTTGCATAAACAAGTAACACAAGCCGTCTCATCGAAATGCACCACAAAATTTGCCAATTTGTCTGTAACTTTTGTATTTTAAAAAATTCTAAACTTCTGTAAAGTGAAAACGTCGTTCTAACACACGTGGAAAGCATCACCGTAGCGTCCACAGTGCTCAAATTGTTATTAACGTCGTTCGCCAAAAATTGCAACCTGAAGTACGACACTTTGCAATTCCACCATGACTTGTTTCCGTTGGGGGCCAAAAATCAGGTCCAGCTCTCAACACGCAAATTTCATTTCAACGCAAACTACGCTTCGTTGTAAGAGTACAAGCGCTCCTACGAACCAAGACACGACTCCCAACATCATCTCCGCGGGGTACGAGTGAATTAGTTTTCCTCGTACCTACAAGACAGATTTCGACGTACTTTCGAAAAATTTATCGCCTACAGTTTCCTAGTGCGGTCCGCGTTTCACGATGTCTCGCGTCAGCAGCAGCACTGATACTGTCCCCGAACACCTCCAACAAGACTGGGAGAATTTAAATCAGGATCCGGCTTTACGATTCTTTCTACGTGACTGGACTCCTAGCCTACAAACAACTGTCGTGTCGAGCGCTCGCAGAAGGCAATTTTCTCCTCAAGCAAACTCCGGGCTCAACGCCGCTGAAGAAGGGGAACCAGAAGCACGCGTCGGGCGATCTGGGAGACCTGGAGGTCTGACCCCAACGACGAGGCCGCTCCACTCGAGCCACAGTGTAAAAGAAAGCGCAGGCTCAAGTCAGACCGGTGCCACGCAGATGCCGCAAGGTATAAGCTTCGGAGAGAGGGTGAAAGTGGTGCCCTATCCTAGCCACAGCGACGCGCCGCTACGAGAAGTGCACACCCCGGTGCAAGACGTCGACGGGACTGCGCAAGCGCAGAGGCTCAACCCGGCGCTCTCACCATTTTCCCAACAACACCCCCGCACGTTTTCCCCCCGCCGAAGACACTTCATACTTACTTTATGGTGGACTAAATTCCTTCCACTGAACACTATGTTTGCAACTGGAGTTGGCTAAAATCAAAGAATGATCAATCTCAGCAAAGTAATCGATTCCCTGGGCTCAAAGAAAACTTCAGCATTATTAGGTCTGCATGCATTATCCGAAAGTGACACCACAGGGACTTTGGCAAAGTCTTCAGTAAAGCAGATGATGACATTCTCGAAACTTGGAAGCTTGGAAGATTTTCTTGATACAGATAGACTATTAATAGAAAAGTTCATATGTCAAGTCTGTGTTCCTGGCACAAATATATCAGACATTGGAGAACTGAGGTGGTGGATGTTCACAAAGAAAGAAACTCAAGGAGAAAACTTGCCACCAACAAGAGCATCACCGATACCATATGTTGATAGAGTACGTTATCAAACCATTATGCTCCTGTTATGCTACCATGTGCTCAACTTATTCGGTGCTCTTGTGTTAAGAGAAAATGTGCTCCACCATGTAAATGTCTTTCCCACGATCTGAAGTGCACAGAACTATGTGTGCGTGGAGGAGACGAAGATATGTGTGACAACTGTGATGAGCATACAAGGCATGATGATTCATCGGATGACTTAGATGGTGATGATACATTGTTTTGAAGAGAATAATAATATAGTATCATTAAGGGCGAGTTGTACCAACTGAGTTCAAACCAAGTTCAGCTTGATCCAAGATCAAAAGCCAAGGTTATAATTGTTATAACAATCGTAACCATGGATTTTAATCTCGGATCAAGCTGAACTTGGTTTGAACCTATTTAGTACAACTCGCCCTTAATATTGTTTTCTGTCAATATATAATTTATTTTAAGAACCAATTTTAAAATACAACTACTACGTCCTACTACAAATTGTATGTATTAATACTAGTTATTATTAAAGTTTTTGTGAGTAAATAGCAGCAGAATCATTATTTTTCTTCCCTTAATAAATAACCGATGGCTAAATTATGATTTAAACCGATAGCGACATGTATAATGAATCATAACTCTTAATTGGTAAAAGATGCGAAAAAATTGATAAGAACTAAATTTGTTCTTTGGCTTATGTAGAACAGAAAATGTTATATGCAGATTTTGCGTATGGGCACTCTGGAAGGAGTTATTCTTGATGTAAAGAATAAATGTCTCGCATGGCGGCCATCTTGGATGTATAACACCATAAAAACCAAACAGCGCAATTCTAAGGTAAACACCCGGTACAACACCATTATCTAGCATATAATAAAGAGACTCCACATAGTCGCACCTTCCCTTCACAAAAAATCCCACGGAGTAGGTAAATGCGCATTATGCTCCTCAACTATATATGGAGTGAGGAGCATTCGACTACAGCTTTAAGTAATCTTGATGGATAAGATTAATTTTGAATTCTATTTATCTTACAACGCTCCCAGAATTTCAAAAAATTTCGGTGCGCAGACTCACCAGCCTGCTCTGACTAAAATCCTAAGCCCTTACTATTATCACTGAATTGTAGACTCTATTTCAAGTGTGAAAGCAGTACGCGAAGTTTGTTTTTCAATTCTACTTAAAGCTTTCTGTAACTCTTTTATATATCGGTCTAATGACTCACCAATTCTACCTGACTAAAACAACACTTAACCAGTGAATAAAGTTTATTCATTGCCTTATAAAGCAATGAATCAAATGGTTAAGTGTTAACAACACCTAACCAATGAATAAAGCTTATCAATTGTTTTATAAAGCAATTAATCAAGTGGTTAAGTGTTGTTTTACGTCAGGTAGAATTGATGACTCATTAGACCGCTACATAGAAGAGTTACAGAAAGCGTTAAGAGTATAATTTGCGGTCAGTGAAATGAAGAAACGAATTATTCGGCTTATTTTTGAAGATAGAAACTTCAAATTTTGTACGTATGTATTAAAATATATATTCTAGTTCGTCACGTTTTTAATTTTTTGTTTTTATCAAAAACACGTGATCAACGAAAAAATTGACGTCGAAAAATTGGAATTTACAAAAAACGAAAACGTGACGCCCTAGATAGTCCTTAATTAATTACGTGGATAAAATATAACCTCTTAATTTTCAAACATAGATTCAATAAATAGTTTCCAATTTTGCCGTCAATAGATGGCACTCGCCTCGGCATTCGCATAGCTTTACACGCTCTCAGACTTTAGGGAGGAACTTGTTGTCATGGAGACCAGACGCGAATGAATGCTTGCCAGGGAAGCATTTAGCAGTTCTGGTAATTGTAATCTTAAATTTATTTATAAATTATTTTATCTTACAGGAATGACTTAATAGATAAAATTCTTGAAAATGTTAATACATAAATAAACGGTGCCAAATAGAGAGGACCGTTTTGTATAAACACTCCTACAAATTTTATTATGAAAATTTGAATTCGGTTTTCAGTTATTATTATAGTTATATAGTTTTTATTCGAAATTATTACCAAGCAAAATGTACAGGGTGTCCCAGTCAACGCGCTATGCTCGGTTTTCACGGTAGTTTCTGAGATAAGTTTATGGTTCAAAATCCAGTCTGACGTAGGTTTTCCGAGGAATCTCATACTGCTAAGATATTTATAGGAATCCAAGATGGCGGTCGAATTTCGTCATCTATGGTCCTATTCGACTGAAAATCGATATCTGGGGGTTTTCGGGGATGCGGTTTACGAATTTTTGGTCAAAATTTAGGAATCCAAGATGGCGGACGAATTTCGTCATCTATGGACCTATTCGACTGAAAATCGATATCTGGGGGTTTTCGGGGATGCGGGTTATGAATTTTTGATCAAAATTTAGGACTCCAAGATGGCGGACGAATTTCGCGATCTATAGTCCTATTCGACTGAAAATCGATATCTGGGGGTTTTCGGGGATACGGGTTACGAATTTTTGGTCAAAATTTAAGACTCCAAGATGGCGGACGAATTTAGTCATCTATGGTCCTATTCGACTGAAAATCGATACCTCGGGGTTGTCGGGGATGCGGGTTACGAATTTTTGGTCAAAATATAGGAATCCAAGATGGTGGACGAATTTCGTCATCTAAGGTCCTATTTGGCTGAAAATCGATACCTCGGGGTTGTCGGGGAAGCGGGTTACGAATTTTTGGTCAAAATTTAGGAAACCAAGATGGTGGACGAATTTCGTCATCTATGGTCCTATTTGGCTGAAAATCGATACCTCGGGGTTGTCGGGGATGCGGGTTACGAATTTTTGGTCAAAATTTAGGAATCCAAGATGGTGGACGAATTTCGTCATCTATGGTCCTATTCGGCTGAAAATCGATACCTCGGGGTTGTCGGGGATGCTTGTTACGAATTTTTGGTCAAAATTTAGGAATCCAAGATGGTGGACGAATTTCGTCATCTATGGTCCTATTTGGCTGAAAATCGATACCTCGGGGTTGTCGGGGATGCGGGTTACGAATTTTTGGTCAAAATTTAGGAATCCAAGATGGTGGACGAATTTCGTCATCTATGGTCCTATTTGGCTGAAAATCGATACCTCAGGGTTGTCGGGGATGCTTGTTACGAATTTTTGGTCAAAATTTAGGAATCCAAGATGGTGGACGAATTTCGTCATCTATGGTCCTATTTGGCTGAAAATCGATACCTCGGGGTTGTCGGGGATGCGGGTTACGAATTTTTGGTCAAAATTTAGGAAACCAAGATGGCGGATGAATTTCGTCATTTGTGGTCCTATTCGACTGAAAATCGATATCTGGAGGTTTTCGGGAATGCGGGTTACGAATTTTTGTTCAAAATTTAGGAATCCAAGATGGCGGACGAATTTCGTCATCTGTGGTCCTATTCGAATGAAAATCGATATCTGGGGATTTTCGGGGATGCGGGTTACGAATTTTTGGTAAAAATTTAGGAATCCAAGACAGCGGGCGAATTATAACTATATTTTGACCCCCCTTTATTTATGTTATTATTGGAGATTAAAAAAAGTTTTGTATAAGAGTTGTAGGGTTGTATACATATTTTTTTAAATGCAATTAAAAAACAATTGCTTGCATATGTCACGTGATATAACAATGAAGGTTGCTTTTTAAATGAAAACCCTGTATATTTTTACATATTCTTTTAGATCCTTTATCCCTAATTTCAAACATATAAAGATTGATAGATCTAGTTGTAATATTTTTTGATATATCGGACATTAAATATGCTCCAAACATGCATGTAGGTATTTTAGGGTTTCTGACGGAGCGCTGTCAGTGGCGGATTTAGGGCGGGGGGGGGGGCTATAGAGGCAAAATCCAAGGGCGGCAATTTTTTTGAAAAACACCAAAGACATAAAAACAAAAAATTTGTATTATTAATATGTCCTATCAGAACATGTTTAATTTATTTGAGAACGTGTTTTTTATATTAACTAGACTAAAGTTCCTTATTATAGTCAACAGTACAGGGTGGTTGTGCAAACGTTAGAACCTCATTTAACTTCTTTATTTTTGGAGTTACGTAAATAAGTTCAAAAATAAAAGTTATGAGATATCACATGTATTTTCCAAACATCATTTCGGCAAAACAATTCAAACAAGTCGAATTTCGGAGATATGAGCTTT
Source organism: Rutpela maculata (assembly GCA_936432065.2). Lineage (NCBI taxonomy): Eukaryota > Metazoa > Arthropoda > Insecta > Coleoptera > Cerambycidae > Rutpela > Rutpela maculata. The sequence continues at coordinate 83,340,049 of OW386292.2, forward strand.
ACCTTGGTTTTTTAAATAGAACACCCCCATATATTTTTACACCATTTGAAAGGCCATAGAAAAATCTTTTCAATGATATATGACACAGTATTTTTCTTAAAAACTATAGTAGATATGAAGTTTTATATTTTCTTACATTAAGTCATGGTAGTCCGAAAAATATATACAGTGTATTTCACTTTTTAATTTGTTTTTCTGATTTGAATCAAATTTTACTTAAGTATAGAACAAATTAGGATCTACTTATGACCAGAAAAAAATTCACCGCCTACAAATGCAAAGTCACCTGCGTTACCAAAATATGCGGATAAAATCAAAAAATCATATTAGGCATATTTTTATTGGAAAATTTTGTCAATGAAACTTGTTCAGAATTGTTCAGAAACCTTAAGTCCAGAATTTAATCAAAATAAAAAATATATAAATTTTGATTAAAATAATGTCCAAGTCCAAAAATATCATTTTAATGGGTTTTTTCATTTAGAAAACTGTACTATGACAATTTTATTTGAAATTAAACCCAAGCTGCCAGGTAGTTGTAAAGCAATTTACAGTTTTTTTTTTTTAATAATTATTTTCAAAATTTTTAAAGTTTCAAGTTTTTCATTTTTTAATTTTGTTTAAATTTTGGCCATTTTGGGCAATTCTGAACAAGTTTTATTAACAAAATTTTCCGATAAAAAAATGCCTAATATGGTTTTCCGATTTTCTCCACATATTTTGGTACCGCAGGTGGCTTTGGTACCGTAGGAGGCGAATGTTTTTCTGGTCATAAGTAGATACTAATTTGTTCTATACTTAAGTAAAATGTGATTCAAATCGGAAAAAAAAAATAAAAAAGTTATTGGGGTGTTACCATTTCAAGTGAAACACACTGTATCAATTATTGAAATTCTCCATTTTATTTAAAATAAAGTGAAATTAGACAGAACTAACATATTGTTTATTTTAATTTACATACTTTTGTTTTCCATGGCTAATTTGATAAATTGTAAATTTATAGTAAATTAGACAAAATTTGTTTAAGATAAGCACCATGTATTATATTATAAATACAAAGCTTTTTTTATGGCGTTTCAAATGGTACATATATGGAGTGTTCCTTTAAAAAAAAGCAAAGTAAAGTTCATATCTCCGAAATGCGACTTTCAATAGGCATGTCCACAAAATTTTAATTTCAATTGTAAATGATAGAATTATCGATATTGTACACTAATTTAACAATTAAAAAAAAACCGCTGCCCAAGGAATCACTACTTCCACATCCAGATTTTCTATCCAAGTCACTCACAACGATAAAATGTTGTATGTGGAAATAATTGTTTAATAATATAATATTTGAAATCGTCTACCTCAAAAACCCATAAATACCCCCACATCGGTAGTGGGGTGGGGGTGGTGATAGAGGGTGGTAGTGGGGGTGGATAAGGTAAAAAAATATTTTGAGGTTTCTGGTTCTTGTGCACACATTAAATCAAAATTTTTTTCCATCCTCTTTAATAATGGGGTGGGGGTGGGGGTGGTAATGGGGGTGGCTAATGCCAAAATTTTTTTTGAGACCTTAGCTTCTCTTGTATATAGTAAATACAAATTTTATGAACTCTTACCTGCTTGATTTACCTATTTACCCCAATTTACCCCCCAATCCTTCGACGGAACAAGATGAAAATATAATCTAGTTCTAGATTTCATTAAAGTACATATGCGTACCAAATTTCAAGTCAATATCTCAAACGGTTCCAGAGTAAACGTGTGCACAAAAAAAAAGTTACAGACCGACAGACAGAAATTTTTTTTCGCTCAAACTTAAAATCTCGACGTTTCATGACATTCTAAGCCTATTTAAACAATAAAAATTTTAAAAATATTTTTTGTCGTTACTATACTACCACTGGATGTGGAAGTAATATATGTATCCTTATTTTGCCAGTTATTCGTAATAGAAATCACCCCAACACAGCAAGGATTTTTGGTAATTTTTCAATAAAAATTCTTGGCCTATGAAGTAAAAAAATATTTTGAAGTTTTTGGTTCTTGTACATACACTAAATCACACTTTTTTTTCGTCCCCTTAAAAAATGGGGGTTAGGGGTAGGGGTCGTAATGGGGGTAGCTAATGTCAAAAATTTTTTTGAGACCTTAGGTTCTCATATATACTAAATACCAATTTTACGAACTCTTACCTGCTTAATATACCTGTTTACCTCCCCATTCACCTCAATTTACACCCCAATCCTTCGATGGAATAAGATGAAAATATAATTTAGTTCCAGATCCCGTTAAAGTACATACGTGTACCAAATTTCAAGTCAATATCTTAAACGGTTCCAGAGTAATCGTGCGCACAAAAAGTTAGACCGACAGACAGACAGATATTTTTTTACGCTGAAACTTAAAATGGCGACCTTTCATGACAGTCTAAGCCTATTTGAACAATAAAAATTTTCAAAAATTTTTTGTTACTATACTTCCACTGGATGTGGAAGTAATTAATATTCTATTTCCTGATTTCCTGTACTATATGTTTCTTTTTATGTTTGTATGTATATTTTGCGTATTGATATTTTGTTTTTTTTATCAAATGTTTTGTATTATGCTATCATTTGTTTGTTTTTTACTATATTTTGTTTTTATACATTCATGTATTTTTTATACAATATAATTACTGACTTACCTTATCCATTCTATTGTATGGCAGAAAAGGTTAATAAATATATTATTATTATTATTATTATTAAAAAGAACGCCATTGCCATGTAAACCGGAAGTGATATTTAAAATTTACATGCCTTTTTTTTAATTTATTCCTTTAATAGTCAATTAAGAACATAAATAATCCGATCAATTCTTCTTTGATGTTTAATTATATGTTTCTTAGCGGCATCGATTCCCTGGAAAAAACTACCGAGAAAATCGGACATAACGCGTTAACTAGGACATCCTGTACACTGTACATTTACATTATGTATCTACAGATAGTTTTTCTTTTAATTAAAAACCACTGCCTAAGGAATCATTACAACCGCATTCAGTTTTCCTACTCAAATTACTTTAAATAAAAATTCTTGTGCACCCAACGCGAAATTCGACTCTGTACGACAGAAATATATTTGAAGTATTTCTCTTATATTACACAATTTTGTTAATCTCCTCCTGTTTACGTAGACGGCATATTTCATTGGTCAAAGGGGCACGCCCACCCGTATAAACCTTTTTCATATATATCAATGAAAATATTATTTGTCGTAGCACAGATTATCCTCTTAAGTAGTATTGAAAAACTGTCTGAACTCCTCAAACTTCACGTACTGCTGTCACACTTGAAAGAGAGTCTGTAATTCATTAATAATGGTAACGGACTAGAATTTTGGTCCGAGCAGGCTGGCGAGTCTGCGCACAGAAAATTTTTGAAATTCTGAGCGCGCTATAAGATAAATAGAATTCAAGATGAATCTTATCCACCAAGATTACTTAAAGCTGTAGTAGAATGTTACTCACTCCTTGTATGATTTTCTAAAATTTTACATTCCAAGTTCATAGCATTTTCTCAAATATAGAATAGAAAGAATAAATAAAACAATAAAATACATTAAAAAAACTACAAGATTGTAAAATATAACAAAAATACTTCAAAAAAAAAATAAAAAAGATAAAAATGGGACCATATAGCCACAACGTCCCTGCCCTTGTTGGTGCTGGGTAAAGCAAAACATGGTTAATGTAAACGAATTGAAAATTGAATATCTCGCGAAGGGGATCAGCTAGGATTATCCGGTTTGCATTTTTTTTACCCTACAGATATGCTGAAAACATTCTGTGAAACCCGTTTTTGGATCCATTTTCTGCAGCTTGAAGACCACTGTGCCTAGTGTCGCTCGAAAGTAAAAATGTAAAGTTATGCATTTCTAAAATTTCATCTTGCCTATTACCTAAATCATTGTTTTTGTACAGTTTCATATGTAAAATGTTTTTTTATACTTGCAATTGTTCGTAGATATAAATAAGTTTATCCAGTTTGGATGACAATAATTAAACGATTTTATACTTTAATAATTTCAATACCCATTATAAATAAAATTCTTCGAAATACATAATTGTATTCAGCCTATTAATATTTTCCCAGAACAACCTTCCAGTAAGAAATTGAAGGTTTTCAGGTAAGAAAATGTAATAATTTCAATACATTTTGTGACTAATATTATATTAAGAATACAATTGTTCGTAGAGACAATTTTATCCAGTTTACTTTAATAGTTTTAATATCCATTATAAATAGAATTCTTCGAATAACGTAATTGTATTCAGCCTCTGTAAAGTTTGTTTATAAACATGCTGTTTAAATTTCCCGTCAAAAGTACCAACACAAAAATTGATCTGGAAACATCAAAGGCGGTACTGAGAGAGCCTTTATGGCAAAAAATTATCGTAGTATACACTCAAATAGAAATATCAGTGAGATGTTGCCACTTTTAGTTATTGAAAATGGTATATTATGGGCACACAGCATTTTTAGGTTATGGAAGTACTACTTTAAAAGGGGTAAAAAATAAAATTTAGTGTGTATACAAGAACCAAGTTGTAAAAATTGTTTTAGCACCAAGCTCCCCGAATACTACCCCCACCCCATCATTATTGAAGAGGAAATTTGGATGTGAAAGTAGTGAACACCAGCGGGATCTGATTTTTTAGTACGACAGTTGTTTTTTTCGTCACCATGATTACTATAAGTTGTGACGTCACATTAAGCGAGTCCATGGTCAAATCGAACATATCAGTTAATTTCCTCCAACCAATCAAATTTTGTCAGAAAAGTACAGATACTGTCCGTTCGCGCATCTCCTTTCTGTAGAAACATGTAGAAACACTTTTTTCGTATACCTAAAGCATTGAGTGAGCGTTCCAGTTTGGTATAGACTTCGCTGGCCCAGATGCAATAACGTGCACTTTTACTCCTAATTGAAGTGAAGACAGAGGGCAGATTTACCCAAAGGAAATGTTGCTTGAGTGCGTCTGCGGCAAGATTTAACAAACTAAGAAGAAGAAGAAGAATTTGTAGCTTCTTTCATTCTTTTTTGCTCGTTGGGAGGGTAAACTATATAATATAATCGTTTTAGAACGTTGAAGTGAATAAGTGAAGCTCTTTTTTATGCTGTTGTTGAAGTATTTTTTTACTTTGCTGTTTGAACCGTGAGATCAATGTTAATTTTCTTAACCATCTTAAAAAGTAAGCAAATTTGTAATTAAATGCCTATGTATTAATTGTTAGATCAGATCCTATTAATAATCCGAACAGCAGTTAAGGGTATTTGTTTCCATTTCAGATGTACTGGAGGATGTACTGCATTATTAAATTTGATGATGGCGTCTATTACGCTACGTGCGAAAAAGACGTCAAGCTTTTTAAATAACATTTGTTTGGCGAAATAAAAAAATGTTTCTTATCGGGGAAAGAAGATAGTCTCTGCAGGTAATTTTTAAAACAGTTCACTATCTATCTATAGTTATTAGAAATACATGGTTGGGATGCCTATAATTGTTTTGTCCGATCCTAAACAGGAGAATAGGTGTTTTTTATTTGCAAACTGGATCAGTTCATTTCAGTTTAATCCTAACAGCAAAGAGTGGGCAAAACATGTATTCTATTATTATTATTATTATTATTATTAATGAGGCGAGCAGATCCAAATCCACAGTACTCAGACCTGACAGCCCATTGTACATTCACGACATGTACGATCCCCTAGAAAAGACCAGTGCTCTCCACGGAAGACAGCAGTTTGTTCCAGGGTAGATCCCATAGCTTCGCCGGATGTAAAAATTGTCTTTCCAGATGCCTATACTTTGACGCTCCTAGTGGTGCGCAATGGCATAGAATATGAGTGATACATGCATTTAATAAATACCTCACCAGTCATCCTCAAAGTCTATGCCCTCATCCCTCCACTCAGAAGATGTGATATGTGATGTTATATGTGGAAACATAAATTCAGTTTTGCCGTATTTATTCATTGATTTTATTTTATTTGGTTATATGTATGTTACATAATGTAATGAGTGGAAATTAGAGATTCTTTAACTAATATCATTTACAAATGTCATCATCACTGTCATTACTGTCATCATCTGAAACAAAAGAATAACAAAAATAAAAAACATTAAGGTCCAGTTGTATGAAACACAGAAGCTCAGATGAACCAAGATCACGTGCTGACCAAGGTCAAATAATGCAAGCATTTTATGAACGAAATTTATGGTATAGTCCCGTAAACTATTGATCAGTTTAATTCCTGACTGTTGGTAGCGACGCTCCCTAGTAATATTTGTCTACTTTGACAATTGTTTTGGTATTAAATTATAAGACAACCTACGTTATCAACAGAAAAATCATTTCATTTGTCAACTGTGTATTATGTATGCTGAATTTCTTGTCAATTTTGTGTGTATTTCCATCAAATTACGTAGATTTTTAAAACAAACTGAGATATAATGGGAGATAAAGAAAATAAAAGATCACCAAATTTTATATCTTTGGAAGAATCGACATTAATTGAGTTAATGTCCTACAAGTCTGTTATTTTACAATAACCACCCCAGTTTGAGATACATTAAATGAAAAATAACGCCCTAGGGCGTTATGAATATCTATAACACCCTAAGGCATTATAAAATTATAATACAACCTAAAAGAAGCAAATTATGATAGCGTTATTGACAAACAAAATGCGTTGCTATGCAACGGCGGCGTTTACAAACAATTTTGATTTTTACTCTCTTTTAAATCAAATCGTTCTGAACATAATAGATGTCAAATTAATAAATCGTAAATGTCAAAAAAAAATTCGGATTAAATAACAGACTTGCAGGACATTAAACGTTGAAGGCACCACGGGTGTTATAGGATAATGACGCCCTCAGTCGACGTACACTCCCTCGGGCCAGAGGCCCTCGGGATTGTACACTGCCGACCTTGGTGCGTTATTATCCTTATAACACCCTTGGTACCTTAATAACTATGATGGTGAGACGGCATAAAATGTAAGAAGACAGATACAGATATCTCTAAAAAGATAAAAGACATTTGGGTGGCCGAAGAATTCAATGCTATATGTGGAGGAACTCACCGAAGTAGGCGATGTTTTGCTAAATAATATAGAAATTTGAAAAAACGCACAAAAAAATAATTACTACCAAGGCAGATAATCAATTAAAGCAAATTCTTGGGTCGCCAGTTACTGGATTGCCTAATGAATTCGACGATGATAATATGGTAACCTGTAAGTAATAAAAAAAGTGCCTATTTATATCTCTTGTGTTATACTTATTTTGTTTTACTTATAGTAATTATCGAAGAAGATGACGATATGCAACAGGAACCCGAAAGTCCAGATTTAAGAATTTTAGAAAATGATCAAAGAGATAAATAAATATAAAAATATACGATTTTGCATATTTGGATTCTGCTGGCTAAAATATATATGATTTAACCCTCAAATATTATTTTGATTTTCAAAAAATATTTAAAAATATTTTTTCTTTTAATTATAAATTTATTAAAAAGAGAAGATAGACATTATGCATATCATTTTCTTCGCAATATAATGATCTAATTAAATAACAGGTTCCATTAAAAAAAAAAAAATAGTTTTTCGTTGTAAAACCAATATCGTTGAATTTAATGAAGAATAAATCGTATTTAATGTTAGTATCTGAAGAGATAATATTTTAAAGGTGCTTGCAGGCCGATTTTTAACAATTCTGGCAAAATCGCGACTTTCTATTATTAGAACTAAAAATTAAAAAAATCTGTATTTTTTGAAAATCAAAATAATATTTGAGGATCAGATCATATGTATTTTGGCCAAATATACAAAAATATACAGGTTGTCCCATTTAAAAATTTGATTTTCGTGTCAAATACATCAAAACCGGAAGTCAGCCATTTTGGTTCCTTGGCATCATATAATTGAAAATATCATCTCATAGCACTGCACCAAATTTGAAAAAAATTCATTCGCCCATTCAAAAGTTACAAGAGTATCCCTATCGGCTGAGCCACCAGGTATTACAGTTTCTTTGGAGAAAAGTGGCAATATGGCAATACATTACAATTTTTGTTCAAAACATAATATAATAGAAATTTTAATGTTTATATTTTACCCATTTATCCAAAATTCTTACGTAACTATTAAAACTACATTCTACCACTCTGAGAGAAATATGTATTATCCAGATTTGCCACGAACAAGTTGACGTTTAAAAAAATAAGTGATCGTCACAGCAACAAAAAAGAAGTTTGACGGCACCTTTCAAAACTGTGTGTGTTTAATCACCCCAAACAAGTTTTATTACTATCGTCTTTGAAAAAAAACCCGATGAAGTAGTTAAAAAGTTCTACTCGATATTTCACACTTTTCATGAATTTTGTATATGGGTAAATAAAATGAAATGGGCCAAATTGAGTCCCGCGACTAAATAAAATATAAAACATTGATATTTGCCATCTTCCTCTATTTAAATATGTTATTCTAGAACTAAGCTTTAATAAAATAGCACTTTCAGTTGATTAATATTGTCTGGGTATATATTTTTTAATACTACTTGAAACTGTTAGTTCTGTGACGTGTCCCTCCTCTAAGGTTTTTCAAGCTGTTACTGCTTGAAGTTTGGACTGTAATTTCTGCACTTAATTGTAAATCGATAATAGCTAATAGGTTGAATTGTTGTTTATTAACATAGAAATAACTCAATACAACATCACTCTACAGGTTGTTTTCTTATACTAAAATGACATATGACATTATTACAAATCTCTACCGCGCAGTTCCAGACAGTCGGCGGTTGAAATGTGGCATTGCCACGTTTAGAAAATGTTCTGTTTTTTACTGAATTTTACAAGTACGTGACATACCGCCGGCCTTGAACACTACAGGTGTATGTTCAACAACTTCACATGGCCTGTCACTAATCGTTGATCGGTAGCACGCACACCTTGCTCACTGCATGCTTGACACTAGTGGTGGGCAGCTTGACCGTCACTAGGCGCACAATTCCATCTTTTCCTGGGTGTACGTCCGTAATCCTTCCCATGTTCCATTTTAAAGGTGGTTGGTTGTCCTCCTTTACAACTACCAAACTCCCGATCTTTAGCGATGAGGATTCTTGAGTTTTGGATTTGCTTCTGGACTGAAGCTCTGACAGGTATTCTTTGTGCCAACGTTGCCAGAAATGCTCTATTATTTGTTGAAGCCTTTGGTACTTTGTTAGTCTAGATTCCTTAACATCGAGTAGACTAGGTTCAGGTATCGCCGTTATTGATCTTCCTATCAAGAAGTGAGCTGGGGTCAAGGGGACTAGAGGACAAAGGACTTAAAGGTCTAGAATTAAGGATTCCTTCTATTTGGATCAATACTGTGCATAGATCCTCATAATGTAAATGAACATCTCCTATCACGCGCTTTAAATCGTGTTTGACACTCTTGATGCTTGCTTCCCAAACACCACCGAAATTCGGAGCTCTAGGTGGGATGAAGTGCCAGGAAATGTTATCATTAGACAAAGAACTGATAATAGCTTGTGATTGTGACTCAAAAAATGTAGATAGTTCCTGAAGCTTCGTTTCTGCTCCAACGAAATTACTCCCATTATCAGAGTAAATAGAAACCGGCTTCCCTCTCCTAGCTATAAATCGCCTTAATGCGGCAAGAAATGCCTGTGTAGTTAAATCAGTGACTACTTCGAGATGTTTATTAAAATGGGACCAGCATAGTCTAACCCGGTATTATAAAAAGGGACATACTGGTTAACTCTAACTGCCGGGAGATAACCCATTTTGTATGCTTGAGTAGAGGGTTTCACCCTAAAACAGTTAATACATTTGCGTACTACTGACCGTGCCGCATTTCTTCCCGATATAGGCCAAAATTGCTCTCTTATTGAATATAGTAAATGTTGAGGACCGCAGTGCAGTAGACGTTCATGTTCATATACTAAAATTAATATGGTTAATTTGTGTTTGGGCGCGAGGATAATAGGATGAGCTTTTTCGAACTCGCAGTTACTATTTTGAATCCTACCCCTGACACGCATAATACCGTCTTTATCTAAAAACGGATCTAACGACAATAGATTGCTGTTTCGCTTAATCAAACATTTATTGACGAGCTTGTTATAGTCTGAGGAAAACGATTCCCTTTGCGCAATTTTTAGTAATCGCAGTAGTGATGATTTTAATTCAAGCGGAGTTAATGAACCTACTTGGCGGTTTTCCCTTGAAGTTTTAATATTATGTAAAAATCGTAAAATATATGCTGTAACACGTTGGAGTTTCATTAAATTAGAATACCTTTCGAAAAGATCAAAATTTTGCTCGCTACTAACATTTATAGCAATGGTAGTGCGTTGTTCTGGTATGTTACAATCTATAGAATTTTCATCGATTTTTCTGTTATTTCAGATTGGCTCATCTTGTGATAACCAATCAGGTCCCTCCCACCGAAGCTTAGAGGTCAGCATTTGATTGACATCAATGCCTCTAGATAGCAAATCCGCAGGGTTTTCGTGCGACCCTACATGGTGCCAATCGTCTGGGTTTGCTATTTCTTGTATGTCGCTGACACGATTCGCCACGAAGGTTTTCCAGCGATTTGGTGCCGATTTTATCCAGCTCAATGCGATTGTGGAATCACACCAATAGTAATACTTATCGAATGATGAATCTAAAGACTCCCGAACCCTTTGTACTAAGTGAGCTGACAGCTGAGCAGCGCATAATTCTAGTCTCGGCAAGGTTACCTTTCGTAGTGGTGCTACCCGAGATTTCGCGCACAAAAGATTATTTGTAAAGTTCCCATGAATGGTCTTACATCGTATGTAAACACACGAGCCAAAGGCTGTTTCAGAGGCATCAGAGAATGCATGCAACTCAATGCATATGGTATTTTCAACTAGCACCCATCTCGGGATTTTAATATTGTTCAATAAATATAGATTTTCACGAAATCTAAGTCGCTCGGAATAGATATTTTGTGGCACCGCCTCATCCCAACTTAACTTAGCTTGCCATAAATGCTGCATAATGATTTTGGCAACCACAATAACTGGGCCTAGTAGCCCCAAAGGGTAAAAAATCTGAGAGATAATGGATAAAATTAATCGTTTTGTAATAGAATTGGAAGTATTTATGTTCCGAATAGAGAATTGTATAACGTCCAAGTTAACATTCCACAAAACTCCCAAGGTTTTATTCTCCTGATTTTCTCCTAACTGAATTATACCGGATTCTAAACTTGGATCGACTTGAATTGAATTTGTTATATCTGGATTATTTGAAAGCCACTTACGTAATTCAAATCCGGCGCTAGCTAACATAGATGAAACCTCAACTTGTATTTTTAGTATATTGTCCATGGAATTGGAACCGGTCAAAAGGTCGTCCATGTAAAAATCGTTTTTAATAATCTTACTAGCAATAGGGTTTGAGTTTTCATGGTCTACCGCCAGCTAATATAGGCATCGTGTGGCAAGATATGGCGCTGAGGCCGTACCATAAGTGACAGTTTTTAGTTCAAAGCATTTTAGTTCATGGTCAGGCTCATCCCTCCAGAAAATTCTTTGTAACGATCGCTATTCATTGGCTATTATTACCTGCCGGTACATTTTGGAAATATCAGCGCCAATTACATATCGATATTTTCTAAATCGCATAATTATAGATAATAAATCGGACTGGATTGTTGGACCGACATATTGTACATCATTTAGCGACAAGCCGGTGTCGGTTTTCATGGACGCATCGAAAACAACTCGGACTTTAGTGGTCAAGCTCGACTCTTTAATCACCGGATGATGCGGTAGGTAATAATTTATACCAAAACTAGACTTATCCTCCGCTACTGCCTCCATATGACCTAGATCGATATAGTCTTTCATAAAATGGACATAATCAGATTTCAATTGCTCATTTTTAGCTAATTTCCGTTCCATCGCATAGAATCTATTTAGCGCAAGCTCTCTAGAATCACCTAAATTAATAACATTTTCGTATAATGGCATTTTTACGACAAAACGTTCCTCCTCGTTACGTTTGTAAGTAGACATAAAATGATTTTCGCAGTATTCCTCATTTTTTGAAAAATTAGGCTTTTCATTGCGGCATTCCTCTAATTGCCAAAATTTCGTCAATTGATGATCTATATTAACATCACTAGGAACATTACTTGAAACACTGAGATGACTAAAAACATGCCTACTATTAAGGTTACAGCTCAAGCTACCCGCGACAATCCACCCTAGTTGTGTTTTTTGCAGAACCGGCTGATCTCTGCCTAAAGAAATTTGCCCAACGCTAACTTCCAAAAAATACCGGCTCCGAGCAAAATGTCAATAATACCTTGTTGGTTAAACGTCGGATCTGCTAATTTTATATTTGCGGGAATGTTTAAACTAGAGAGATCAAAGGATATCGCTGGCAAAGGTCCAGTGATTGAAGGTATAATTAAGCACGAAATACTATCATTGTAATTGCTAAATCGAGAAAGTAAATTTATAGTAGTGCTATATTTTATATTGGTAAGTGAATGGCCCACCCCTTCAACCGAAAATTGTACGTTGTTTTTTCGTAAACCTAATCTATTGCACAAATTCTTTGTTATAAAATTACTCTGACTGCCATTGTCCAGTAGGGCTCTTGCAGTTTCAAATTGACCCTCTGAATTTTTAATCTGAATAATAGCTGTGGATAATATGACTTGTGACTGTGCGGTATTTAAATTACAAGTGGTAGCTTGATCCGCCACTGCTTCGACGGACGTCCCTGGTTTTTCTTGCGCAGCTTGATCTGGAACCGTTTCCAAGTGTAATAACGAATTGTGTTTTTTTTTTGACACTTTCTACAACCAGATAACTTACAAAATTGATTAGAATGACCTGGCCTAAGGCAATTTATACAAAGACGTTTCATTTTTATCTCTTGAATACGAGAATTTATAGGTAAACTTAAAAAAGTCTCGCAATTATAGATAGTATGCGGGTTTTTACAAAAATAGCATTGCATGTTACCATTATTATTATTTGTGTGAACATTAGAGTGAACCTTAAGTTTAATTTTACCCTTTAATTTCTCGGTGTTGTACTCTAACTTTTCTAATAGCTCGCATTTACCCTTTAAAAACTTGTTCATATCCGCCATTGTTGGCAGTTCACCCCGTTTTTCATATTCCTCCCAATCGCGTCGGGTGGACGCATCTAGTTTAATCGTAGTAATATAAATTACTAGAGCATCCCAATGCTCCGTAGGTAAGCCTAGAGAATGCAAAGCGCGAAGATGTTTTGTAATGTCATCAAATAACCGCCTTAACTCGATATGCGATTCCTTCGTGACGGTCTGTAGATCAAAAATTGATTTTATATGAGTAAAAACAATCAAAGACTTATTTTCATAGCGTTCTAGCAATAAATTCCATGCGATATCATAATTCTTGCCCGACATCTCAATGGATTGTATAACACGTAGCGCTTCATCACTTAACGATGATTTTAAATAGTAAAATTTTTCACTTTTACAAATAGAATCCTTATTATGTACCATAGCCCCAAAGGCATCCCGAAATTCGAGCCACTGATCAAACGCACCCTTAAAAACAGGCAGCTTAATTACTGGTAATTTTATATTACTGGACTCTACTCTCGAATTTATTGTAGGTGTAGAATTCGCGTTAGAAGTATTAGGAGTATTAGATTCATATTTCTTAATAACACCTTGTATATTAGTCATTAAATCAAAATAATCGTTTTCAAACATTTCCTTTTCCTTCTCATTACTTGATTCATGGGGTTCTAACATATCTATTTCAGTTTGTACATAATGAAACTCCTCTAAAACGGATTCGAACTTCGTTAATCTCATTTTTAACTGGATAATTATTGTATCATTTACGTCAGCATCCGTAATGTTGCTGTAATATGTTTTTAATCTTGTTAATTTGCCCTTAATGTGGCCTCGTCTTATTCTCAAGGTAGAAATATCCTCCATCGTAGGTAGGTACACAGTATTAAAGCAAATAGCAACTTTATGGAAATTGAATGACAAATGACGTGAAAGGATAAATAATACTTGTAAATAGGTATATAGCTCATAAAAACTTGACTGTCTCGATTCTCGATGTTTTCAATCATGTACGACGCTGGCTGGCAAGGGTTTACGGTTTTCCGCGGTGACTTCATAAGTATCTCCTGCTCGCCTAATAGAATTTGCCTAACGTCTCAATCAACACGTGGAAATTGTAATCTTCTTAAAATAAATCACTGGCTTTACACATCCGGCTCGAAGGACCAATGTTACTGCTTGAAGTTTGGACTGTAATTTCTGCACTTAATTGTAAATCGATAATAGCTAATAGGTTGAAATTGTTGTTTATTAACATAGAAATAACTCAATACAACATCACTCTACAGGTTGTTTTCTTATACTAAAATGACATATGACATTATTACAAATCTCTACCGCGCAGTCCCAGACAGTCGGCGGTTGAAATGTGGCGTTGCCACGTTTACAAAATGTTCTTTATGTTTTTTACTGAATTTTACAAGTACGCGACACAAGCTAACATAATTTTTAATGCAATTTCGAGAGATAGCGTCATTTATATAAATCAGATATTTATTTAAACAAAGATAAAGAATCAAAATGACCTTTTGAAAAAGTTATGATATTCCAGATTTTTTATTGTGAGCGTGTGAAATGTGTGTACCCTCTAGTTTGTATCAGTTCTGTGATAGCAGTTGCTATATGGCTGAACACAGAAACAAAATCAGAAATGAGAAACAATTATTTACAGTGGACCAATGAAGTAATGCACATGAAGTTAAAATTTTTGTAATTACAGAATTGAAAAGTATTTTCTATAAAACCAAACATGTATGTTGAAAAGGGTTGAGCAGCTAAAGTTATCTAAAGCAAAACACGGATTTTAAGAGGGCGAAACACCCCAAAAACTGTAAACTGTAAAAATAAGATAACTATAAGATAACTATTGTAAAAAAGTTTTTATCACTTTCATATTTTGGAGTGTGATAGAAAAGAGCATTTCCAATATTGCATAATTTTGATTTAATAAAAAACAGAGTTTAAGAGGGTAAAACACCCCAAAACAATCTAAAAATAATGTAACTATTGCAAAAAAGTTTTTAACACTTTCCTATTTTAGGGAGTGATAGAAAAGAGCAGTTCCAATATTGCAACATTTTCATTTAACGAAAAACAGGGGATAAGGGGGTTGATACACCTTAAAAACTATGTAAAAATTGTAAAAATTTTTAGCGCTCTCAGATTTTGGAGGATGATAGAAAAGACTATTTCCAACATAGCATAATTGAGATTTAATAAAAAACATAGTTTAAGAGGGTAAAACACCCCAAAAGCTGTCTAAAAATTAAGTAACTATTGCAAAAAAGTTTTTAACACTTTCCTATTTTAGAATATGTTAGAAAAAAGTATTTCAAATGTTGCCTAATTTTTAATTATGCAATATTGGAAATGCTCTTTTCTAACATACCCTAAAATAGGAAAGTGTTAGAAATTTTTGGGAATAGTTACATTATTTTTAGATAGTTTTTGGGGTGTTTTACCCTCTTAGACTCTATTTTTTATTAAATCCAAATTACGCTATCTTGGAAATAGTATTTCCTATCACCCTCCAAAATCTGAAGGGCTAAAATTTTTTTTACAATTTTTATATAGTTTTCCCGTTTTTCGTTAAATAAAAATTATGCAATATTGGAAATGCTCTTTTCTATCACCCCCTAAAATAGGAAAGTATTAAAAACTTTTTTGCAATAGTTACATTATTTTTAGATTGTTTTATTTTTTATTAAATCAAAATTATGCAATATTGGAAATGCTCTTTTCAATTACACCTTAAAATATGAAAAGGTTAAAAACTTTTTTACAATAGTTATCGTATAGTTATCTTATTTTTACAGTTTACAGTTTTTAGGGTGTTTCGCGCTCTTAAAATCCGTGTTTTGCTTTAGATAACTTTAGCTGCTCAACCATTTTCAACATACATGTTTGGTTTTATAGAAAATACTTTTCAATTCTGTAATTACAAAGATTTTAACTTTATGTGCATTACTTCATTGGTCCACTGTAAATAATCGTTTCTCATTTCTGATTTCGTTTCTGTCTTCAGCCACATGCAGTTGCTTGTTATGATTACTTACAGTAGGTGGCAGTACTAGGCTCAGTGTTAATATTTACAAGTGCGCCTCAAAGTGAAGGAAGAAGTGAGCTTGTTGTTTTCTGCCTTGTTTTCCACTAAAAAATAATATTTACGGTAAGATTCTCATATTCGTATGCGTGTTTTTATTAAAGTCATTTCTGAGACGCCTTATATTACGATTGTAACAGGAGAAAGCATTTTTTCACGTATATTAACGACAATTCTAACTTTGTTTTCCCTCCTAACCACATTATTGTGTTTGTTTTCATTATTATTCGTTCTGGCGGGTAATTTAAACGTGAAATTGTCAGTTTTGTTAGCGTCAGTTCTGAGACGTCTCAGAACCTGACAACTCCAGTGATACACCAATACCTGTTATTCATACCCAACAAGCAAAATTTAAACGTTATACAACTGTTTTGTTTTATTGAAATTTTATAAATGCAATAAAATAGCAATAAAACAAAATTGTTCTTGAAATGACAATTAGGTGTTTTCACTGTATGCAAATTTGGTTTTCTGATATTATTAAAATGAAGTACTCCATACATTAAAGCACTTACCAATATTTAAACACCATTCTTTCATCTATCAATTTAAAATTTCAACAAATAAATAACAAAACTGAATAACTGAACGGGTATTATGCAAAACCGGCTGTGACATCATCGGTTGCATTACATTGAACAAGATTTTAGTTGAAAATACGAGAATCAAGCGGAAATTTTCATAATAGTGACATATTACTCGGAAATTTTTAAAAGATATGTATTTTTGAGGTTATATGTTTACCATCAATATGACCGATGACGTCAACAAAATGGCGCAGTGTTTTGGGCGGTAAAATTTTAATTCAAATTTAAAAATACTTGTTTTTTGGATATTACTCAACTGGTTGTGGAAATTTAAATGTTTTTAGTTATAATTAAGTATTACCTTCACAGTCAATGAGATTTTAAAATTTGTGGAAACACCGAATTATGAAACTTTGTTTATTGGGTAGTAACCACTTCAAGTCGGAAATAATTTCTATTGGACAATGGGTCGCAGTTCAGTTTGTAACAAAGAAAATAAAAAAAAAATCGTTGGTCAAATCCTAAAAAGTACTGAAGTTGACACCACAGAAAAAGAGCTCGCCGTGAAATTTCTTAAAAAGACTGGCAATTTTGATGTGATTATTTGGCCCGACCGAGAAGACATTGCTGTGGTTAATTATCAAGACGTAATACAAATATTGGCAGAAGCACGCTTGGGACGAAGGGTGAAGTCATTTTCCAGTCGGGCGATTTGCTAGACATACCTATGTAATTAACTATTTTTACTTCTATGTCAGTAACATTGACACTTCTTTTCATAATTATTTAATTAAAAAACGTTTTTTTAATAAATGGTTCCAGAATAAAAATGTTTTGATTTTACTGAAAATAGTTGTCAGTTCTGTTGTGTGAAAACATTACTTTAAAATACAAATATTGTATGATTAAAATGACATATCAAATCAAAGCAATATTGGTCAAAAGCAGTTTTAAGAAGAATTTTTGTCCACACCTCTCCTATTGGAGAATTATAAAACAAATTTGTTTATTGTTTATTGTTTCAGTTTGTAACAAAGAAAATAAAAAAAAAAATCGTTGGTCAAATCCTAAAAAGTACTGAAGTTGACACCACAGAAAAAGAGCTCGTCGTGAAATTTCTTAAAGACTGACAATTTCGATGTGATTATTTGGCCCGACCGAGAAGACATTGCTGTGTGGTTAATTATCAAGACATAATACAAATATTGGCAGAAGCACGCTTGGGACGAAGGGGTGAAGTCATTTTGCAGTCGGGCGATTTGCTAGACATAGCTATGTAATTAACTATTTTTACTTTTATGTCAGTGACATTGAACATTGACACTTCTTTTCATAATTATTTAATTAAAAAACGTTTTTTTAATAAATGGTTACAGAATAAAAATATTTTGATTTTACTGAAAATAGTTGTCAGTTCTGTTGTGTGAAAACATTATTTTAAAATACAAATATTGTACGATTAAAATGACATTATCAAATCAAAGCTATATTGGTCAAAAGCAGTTTTAAGAAGAATTTTTGTCCACATCTCTCCTATTGAAGATTTAGGAGAGAAAAATTAGACAAGACTTACCTCTTTTTACTTCCACATCCAGTGAAAGTACAGTAACGACAAAAAAATTTTAAAAAATTTTTATTGTTCAAATAGGCTTAGAATGTCATGAAACGTCGAGATTTTAAGTTTAAGCGAAAAAAAATTGTCTGTCTGTCTGTCTGTCTGTATGTCTGTAACTTTTTTGTGCGAACGTTTACTCTGGAACCGTTTGAGATATTGACTTGAAATTTGGTACACATATGTAAGTACTTTAACGAAATCTAGAACTAGATTATATTTTCATATTTTCCGTCGAAGGGTTGGGGGGTAAATTGAGATAAATTTGGGGTAAATAGGTAAATCAAGCAGGTAAGAGCCCATAAAATTGGTATTTAGTATGTACAAAAGAAGCTAGGGTCTCAAAAAAAATTTTGGCATTAGCCACCCTCATTACCACCCCCCACCCATTATTAAAGGGGATGAAAAAAAAAATGTGATTTAGTGTGTGTACAAGAACCAGAAACCTCAAAATATTTTTTACTTCATCCACTCCCACTACCACCCCCTATCACCACCCCCCACCCCACTACCGTATGGGTTTTTGGGGTAAAAGATTTCAAATGTTATATTATTAAAGTTCCATAAACAATTATTTCCACACAAAATTTTTTCGTTGTGAGTGACTTGGATAGAAAATCTGGATGTGGAAGTAGGGATTCTTTGGGCAGCGGTTTTTACATATATAATAATTATATTGATAATTCGTGTTCTTGATAATGTAAATGATGGTATTTTTTTCTTTTGTAATTAGTACTTTAGCATAGTAGTCTATTACATATAAAATATTCTAACTAATAGAAATCCGTTATAAATTTAACAGAAAAAACGCCACAGAAATGAAATTTTTTCTGCACGAGATAAATAAATTTAAAATAATATACACATAATGATCGCGACCACTATCCAAACTTAATAGTATACACAATAAGCATTCACATAAATCTAAAACTATGTCAAAAGTCACTACTTTTATTTTCTCAGCTTTCATATTCATTTTGGTCCAAATCGTTTTATTTACCCATATGTATACTGACAAATTAAAAACTAACCTTGTAAAATAATATATTAATCTCAGTCTAGTTGAATTATTAATATTCATAATGTAATAATATTCATAATGTTGCCGATAGGTTGTGCCGTAGGAGCAAGATTGACATTATTTATTTCCCTACAGCAAGAATAGGAAAGCGCCGCTTCCAAATTCCAAAACATCTTTCAATAGGATTTGTTAAACAAATGTTCTCCTGGTGTTCGTGGACTCAGTAATGGAGTTATTAGATATGGTTTAATGGAATAATCACTATTACCTACTAATATGTTATCTGCCATTTCATCGTTTTCAAATTTAGCTCGTATTGTTCCAAATTGTAAAATCGTGATGACTCGGGCCAACGACATACAATATTTCTTAAGGTAAGAGAAGCATCGCAAATACATTGGACATTAAGAGAAAAATGGCCCTTTCGATTCCGAAAGGTCTCAGCAGCATTACCCTCTGGTGATTGTATTTTCACGAGAGTACAGTCCAGGGCACCAATACACTTTGGGTACCTTGCCTTTCTGTAAAATCCCAAGCGTACCTGTGAAATTTTTTCCTATGTATCTGGTAGCTTAATATAATTGTCCTTTAATCTGGCAATAGCTCTGGATACTTTATACACAACTCTGCTGGCGGTTGATTTGTGTACGCCAGAAAAATCACCAGCAACAATGAACTAGTTGCAAAATATCTCAATGTCATTAATAACATATCCTCTGGGGAAAGTGCTTTACTCCTAAAAAATACAAGTGTTCGTTAGATTTTTACATTCACTGTATATACTATCAGAATTAACCTCCTGGTAGGCGATCCAATATTTATCTGGTTTAACACTTCTCCTACAGTCCTTTTTGATATTCTAAACCTATTGTAATATGTTGCAACCCCTCAAGATTTAAGGTTATGTTGTTTGCACTGAAAAGTAGGCACAGAATTCAGTAGTTCGGATGTCTGAATGTGGAAAGAACTTACTAGAAAGTCTAGAGTGATGACATATCTGTTCTGGAACTGTCTAGAGTATGGTGACGTCATCAGAGAAGCTTCGAGATCTGTCATCTTTAGGTATATAAAAGCATGGAGTAAAGCAGAGTAGAAGTTCAGTTTAGATAGCAAGAGTAGTAAGATCAGAAGAGAGTAAAGTGATCAAGTAGTACACAGTGTGTTATTAGTTAAGTAAATTATTGTTGTAATTAAGTAAGTTAATAAATTAGTGTTTAGTGTTACCCTGTTGTTATAATTTCCGAACCCACGATACAGGGTGCTTACAAAAAGGGTGTAAGCACGTTACAATTGGTGTCAGAAGCGGAATTACAACAGAAGATTTCTGGACTGTTCGAGAAGGTTTCTACAGTGTTCTTCTCGGGAATTAGTGGTGACACGGAGGATTAACTTACGGGACATTGTTTAAGGACTATTTTTGGACTCAAAACTGTGAAAAAGTGCGTTTTCGGGAAAGTGACAGAGACACTGAAAAAGACTCATTTGTGCTAGTACGTGAAAATTACTAGAACTTTTCTATTTGGACATTAGTGGAGATTAGTAAATTCTCTGAACTGGATAGTGACAAAAGACTCTGGATAAGACTTTTTCGTGCTATTTCGAGATTTGTCTGGAAAGTTCCATTACCGATATTGACGTGAGAGTTAAATTTATTTTAGTTTAATCGTATGCCCATTACAACAAGAGGCATGGCTACGGAGAAACAAATACAGGACTTATTCGAACAATTCCAAAAAATGATGGCGCAGCAACGGCAGGAAGACAAAGAAGAACAGGAGAAAAAACGTCAAGAGGAGAAAGAAGAACAAGAAAAGCGACGTCAAGTAGAAAAAGAAAAGCAAGAAAGAAGACGTCAAGATGAAGAAAGAAGACGTCAAGAAGAAAGGGACGACTTAAAGAAAATAATGGAAGATCAGGAAATAAGACGTCAAGAAGAGAAAGACGAATTGAGACAAATTATGGAAGACCTGAAGATACGACAGCAAGAGGAGAAAGAAGAACAAGAAAGACGACATCAAGAGGAAAAAGAGGAGCAAGAAAAACGCCAGGAAGAATTAAGGAAAATTCTGAATGAACAAATGAAAATACAACAGGACGCTATCATTTCCACCACTGAGGAATTAAAGAAAGAAATCAAAGATGATATGGGTAGCGTAAAGTCTGAAGTGGGTGAAGTCAAGGTTGAAGTTTCTGAAGTCAAGACGAAAGTCAGTCATGTAAAAGGGGAAGGAAGTAAGTGACATCAGAGGAAAAATGAGCGAGTTCGAAGAAGAAGTCAAAGGAGAAATAGACCGGCTTAAACGACAGTTGAGAGAGAAAGGAGGCCAGTTAGTAACATCATCGGGCCCTCGATTAAAACCTCCTTCTTTTGACGGCCAAAGTTCCTGGACGACGTACAAGAGGCAGTTTGAGGCAGCAGCGTGTGCGAACAACTGGGATAATGAGTAAAAGGCTATGGCATTAGTTCTGGCGTTGAGGGGCCAGGCCTCAGAGTTGCTTCAGACTCTCCCAGTGGATAAACAAAGGGACTTCAAAGTTTTGGAAGCTGCATTGGACCTGAGATATGGCGACCAACACCTCGCCCAAGTATACCAGGCTCAACTGAAATCACGGACACAAAAGGCTGGGGAAAGCTTACAAGAATTCGAAGCTGCGATAGAGAGACTGGCACACCTGGCATATCCGAGTGCTCCAAGAGAATTCCAAGAACAATTAGCCGCCGGGACCTTCTTAGATGGCATAAGGGACGAAGAAGTCAGGCGAGTTTTGAGGCTGACGAGACACCAAAGTAGTAGCGAAGCTTTGGTGCGTGCTCTCGAAGTAGAGGCTGCTTATACACCTTATACACCCCACGGTCAAGAGTTCGTGCTGTGACAATCGAAGAGTCAAACTCGGACAAAAAGAGCTTGGAGACTATACTGGCTTTACTGACAGACATGCACAAAAAGATGAATTCTTCTGAGAAGCAGGACAAACCACAAAGTAGTGAAAAACCAAGTGGGGGTATCCGATGTTATCACTGCGGCAAATTAGGGCATCTTAAACGAAATTGTCGACAGAAAAGCCCTGAGAAGGCTGAGAATGCCGCAGTAGTAGAAAAGCCGCAGGAAAACTAGAGGTGGTCAGCACCACGGGGGCTGTGCTGGCTGGAAAACGTGGTGCCCCCAGAGAAATAAAGATTTCCCAGCTTCGAAGGATTCCAAGTAGTCTACTGTTGCCAGGTTATGTAAATAAAAGAAGATGTACGTTTACCATCGATACAGGTGCTACGTCATCAATAGTGCGACCAGGATTTATATCTGGTATAGAAATCGAAAAGAGGCAAAATGAAATGATCGTCCGGACAGCTACGGGAGACAAGGCGGTGGTTCATGGAGAAGCCAACCTGGATTTGGAGATTGGACATTTAAAGTTTAATCACAAAGTCATTGTGGCTGACATTACGGATGACTTCATTTTGGGACTGGACGTTATGGGAGAGTATGGATTTATTGTTGACGTAGGAGAACGAGTTTTAAAAATTGGAAATGAAGAATTCATTCTGTCAACAGCAGACGAAAATTTTCAAAAAACAAAGCTATTGATGACGCAGACAGTCAAGATTCCTGCTCGCACAGAACAAATAATCAAGGCTGCTTTAGAGGAAAACCCTGTCGGAGACTGCGTTGGTCTTGTTGGAGAGGATAACTCGATTAAGACTGAAAACATTATCTTGGCTAGAACTTTAACCCGGACTACAGACAAAATTCCAGTTAGAGTGGTCAACTTGAATTCCCACTCAGTGACACTCAAAGAAGGCGAAGCAGTTGGCTCTTATGAACCAGTTACGTGGATTGCAAGGTGCGAGGAGCAAATAGAGGGAAGCTCATCTACAAATTTAGACAAGGAAGTTGTGGCCTTGTTGAGTTCCCAGTTTGAGCATTTATCCGAGGACGAACGTAGGGAGGCAATTAAGTTCTTGAAGAAAGAAAGTACGGTATTTGCCAAAAACACAGAGGCCCTTACAAAGACTGATATAGTCCAGCATCGGATAAATACTGGTGACTCACCCGCCATCCGTCAACCACCGAGAAAACTCCCTCTAGCGAAGCAGGAAGAAGCTTCCGCAATGATCCAGAAAATGCTAAAAGATGGAGTAATTGAGGAGTCAACTAGTCCCTGGACGTCGCCAGTAGTTTTGGTTGCCAAGAAGGACGGGACTTTAAGATTTTGCGTCGACGACAGAAAGTTGAACGATGTTACGAAGAAAGACAGCTACCCGTTACCACGAATCGACGACACATTAAGTACGCTGGCAGGTTCACGGTGGTTTTCAACTCTAGACCTCAGGAGTGGGTACTGGCAAGTGGGACTTCACCCTGATGACAAAGAAAAGACGGCATTTTCAGCACGCAGTGGTCTTTACCAGTTTACAGTGATGCCATTTGGACTTTGCAACGCGCCAGCTACTTTTGAGAGATTGATGGAATTCGTACTACGAGGATTAACCTAAAAGACGTGCCTGGTTTACCTTGATGACGTACTGGTTATGGGTCGGGACTTTAAGGAACATTTACGAAACCTACAGGAAGTATTCGGGAGAGTTAGGAATGCAAATTTGAAATTGAATCCAAAGAAGTGCTTACTGTTCCAGAAAGAAGTCAAATTCCTTGGACACGTTGTATCATCGGATGGGATACAAACAGACCCGGACAAAATTTCAGCAGTACGAGACTGGCCGAGACCATCAAATGTTCATGAAGTACGAAGCTTCCTTGGACTATGCACTTATTATAGACGCTTTGTGGAAGGGTTTGCGGATATTGCAAAGCCACTACACCGGTTAACAGAGGAAAAAGTGAAGTACCAGTGGACACCTGAGTGCGAAACATCATGGAAATAGTTGAAGGCCGCATTATGCACCAGCCCTGTGCTAGCATATCCACAACGGAATGGCCTTTATATCCTGGACACTGATGCTAGCAACTCTTCAGTCGGGTGTATACTGTCCCAAATCCAAAATGGAGAAGAGAAAGTGATCGAGTACTTCAGCAAGGTGCTGTCTAAACCGGAAAGGAATTATTGTGTAACAAGGAAAGAACTATTAGCTATCGTCAAATCCGTGAACCATTTCCATAAATACCTGTATGGACAACATTTCAAGATTCGAACCGACCATGCTGCATTAAAATGGTTATTACAAATGAAAACCCCAGAAGGTCAACTGGCCCGCTGGATCGAGAGGTTGCAACAGTATGACTTCAAAATCGAGCATCGACCTGGGAGAGCTCATAAAAATGCAGATGCCCTATCTAGAAGACCGTGCAAGGAAGATTGCAGGCACTGCCAACGTGTAGAAAAACTGCAGGGCATGGTAGTAGTCAACACTGTCAAAATAGACCTTCCAGACGATTGGACAAAGGATGCTTTAAGGCAAGAGCAACTGAACGATGCAGAAATTGGACCTATATTGAGAGCGAAAGAAGGTGGAACCCGTCCAGAGTGGAAAGATGTTTCAGACCAAGGAGTGGGGCTGAAGGCTTTATGGGCGCAATGGGATTCACTTAGAGTCATTGATGGGCTATTGAAGAGAGCGTGGGAAAGCCCGGATGGCAAGGAAGTTGTTATGCGTCTAGTGATTCCCAGATGTCGAGTACCAAAAGTACTTCAGGAGATGCATGATGGAGCATCTGGCGGACACTTCGGAGTTAACAAGACCCTGAACAAGGTGCGGGAACGATTTTACTGGATCAATAGTCGACAGGATGTGGAGGCTTGGTGTCGCAAATGCAAGATTTGTGCGGTCAGTAAGGGACCACATACCAGGAGTAAGGGTCAGTTGCAGCAATATAACATCCTTTTGAAAGAATTGCAATTGATATTGCTGGCCCATTCCCAGTGACCACTGATGGCAATAAGTACATCCTGGTTGCCATGGATTATTTAAGTAAGTGGCCGGAAGCCTATGCCATTCCAAATCAGGAGGCTGTTACTGTAGCTAAGGTGTTGGTGGATAACCTGGTATGTCGATTTGGTGTACCCCTGGAATTACATTCAGATCAAGGGAGGAACTTCGAATCGGAGGTGTTCCAGGAGATCTGCAAATTGTTGGGAGTCCACAAGACACGGACGACAGCTCTTCATCCCCAATCGGATGGAATGGTGGAGCGGCATAACAAAACCATGAAGGAACATCTTTCTAAGGTGGTTCATAAAGATCAGCGAGATTGGGATCGTCACTTGCCGTTCTTCCTCATGGTGTACAGGGCTGCCATCCATGAGACTACCAAACAGACACCGGCTTGTGTGGTATTTGGACATGAAATCAGACTACCGTGTGACTTGATGTTTGGAACTCCAGGCAGGGAGCCACTCTCAGTGAACAATTATGCAGATGAGATTAGAGAGCGGTTAAGAAATATCCATGAATTGGTTCGAGGCCAAATCACTATAGCTAGTGACCGAATGAAAGCTCGTTATGACCGTAAGTCCAGTTCAGGAGGATTCAAGGCGGGAGATCTGGTTTGGCTGTACAATCCTCAAAGAAAGAAAGGAAAGTCCCCGAAGCTTCAACCGCCTTGGGAAGGACCGTACTCTGTCATCACCCGAATCAATGACGTTGTGTATCGAATTCAACGAAGCAAAAAGTCCAAGATGAAGATCGTACACCTAGACAGACTGGCGAAGTATGTGAAAGAGGCTGAATTGCCTGACCGGGACGTTCAGGCTTAAGGAGGGGGCAGTGTTATATGTTGCAACCCCTCAAGATTTAAGGTTATGTTGTTTGCACTGAAAAGTAGGCACAGAATTCAGTAGTTCGGATGTCTGAATGTGGAAAGAACTTACTAGAAAGTCTAGAGTGATGACATATCTGTTCTGGAACTGTCTAGAGTATGGTGACGTCATCAGAGAAGCTTCGAGATCTGTCATCTTTAGGTATATAAAGCATGGAGTAAAGCAGAGTAGAAGTTCAGTTTAGATAGCAAGAGTAGTAAGATCAGAAGAGAGTAAAGTGATCAAGTAGTACACAGTGTGTTATTAGTTAAGTAAATTATTGTTGTAATTAGGTAAGTTAATAAATTAGTATTTAGTGTTACCCTGTTGTTATAATTTCCGAACCCACGATACAGGGTGTTTACAAAAAGGATGTAAGCACGTTACACTATCAAAAAATTCTTGTTCACTCACACTTTTCAAAATGATGAACTCCTGGTCGAAATTTACGAGGAATCCTTCTCAAACCTTAGTAAAAAAATACCTTGGTAGGTAATACAATTTACAAAAAAATCTAAAAACAAAACTTTTACTACTTCTCTTATTAATTCGACTAAATCATCATCTGATGTTTTCCATATTTTTTAATAATTTACCACAACCTATTTTTGAGGTTAACAACAAAATAACAACTAGACATGTGAACTCGAGTTAAACCATCATTCTTGGTGATTCTGCAAATGGCATAGTAAAACCATGGTTAAACTACGATATTTCTTGACTCCTCTTCACACAACACTATAATTGCTTTGAACCAATCAAAAAAAGTAACTAAGACTTGTTGGATTGTCGAAGCCCGCAACGGTCATCTGAAGAGTATCTTTAAGTTCTTTAGAGATTTTATAACCATGCAGGATTGTTTGCATTTAAACCATTTTCTTAAAATAACCTGTGCTCTTATTGACCGTTTTCACGAACCTATTCATATGCCAAATTGTGACGATGACTTAGCATATCATTCAAAATAAAACAATTAACCTATTACAAATCAAGGTTGAACAAAAAAGATTACATCGAAGAGGTGGTGTAGGCGTTTGGGTTAATTTAAATGAAAATAATGACCATTCCTCATTTACCACTAGATTATATAGCTTCGAAAACTTTTGGTACTTATCAAGTTAAAATTAGTGACGGATATATCCAAGATACTAGTGCGAGGGAGGTAAACAACGACTTTATTTTCCAAACACAATTACTCGAAAATAACCTAATAAGGGCTCGAATTTATTCCAGATTTACCCAAGCAACAAAACATGTTATTCATAGAATATAATGAAAATATAGAAGATCCGATTACAAGTACATATTGTATGTGTAAATCTGGTGCCCGTACACTAGGTGTATGTGCGCACGTTGCATGCGTGTTATGGAAGACATGAAAATCAAGTGAGATATCCAACAGATGTTCTGTTAAGATGTGTTCAAGATGCGGCCAATAGGCACAATAATGTTGAAATCGTGGAGAACATGGACTGAAGAAAAGTAAAGCACTCTATATTACAAAACAAGTTACCGTTAATGACAATGATAAGGGTTTTATTGCAACTTTCAAGATTGTTTTCTTAAATTTTTTCAGCCAAACGGCCATTAATACTTAATAATAATTACTTTTTTGGACTATTTTGCATTGTTTTTCAACACCAGAATGTTACTCGGATAAAAATATATTTTTCTAAACGTGCTTATTAATCGTTATATTTTTGGAACACTGTATGATGTAATAGAAGTATTTTATTTCATGTATAATTTTTGTCTAAATATAACATAACATAAAACACACCACATAAATAGATAGACAGATACACTCTGTACACTTAGGACTTTCTTTCAATGATAAAATTACTTCCTTTAATATAAACTATATGTTAAAATTTAAAAATTTTCTATTGAGGGTCAAAATACCTTAAAATTGTGCCATGTCCTTTACTTCAAAAAAAACCGCTGCCCAAGGAATCACTACTTCCACATCCAGATTATCTGTCCAAGTCACTCATAACGAAAAAACTGTGTATGTGGAAATAATTGTTTATGGAACTTTAATAATATAATATTTGAAATCCTCTACCCCAAAAACCCATAAAACGATACCCCACATCGGTAGTGGGGTGGGGGTGGTGATAGGGGGGTGGTAGTGGGTAGTGGGGGTGTATGAAGTAAAAAATATTTTGAGGTTTCTGGTTCTTGTACATACACTAAATCACATTTTTTTTCATCCCCTTTAATAAGGGGGTGGGGGTGGTAATGGGGGTGGATAATGCCAAAAATTTTTTTGAGACCTTCTCTTGTATGTACTAAATACCAATTTTATGGACTCCTACCCGCTTGATTTACCCATTTACCTCAAATTTACCCCAATTTACCCCCAACCCTTCGTCGGAACAACATGAAAATATAATCTAGTTCCAGATCTCGTTAAAGTACATACGTATACCAAATTTCAAGTCAATATCTTAATCGGTTTCAGAGTAAACGTGCGCACAAAAAAAAAGTTACAGACAGACAGACCGACAGACAGAATTTTTTTTTTCGCTCAAACTTAAAAGTAATCTCGACGTTTTCTGACATTTTAAGATTTTTATTATTCAAAAATAATAAAGATTTTTAAAAACTTTTTTGTCGTTACTATACTTCCACTGGATGTGGAAGTAATAACTTCGTCATTAGATAAAACATAACATCGTAAAGTGGAATTTTATTATGAAAGTTATTTATTTACTTACATAATTTCAGGTAAATCTAATTACTTTTTTTTTAGTACATGTTTTTGATAATGAAATTAATATAGAATCCATTACTCATCAGAAAAAAATAGAAGATAAAGACGATGACAGAGTTGCAGACTCTACATTTGAATTAAGCGATGAAAATTTGGGTAAGTTTTTTTGATACATTTTTAAATGAGTGGTATAGTACAGTACCTAGAGGTACTACTAGAGGTAAAAAATAAGTAAAATTTCGCAATAATTTCATAAGTAATGATAATTTTTCCTTATGGTTTATTATTGTAGTGAAAGGTATCGTCTTCAGTTTCTATAGGTCCGGGTACTTGCTCTTACCCTCGAGGGGTGAAAACCACCCCTAAATAAATTAACCGGTGAACAATATATAGTGGTCGATAGGGAGCCAAAGATATTCGCAGTCATTATCGTAAAAGGATCACACTTATGTAATTTAGAGTTATGGCAGATAGAACACCCTCAGTTACTTGCCTGTGAAGGGCATAATCAAATTTTTCAGCCATCTACGGTGATCTTAACATAGAACATCGATCTGATGCTGTACGTTAACAGTAAGTTTTTGTATGTCCAACAATCATATACACGCTCCTTAGAAACATTATATGTAGATATTATACACCGAAGATGCTTGGTTCAATGGGAGATTTTGAATAACAGATTGCTATTAGCGCCAATTATACTAGATGCCGTGAGCCAGATAATACAAGAGAAGGAAGGTTCTATTGAATACGTATTCGGAGGAGTGCTGTATATTTAGAGATGTGTACCACAGATTAGAATTAGAAGAACCAATCGGTGCTATCAAGAACTAGCAGTATTGCTTAATAAATCAGTCCAAATTTATGTCGCCCATTACGAGGATTTTACAGAACTATGGGAAATAGATTATAACTGATTGACACCCCCATTATATTATATTGAAGATGAGTGTATGGGTTCTATGGACTCTTATTTACCCATATAAATAAAATAAATATTAGTTTCAATTGGTATATTAATTAAAATCTCGAGACGTAATCTTTTGTGTATCAGATATTATTATATTATTATTTTTGTTTTTTATTCTTTCTTCTTGGTTACCATTTGGATCTCTAGTAGATAGTAAGTTGGATCTTCTTTACTGGAGTGAGTGAATCGCTACACTTACACCCCGTCAGAAAAACAATCAATCAACCAATGTATCGATGGCAAAGCGTACTTTTTTATTCACGGGTGTAGAGACGTCACATTTGTCAGTTAGTAAATATGCCGGTTTAATTCTGTCAATATTTACCGTGACGGCTTTAGTTCCTTTAACTAAAGTAACCAATTTATCTGTACGGGACAATACTTTAAAAGGCCCTTCGTACAGCGGAGTAAACGACTTCTTAAAATGTTCTTTTCGAACGAAAACAAAACTAAAATTCGAGATGTCTGGACTGACAAATGATTTGTAATTAACGTGGTGAACAGGTGGAATGAACGTTAAATTATTAAATGAAGTACGTAATTTAGTAATAAAATAAGGAATATTACCTGGAGGTTACCAGTACTGTGGTCCCGGCACTAATAGACTGGCGGTACATGACCAGTCAGGTGCAACGTTTTTAAAATGCATGCCAATCATATATATGAATGAAATTACCATGAATATGCCAGAAATGCAAATTTTAGGCAGTCGTCGCATGCACAAGGGGGTGCAAATCGGTTTTTTTTGTGTCTTTTTTTTGGGTTTTATTTTTTTATTTTTTTTAATGGATGCCAATAGTGCCAAACGAAAAGCCTTCAAAAAAAATCCAAAATCAAAATCATCCAAAATCAAGAACACCAAAAAATTTTACGATTTAATGTGCACATTAACAGTTGTTTTGAGCGCGGAAACTGCATACCAATGAATTTCTGCTGGATTTTTTTTCACGGCTTTTCGTTTGGCACTATTGGCATCCATTAAAAAAAATAAAAAAATAAAACCCAAAAAAAAGACACAAAAAAAACCGATTTGCACCCCCTTGTGCACGCGACGACTGCCTAAAATTTGCATTTCTGGCATATTCATGGTAATTTCATTCATATATATGATTGGCATGCATTTTAAAAACGTTGCACCTGACTGGTCATGTACCGCCAGTCTATAAATTACAACAAAGATTGGCGCGAGGTGATGCAGGCATAAACAAGTTGGATTCCGCATGCAAGCAGCACGATATTGCATACGATCAAAACACAAGTGATTTAGCTGCCCGACACAAAGCAGACTATCAGCATGAACAAGCTGCTTGGAAACGAGTTAAATCCAAAGACGCAGGTATTAAAGAAAAGGCAGCCGCGTGGTTAGTTACAACCATAATGAAGGGGAAACAACGTCTCGGTATGGGTTGTAAGTCAGCAACACCTTATAAAACAAAAGGAAAAACTATAATAAAAAACAAAAAGAAAAGTGGGCAGAGTCTTAGAAAGATAGCTTTTGGTGCAGGAATAGTGCGCAAAGTGAGTGACGAGTTGCGTAAGACCAGTGGTAAGCGATCTATTGCCAAGGATACAAGAAAAATGGCGCAAACGGCGCTTCAAGCAGCACGACGTCACATGATGGCGGCTGGTGGAAAACGCAATATTCGTACACCTAGGATTACACCAGTTCCGAAAGTTGGTGGAATTCTACCCTCAATACCTATTTTCGCTGGATTATCGGCTTTAGGTAGTTTGGCTGGAGGTGCAGTTGGTATAGCCAAAGCTGTAAATGATATTAAAACAAGAAGAGATGAATTGGCTGAAAAAAATCGTCACAATAGACACATGGAAGAAATTGCTCTAGGAAAAAGTGGTAAAGGATTATATTTGAAACCGTATCGTAAAGGGTTGGGTCTCTATTTAAAACCACAAGGTTCAAAAAACTACTAGACCCCCTACCTCGGAAACCTCTGAGTGACATCAATCTTAAATATTATGTTGAGAAGATGAAGATACCATATCCGCAATCATAAATTTGGATAGTATGAATGGGCCTGGAATACATTGGGTGGCATATAAAAAACGTGGCAGTCTAGTCACATATTTTGATAGTTTTGGCGATTTACCTCCACCTAAAGACTTGATCCTGTACTTGCGCAAAGGTTCAAATTCTGCCGATAAGATATATTATAATTATGAACGCCAACAAAATTTCAACACAGTGTGGTGTGGACAAGTTTCTTTCTTCTATAATGGCTTCTGTGACACCATCAATGGATCGAGATGCTATTAGACGGATGGATCACTCATTAATTGCATTTTCTAGACTACGCAGCTTGCTGAAGATGACGAAAGAACAACTTTCGGATATGCCTAAAGAAGTAATGATTGGATGTGCCTCTCATGAAATTGCATTAGTGTGGGACAAATTGCCTAAACATCTTCAGGAAGATATTGATATTTTAAAATATCAGTACTGTCAAGAACATTATTCTAATGATGACGTTAGTGGTATTGATGTTAATGATGGTTCACCACCTCGAAAAATATTTTGTTGTTACTGTAAAGTACGTGATTTGAATGTAGCATCAAATAATATTGACATATATCTATCTCCATCGCCTCCCAAGAAAAGAAGGTTATACCACAATGATTGCTGTAAATCACAATAAATTCATACAACAATATCCAAAAAACATCAGTCATGTCGCACACCTTCACCTTGTCTAGCCGCTCAAGCGAGCTCAGTGCAGAATTTTATCCGCCCATTGAACTAGATATGGGTAGTCGATATGGACTGGGATTAACTGTATTTTATTCATACAACTCTATATTTAATGTAGACGAGACAAACAATCGGTTTTGTTATAGACCTAGTCCAAAACTACCTCTCGTATACAAGCATATACCATATGGGGCCTATGAAATTGATGAAATATATCGAGCAATACTGAAAGCTATACCACTGATACAGAGGAAGAAAAAGAAAAATTATTCCGGCTACGAGCAAACAACAATACGTTGAAGTGTGAAATTTGGTCAAAATATGGAATTGACTTTTCACAAGCAAACTCTATTGGCAGTCTGTTGGGATTTGAACCAACATACTTACATCCAAACCAGAGCCATGAATCAACACTCCCTGTTGATATTATAAAAGTAAGGATGGTACGTGTGGATTGCACCATTATTTCTGGAGCGTATCTGAATGCCCTAAAATCCCGTACACTCTTCGAGTTTGACATAGGTGTTGAACCTGGATACATACTTACCAGGGAGCCAGCGAACATAATATATTTGCCTGTTAGACCTGAAGGGCGTCAGTTTATCGATAACATTACGCTACGCATATTGGATGACAACGGAGATTTAATTAATTTTCGCGGCGAGAAGATTATTGTAAAACCAGAACTGAAACAAATTTAATATAGAAATGGGTTTCCGATATAACCAGCAACGATTAATACAACACCGACAAAATATGATCAATGATAAAAAGAAGAGTAGTTGTGGAAAGCGGTTCATTCCACCTGTGCATCTTAAACAGTCAAAACTTGGATTGTCAGCTAAAGACTGCGCATTTCTCCAATCCACAGGTCAAAAATTAATAGTTAATTAAAGTATATGATTTAATAAAAAAATCACCAGGTATTCGTAAAGTTTGACCAAAAACGAGTTCTGCGGAGGAACATTGCAAATCGTCTTTAGGGATGGTCCTGAGAGCTAACAGTATGATAGGAAGTTCATCTACCCAATGTGGTGTAGAAGCTTTAGCTCTCAGAGCAGTTTTAAGACTTCTGTTAAACCTTTCTATCATTCCGTTGCTACTGGTTCGTATTCTATGAAATCCCAATAATTTTGAAAATTCATTAAAGAGTTTAGATTCAAATTGAACGCCCTGATCCGTTGTCACTGTGACAGGGACACCGAATCGTCAAACATAATTCTGAAATAACCGTACGCGCTACAGTTTCTGCAGTAATATCCTGAAGTGGATAAGCTTCGGGCCATCTAGTAAAACGTTCGATCACAGTAAGAATATAAGAACAACCTTTAGAAGGAGGTAATGGTCCTATTAAATCTATATGTATGTGGTCGAAGCGTCCTTTAGGAATATCAAAGTTAGCTATGGGACTCCTTGTATGTCTTATCACTTTACTAGTTTGACAGCTAATACAAGTTTTTGCCCAGAGATTACAATCTGAAGACATTTTGGGCCAAAAATAATTTTTAGAAACTAACGTTCTAGTCGCTTTGATACCAGGGTGGTGAGACAAACCACGAAAAATATCAAAAATTGTCCGTCTATAAACAATCGGAACGTAAGGACGAAGTTTTGGGTGGGAAACGTCACACCAAATAAACTTGTCAGAAGATGGAATTTTAATTTTCTTTAAAATAAAGGTATTGTTTTAATTTAAGTCAAAGTTAATATCAACTAGGTTAGACTTTTGGGTAACAATTGGGGAAATGCATTGTTGTAAAGAAGACGTATCATGCTCACGTGATAAAGTGTCAGCAACAATATTATTTTTCCCTTTGATATGTCTGATTTCGCAGGTACATTGACCAATGTATTCTAGATGTCTAATTTGCCTGGGAGATCTTTCAGTTTTAGTGAATAATGCTTTGACCAAAGGTTTATGGTCAGTAAAGCAAATAAATGTGCGACCTTCTAGTAAAAATCTGAAATGTTTAATCGCTGTAAATAAAGAAAGAAGTTCCTTGTCAAAGATACTGTATTTTGTCTGTGCCAAAGTAAGTTTACCTGAGAAGAAGGCTAATGGAGCAAGTACACCTTCGTCATCGCCTTGTTCAAGAACTGCCCCCATAGAGACATTTGAACAATCAACTGTCAGCGATAAAAACGAGCTATCATCACAACGTGGATGTGCTAAAAAGGTTGCTCCAGCTAAAGCTTCTTTGGCTTTGGAAAAACTGAGAAGACAGTCGGTAGGCCAATCATTTATTATTTTAACTTTATCATGGGATGGATGAGTGAATCACTACAAGTGCATTGGATTAATTCCACACCTGACCGTTAAACAGTCACCGAGAAAGCTAAAAGTCTTCGAGGATGAAGTTTCACCCTATTCAACATTTGGGGTCCAGAGGATTATACACCCAAAAGGAAATCGGGAAAGTTCAGAAATTACTTGCGTTTGGAATGGAGAGGAAGGTTGATGAAAATAATATTACCCACAGAGCGCAGGAATGGAAGCAGTGGGACAAGGTTTTTTGACCCTCGAAATATTTAATCCAGAAGAAATGAAACAGTTGAGACCGTCAATTATGAAACAGGTGTGGGGATGGTTTACAGACATAAGAGTATTTATGAGGGCTTGTTTGGATTTTACGTAATATTCCGTACCATTAAATATATGTTAAGAGTCTAATCAATGGATTACACTTGTACTAGACAGTAGGGTGGAGGATTAGAGAATCCCATTAGCTTGCTTGTGGAATACCCTTACTATGTGAGTTATCCACCGCCATAACTTAAAGCATACTCAGATTGGAAAAGGCAATGTATCGGAAAGTGAAGGGCTTAAGACTGTTGTTGGTAGTAGTGGTGATAAAAATATGGGAGAATTAAGTGAACAAAAGATTATATACCTGACCATACCGGCTGCGCCCTATCGGACAAGAAACCTTAAAACGCTTAACAAGGTGAGGCAGGTATCTTACAGACAATGATGCACCGTATTTTCCCCCATGTCCACTGTAGGCCAGATAGAGTATAAGGGGATAAGTGTACGCGAGCAACAGCGTCATGGGTGTGGTGCGCGAAATACGTGGAAAAAGAATTATAGTCGTGATATGAGAAAAACACTATTTTGTAACTAGTAATTAAGTAGCGTAGGATGGTTCCAAGAGTTGTCAGGTTGTCTCCATTGGTGCACATATTAAAATGTTGGTCAAGTGATTTGTTAGACCAATGGCGGCAATTTATGTTTTATAGATTACGTTTAACCAATTTGAACTTAAATTAAATAAGCGGTTAACTTATTTTTAATACAGGTAATTTTATATTGTGCTTGTTTGCCTGGAGCGATCGACTCTTCCTTATTCATTGAAGAGTTCTAGTTAACCGAGGGCGAATGTCATTTTACTTACCTTATAAAAGTTATGTACTAAATTGGGGTGTTTATTAGCACACCTCAATTACGAGGGCGAGTGTCATTTAATTTTACCTTATAAAAGCTATGTATTAAATCAGGGTGGTGTAAATATACACTTAGTTTTCTTACCAAGTAAAAGTGTTTTATTTACCAATTCCTCCAGTACAGTCAATTCAGAAGCAATGTCTCAACAAATAAACAACTCAAGACAATGCATGTAAGCTATGGCCGGACTCACAGCCTACGAGGGGTTGGTGCTTCTCGGGAGGTTCCCAGGGGGCCTTTGTTTTCTACATTTCTGGGGTCAGGTAGAACCCAAACATTTTCTGACCTGGTGTAAGGCAAACAATACGCCCTCCCACCCCAAAGAAAGGAGATGGGGTAGAAGGTGGTTTTGTTACAATAGTGATTGGAAAAATCTGAAGTTTCTTTTTAGGAACACAAGGTAACAATTGAATCGCCCCCCTTATTTATTTATAAAACTCTTAAAACCAATAATTACATATCTGACAGCTATAATTAATTTATTCAAATGATAATAGGTATAACAGCAAAAACAAACAATATAATCATCAGGTACAGATAAATAGTTAAGGTAATTGTGCCAACATCTTGGCCTCGCCCCAACGCAACTCCTGACATGTGTCTAGAAATGCTTAATTAATAAGCTTAATTTCCTGATTTAAAAATATTTCTGTCCTTTAACAGCATCTATGATTAATTTTTTACATTTTTGTACCTTGGTGAATCGATATAGAAAGTTCCTTAATGTTGACAGTTAGTTGAAATCAGCTATGGCAGTTGTTGATGTGTGAACTCAAATTTTGTTAAGCCTTTCATTAAGATTTCTTCAATTTAGCACTAGTTTTAACGCTTTTGAATGAACAATATGAACAATATAATGTAGGTATTATTGTTGAATTGTCTGGAATATTTTCATCATTTGATACCATATTCAAATAATTTTCCGAATAATTCGTATTTATTTTTAATATGTCAGCTATAGGAATATTATTTTAAGAGATTTTCAATACCTGACAAAATTTCAGGTACTGAAAGAGACGAGATTGTTGGTGTCCCAGTATCTGATATTAACATTATTGACACTTCAATTAGAACTTAAGTAAGTAGGTACTTATTGTTTTCAGAAAAAGAGAATGAATAAAAATAGGATCTCGTCTGTTCCAAAGAAGCAATGCAACAGGCTTTGGCTGCTGTGAAAAGCCACAAAATTACGGGGAAATATTCAGAGGAGAGGAAAATGGGACCTTCTACATATCTTACTTCTGAAGAGGAAAGTGGTTTGGTAAATTGGTTATTACATATGAGCAAATAGGTTTTCCAGTCACCAAAGAACAAAAAACAAAAAAAAAAGGAAAGGAAAACGTTAGTGAAGAAAACATAAGACTTTGGTTTAAAGAAATAGAAATTTCTATTAAGGATAATAATTATCTCGATATTGCTAATGATTCCTCTCGTGTATTTAACACGGACGAAACGGCATCCTTCTTAAATCCCAAAGGGTGCAAGGTATTAGTAAGAAGAGAAGAGAAAGCAGCTTATAGTCGCAGTGGAGATGAAAAAGAATGTTTGACAACCCAGATCAGAGGTAATGCTGCAGGGGACCTGACACCAGCCATGATTGTTTTTTTTTCCTATGAGAGAATACCGCCATACATAAGCAGTTGCCAATGCCTGGCGAATGAAGCATTGGCAAATCAGAGAACGGGTGGATGACTATGGTGGAACTTTTTTCATCTTTGTTACAAATATATTTCACCCTTGGTTAAAGCAGCTTCAAATTAAATTACCCATAATTTTGTTTGTCAATGGATATTCTTCCTATTTGTGTGAATTTTGCAACAATAATGTTACAATTATAGTTGCATTGTACCTCAACGCAACACATATTCTTCAGCCAATGGAAGTGGCAGTTTTTTATGCATGAAAAAGCTGCTGGAAGAAAGAATTTATTAAGTGTAGATTATTTAAAGGACAGGAAAAATTAAAAAAGGAGCATTTTACACCATTTCTAGAAATTTTGAAAAAACATTTACTAAAGATATCCTTTCTCATGGTTTTGGGGCCTGTGGAATTTGCCCATTAAACAGCAACATTATAGGAAGTACATAAAAGAAGAGGAAAGTTTTAAATGAGGTAACAGTAGATTTAGGGCTCATTTCAAATGACAGATGAAAACAACAATTACTACATCCTCCAAGCTGACTGGCTAGACGAAACTTAAAAAAGCCAAATTATTGGCAATACTGGTGACGCTGGCATACAAATAGAAAAAAATATATCTATAAACAGAAAACCGTTTTGAAAAAAGGCAAATGAGGCTATAAATATACAAGGCAAAATTGAAGAATGCCAACAACCAAAGAGGCAAAATAAAGATGTTTTGATTAATACAGAAGTTAAAAATGTTGTAGAAAACATTTTAAATAAAATTAAATGTGAGGAAATTTGTGCAGAAAAGTTGAAAAAAGCAAGAAATGGTATATCTACTGCAATTAAAAAATCTCCAAAAACAATTAAAGCAAGCATTTTCGAAAATCTGCATTCAAGGAATTACTATATTTTTGGCCCGGACTTCCCAAGACAGATACAAAGAAAAAAGCTAAAGTTAAACTACTATCCGCTCCCTCTTCAGAGCAGTGGCATAACTTCCACAGAAAGGCGTTGGGAGAAAAACAAAAAATAAAAAAGAAAAGTTGGAAAGAAAACGACGAAGAGAAGAAAAGGCTGTCGAAAAGGAAAATATAAAAAGGAAAAAATTAAAAAACAAGAAGAGAATAAAAGTAAAAGTCATAACCAGCTGAACAATAAGGAATCTAAAGAAAACGATAAATATTGTCTAAATGTTGGTTGTGGCATTTTTTAAATTTTTCTGTGTTTCTTGTTGGGATCCTCTACCACATATATTTTCTTTTAAAATAAAACTAGGTATATTTGGTGTTTTTTAACCAATAAAGGACATTTATTATTGTTATTAATTCCTAATTTCGATATTAAAGTATGGCATTTAGCTAAATACAAAATTTGTGATAAAAACTGTATATGGTTTTATTCCTTAGAGCAATGGGAAGTACCTAGAAACTATTTTAAAGATTATACCATTTATGATTTTTTAAATATTTATAATACACCGAAAATAAACGCATATTTCCCTCTCACATTGCAAAATCCTATCGTTAATGAATGTTTTCTATAAATTTTGATATAAGTGTCTGTAAATGTTGTAGCAGCGTATGTTGTTCTGTTTACTCCAACTTTCAAGTGATCTTTTTCGGTGTTTCTAGACAGTAAGAAATATTTTAAAGTGTACCAGTGTAATTCCCAGAGAATATTTACTAATATTACAGCGGTAAGTGCACTTTTGTACTACCGTTAGCTTGCATTCCATAGTTAAACATTCAGTCACATTACATAGAACATTACCACTTGGTTCATTTTTGCTTGAGCTCTCCCACCCACGTAGTCGGAATCAGTGACAGGTTATCGAGCTACGATTGATTTATTGCTTCAGTGTTTACCTCGCAGCGATCAGGACGTACTCCACTCGTTCTTCCCCATACCAACTAATTACGCACTACTGGCTAAACGCATCTCACTAGAATGTCTACTTATGCCAATTGCAATCAAAAAATTGATGATGAATGATCATCTAAAGGCTTCCTGCTCTAATTGTTCCGGATCATTACACTATGAACATCTAGGCCTCACCAGTGACGACGCTAAGCATCTCACCAGATCCGTCGCGCCGAAGTCTGTACGTTTATGCTGCAGTAAATGCGCCACATCTGATAGCAAATTAGATACTTTGACCACCCTAGTCCGAGGCATAAATGATATATTGGAAAGTTTTGATCAGCGACTTTGCAAATTCGAAGCCCAGCTAAATGACTCTACATTCAAGTTTAACACTAGATTTTTTGAAGACTATGTGCAGGAGGCCCTAGCCAGGTGTAAAAAGATTAATAACGTCATTGTTGTGGGCCTACCAGAATGTAAAGGTCCTGATAAAGAGGATAAAGACCTGCAGCTCGCGCAGAATGTTGTCAATATTATTGTCAACGTCACGTCTATTCGCCGTTTAGGCAAAGAAGAAAATAATCGACCGCGTTTAACTCTGTTGAATCTTTCAAAGTCCGAGTCTGTGGCGTCCTTACTCCGTAATAAAAACAAACTGAGAGGAACGCAATATGATAAAATCAAAATCAGAGGAGACCAAACTAAACAGCAGCTCGAATATTTACAACGTGTGAGGGAAGAACTCCAGACCCGGGTGAAAAATGGAGAATCATTTACCATAAAATATGTAAATAATCTTCCTACCATAGTTCCGGCTCGTCCTGTTCAAAAAAGCTAAATTTCTTGCCTCCAGCAGTCAGTCAGCTGTCTTTTACTTATATAAATATTGCGTCTCTACATGCCAAATATAATGATGTACTCTTGTTGCTAACTTTTCTCTTGACTTTCTGTTACTTTCCGAAACATGGTTGTCTTCCTCGATACCCGATGCAGTTGTTTCATTATCTGGCTACACATTATTTCGCTGTGACCGCATCGATAAAAGAGGTGGAGGCACTTGTACCTATATAAGCGATTCTTTAACTCAATCTGCGGGAGTATCTGTAATTTCATGTCAAGTTCCTGGCTCAGAATGTCTGCTCTTAAAAATTTTTTTAACTGGTTTTTCGTCTTTTCATATACTGCTCATATACCGACCTCCACTACTTCCACGTGAGTACTTGAAACTACTCTGCGACAAAATTGAATCTGAGTTATTCACTGGAAAATTTGATCATAGTCAGAGACTTTAATTTTCCAAAGATTTCCTGGCCTATTGTTGAACCTCCGACGACGGAAGATGCAACTTCAGATTTTATTAACATGTTTCTCAGATGCAGTTTAAATCAATATATCTCCAGCTTCACCAAACACCGAATCAACCAGCGTCCATCTCTTATCGATCTTTTAATGACCCACGACGAATTTCTAATCAACCATTGCAACCTGAACTCACCCCTAGATATTGTAACGGTCATTTTTATTTCCAGGCATAAAAGCCCTCAAATTACATTATTTCGTATTTTCCGTACATAAATTACCTATTTTGTTACCTCTTAAAAAATAAATTATCGCCGCTACTGTAAGGTTCTAGAAGGTAACGTAACCGTCGCCTAGTTCTCGGCTTTACTGGTAAATATTTGAAAATAATGCCTTTCCTCCAATGAGAAACCATAGTTTAATTTCGCGGGTTTAAGGAGTGAGGTATTTCGACTACTAGTGGGGGAAGAGATAAATACCGAGCCGAGCGGTAGCCATGACACTTTTCCACGGCCGCTTTAAGCGAGCCCACAGTCAATCTTTTAACCAAATTTGAGTGAAGATATTAAAAGTTCCAGAATTTAAATGGTTTAGTTAAACCATAAAAATTATAAATTAATTATTTATTTAGTCTCTTTCCTTCGTTTAAGCTGGTTAAGGAATTTGACAGCCAGATTATGTGTGCTTTTGCGAGCTGTATGTTCGAAATAAGTCTTGTATGTGTAATATCCACCTAAAAGTGGCTAAATAATAGTGCGTTCAATCTACGTTTTCAACTTTAAATAGGATTGCAGTTTTATTGGTAATGTCCAAAGTGAACTTATGTAAGTACCTATCTGAACTTTATATTTTCCTGTTTATGCACGAGTCATCAATTTGGGAAGATTTGAGCCAGTAGTTTATCAAGTTGATCACAGTGTAGTGCGTGTTCGTTACCTTTACGTTTTCGTGAACACTTCAAGCAAGCTTAATTTGTACTTGCTAATTTTTTATCTCGACTAAACACTCAAATTTACTTTTGGAGTGCTATATGTTTAATATTAAAATTTATCTTTACGTATTTCGTTCGAGGAATTATGTAAATTTTTGTGGGTGTATAAATACTCCCATTTGTACCTTTTAGTTAAGTCTTCTAGCTTGTTTTTTCATTTAAACTTAAATAAATAT
Organism: Rutpela maculata; assembly: GCA_936432065.2. Classification (NCBI taxonomy): domain Eukaryota; kingdom Metazoa; phylum Arthropoda; class Insecta; order Coleoptera; family Cerambycidae; genus Rutpela; species Rutpela maculata. The sequence goes on from OW386292.2 coordinate 83,382,017, forward strand.
TTAATTGCTCATTCTTGGATAATTTGCTCGGAAAATAATTCTGATAAGTGAATGAACAATCATTTATTTATTATTAATAGTTTTTTTCTTGCGGAATTGGCCAATCTCCCTTTATTACGTTTTACCTATTTATCTTTTGTATTTTATACCATTATGTCTGTCTCTCCGTATATCTGTGCATTTGTTTGATTATTTGTTTGTACTTCTTTATTCGTTAGCACAAATTTATTCGCCCATACCCTGTAGTGTTATTCTCATTTGCTCTACCACTTTGTTAATAAATTAGTTTATTGTTAATTTCGTATTTTTATTTATTTAGAATTCATTTTAAATAACCCCAAGAGAGACAGGGCGTTATAATTGGCGGTGCCAACGTGGAGCTAGGTCTAATTAAAAATTTTAATTAGAGAATAAAATTTGTGCTTTCGAAAAATATTTTTTTTTTTCAGGTTACCTATTTGTGATTTTTCTGTATGTACCTATGTAAATTTTATGTTCCGTTTTTGTGTAAAGAAATTGTATTGCTCACAGTTAAAAAAGCAAACATAACCTTGTCGAAAAATTCCGGTTTACAGTACCGTTTTTTATCTTTGTCTTGTGTTGAAAAATAACAAATTACCTAATGTTTTCAACAGTAAATTAATAAGTACCTTTTCCGTAAACATTACGTATATCTTTTCGGCAGAAAGTTTTTGTCTTTTCAATATATTTGTATGTAAGCCTTTCCGGTAAATTTCGTGTTATATTTTTATTGCGTTTGTAAGTTTTTTGTCTTTACATGATGTAAAAGCAGATATCAGGATAACAGAAAAGAGGTTTCCGTCGCGTAATAAATTCTTTGTTGGTGAGTTTCGTTTTTTTAAAGAAATATAATAAAATATTGTAATTTCGGTATGGTACCCGACCTACCTATGTGGTAACATTAAATTCAACTTATGTAGTATGGCTTTAAGTGGCTTGTTTAATTATTTAGTTTTTTATTCAATTTTTCTGGCAACTTTGTGCGTACCTAGTTAACTTTTTATATAGTTTACCCTACCTTTTATATTGAGTAACTAAAGTAAATTCTTTTTTGTTATTTCAGTAGAGTCAGTGCAGTAGAGTTATAATTAAATTACATTTAGTCCAGTCTCGGTTTATTGTAGATTTAAAGAATTTGATCATTTCTATATATGGACAGGGGCGGTTCTGAGTTTTTGAATTTAATTATTAATATTTTTTAACTTTGTTTATTAGTATCTTTTTTGGGTTCTTTAAAATTTTTTAAGGACTTATTTGTTTTTGAGTACGTTATTTGTGAAATTTTAAATTTGCCTTAACTTTAAAATTTTTTATTCCTTTACCTACCTTTTTGTTTAGTTGCCTTACAAACTTTTAAGAATTTTCTGACTTTCGAAATTGATTTGAACGCATATGTGAGTGGCTTAATGGTTTCGCCGTTAGCTTAGGAATTTTTAGATTTTTATGGGTAACTATTTGGTCGCTTGTAAGTATTTATTTAGTGAGTATAGGTCAACAAAATTGTACAGTTTAAATTTTCCGTTACATTTTAGTATTTTTAAGTTCAACTTTTGTACTTAGTACATTTTTCTTGTTTTTCGTTTGATGCTACCGTACCGGTTTTATTTTTTAGTGATTTTGGTGTCTTATATGTTTATCGATTTTGAGTATTTTCTAGTATGACTAGTTGTCATTTTTGTTTTACGTATCCATTTTATGTCTCCCTTGCATTCTTCGGATTCCCTTATATTTTTTGTCGTGTTTTGCATTTCTTTGGTGTTTCTGTGATTCAGTAGTACTTTTCCGGTTTTACCTTTTTGTTTATGTTTGACTCTATGGTTTTTGCTATCTTGCTACGTGCTTTGGCGCACATTGTTTACGTTCAGTGTTTAAGTACAGTAGCTTATACCCCTTATGTTAAAAAAAAAAATATTTTGGTGTAATAAATTTAAAATGAAAATAGAACTAAATTTTTAAATTCATTTCGTGCGTTATGTTCGGTTTAACGATTTCGTTTTTTGCGCTTATGCATTTTAGTAATTTTGTTGAAGATTCACTTTTTACAATTTAAATTTTGTTAGAAATTAAATTATATCTTTTGGCTATTTCAGTAAAATTAGTAGTAGAAGTTCAGTTGGATTTAATATCTTTTGAGTTTAGTCTCGGTTTATGTGAGCTTTATGGAATTTGATAATTTTTATGTGGACAGAGACGGCTTGGGGATTTTTGAATTAAATCATTAATATTTTTGACTTTGTAGATTCTGTTTAATTTTTGTTATTGTGCCGTGTTACTGTACCGATTTTGTTTAAAGATTTTGGCATAACCTTACATTTTGAATCTATTGCATTTTTAAATTTATTTCCTTTTTTGATGTCCTTTATATTTTCTTTAGTACCTTACATTTCTTGATACCTTTTACATTGTCTACATTGCTTTTTTGTTTTTTTTTTGGTGTATCTGAATAAGCAGTGCATTTTATGTTTTACCTTTGCTTAAAGTATGAGTCTATGTTTTTGGTATCTTGTAATGTGTTTTAGTGTACCTTAATTTATGTTTAGTTTCAGTGAGTAGTGTGTGACGTCATGTGACATATTTCTTTTCGTTCAGTTTATTACCTTAACCTTTTGGGGTAATTTAAACTTTGTTTCAGTCCAATTCGTACATCTTTTAGTATCTTGTTAGTTGGCAAATTGTTTGTTTCCTTTCTTCGTTCGGTTTTAGTAAGTAAAGGTTTAGTACCTACCTTACTTTGGTTTTTGCCGTACATTTATGTTGAATTAAATAAGCACATTTTGTAACTTATATACGTTTTGAATTTAAATCTGGATTTGTCCAGTGTATACATTTTTACGTATTTCGTTGTGCTTTGGTGTTTTTACCATTTTGTTGTGTTCAGTCTAGTAATTAAATTTTTACTATTTTTATTACGTTTCAGTATACATATTTTGCGTTTGGCCTGGCAATACATTTTTGCTGTATTTCGGTTATATTGCGTTATCTTATGATAATATGGATGTAAGTAGCAATTTTTGTTAGTGTTTGGGTCTTGTTGGCTTGGGTACTAGTTTGGATATAATTTGGTCCTCTCTTAGTGCTTGAGGCAGTTTTAGATTTTTACATTTTCTTAAAGTTCGAGATTCCATATGTCATATATATTTTTTTGAGCATTTTTTAGTAGAGTTTCTTTTAGTAAATTTCTTGGAGTACATTTTTGAAATTAAGTCTTGAGTCTTTTACGTTACCTTTCGGTTGGTGTTTCCCCTTAAAATACCTGGCGCCCTTCATTTTCTTTTTGCATTTTACCTTTTCATTTGTTTACCTTCACATGTGTTTACCTTTCTAGTTTGTATTTTTCTGCCCTTTTGTATATTTTCTATTTTGCCTTTTAAGTACATTTTACAGTTTTGGTAACCTGAAATAATTATTATGGTTTTCTCGTTATGTTTTATGTATATACCTTTTCTGCTTAAACTTATATTTGAGCAGGGCTGCGTTTAGTATTTTTGTATATAGCTTACGTTTTGTACCTTTTTGTTTAGTGTTTTTCCTGGATGGCTAAAATTAGCACAGGATGCTTTTATCTTTTTGTATAATTATGCGTTGTACGTTTTGTCGTACATTTATCTGTATAAAGTACCTTTCCCGCTTGCTGTGTGCAAATGTGGATTTTATTTTGTTCTATCTTTTGATGTACGTTAGCTTATCGTACATTTTGTTACGTATCTTATGTTACCTTTCTGGTTTTCTGTGTGTAAGTACAGAGTGATGTTTTATATTTGTTACCTTACGTTACCTTTTCTGGCTAATCTAAGCATTAGTTCAGATTTACTTTTTTCGTACGAATTCTTCGTGCGATACGTTACCTTTACCTTTTTGCTGGCTAAGTTTTACTTAGTGCAGGATAATATATGTTTTACCTTTACCTTTTTACTGGCTAAGTTTTACTTAGTGCAGGTTATCTTGTCGTGCATACGATATGTGCGATTACCTTTGTCGTACGTTTTGTTTTCGTGCGTCATATTTACGTTTACCTTTACCTTTTCTTGGCTAAGATAATAATTAGCACAAGAATATACGTTTACCTTTACCTTTTCCTGGCTCAAAGAGTTGAGTGCAGAGGTCCATGTAAGTCTTGGCTGACCAAAAGGGTTAGTTGCAAGCTGAGTCTGGCTAGTTTTATACTAGTTTACGTTTCGCTTCCTTGGCTAAAATATATTAGCAGAGGATATTTTCGTTCTTTCTTGTCTAGCTAAGTCTAGTATGGGAGATTTTTTAGTGATGTGATTGGCTAAAGGCTAATATTTTAAATGCGTTTTATCTTGACTAGTCTTGCCTAGTTTGGGATAGTTATGATTTTTTTTAGTTAGCTAAAAGCTAACAAGTTGCTTTCTGTATATAGTGTTATTTTTCTGATTGGAAAAATTTTGTTGCTTAGCAGACTGAGTGAATTTGTCTTGGTTAATCTTTGCACCGCTTTGTTTTTGTATATTTGCTTTAATGGTCTTAGTTAAGAAATTTTAAGGCCAAATATTTTTGTTGTTGCTCTACCTATGAGTATATAGGACTCTTTTCTTTGTTTATGGAAATTATTTAGTGTTGACCTAGGTCATTGTTTTGTTTTATAAGTTTAGTCTTTGGAGGTCTTCAAATGACTTGGTTCTTTTCTATAAATCCAGTTCCCTTGTCATTTGGAAACCACGTTGCTTTGCATTATTTTGTGTTCAAGTATTTAAATGTTACGTTTATGTTATTACTCAGTGTGATATGACTTATGTAAATAAGCCTACCTTCCCGATTTTGAAAACTTTTGTATCTGGTAAGCTAAATGAATTTGTTTAGTTTATTCTATTACTATTTTGTCCCGATTTAGTCCTTTTATTGGTTTTTATCAATAAACTTTAAAGTTAAAATTTTATATTTCCTCGTGGGTTCGACTTTGTCCATATGTTCGTTTTCATTTTGAATTGGTTCATTTTTATTCAGCTTTGTTTTTAAATTTAATACAGTTAATTACATTCTTCTTCTTACTACGTTACCTTCTACTATATTACCTTATGTTTCCCTTACCCTTCCTGTGTGAAGTATGTGTGAAATCCGAACGTCGAGTATTTCGTTGTGTTGTTCCTCTTTTTAGCTTGAGATGTATTGATGTATGTGACGCGAATGTAGTATGTTTGAAAAGCTAAAGAGATATTCCCTATTATTTTCCTATACCTTAGTTATTCCGGTCTCCATCCTTTTGGGAAGGATCCCGCTAGTAAGGAGAGGGAGAGTGTAACGGTCATTTTTATTTCCAGGCATAAAAGCCCTTAAATTACATTATTTCGTATTTTCCGTACATAAATTATCTATTTTGTTACCTCTTAAAAAATAAATTATCGCCGCTACTGTAAGGTTCTAGAAGGTAACGTAACCGTCGCCTAGTTCTCGGCTTTACTGGTAAATATTTGAAAATAATGTCTTTCCTCCAATGAGAAACCATAGTTTAATTTCGCGGGTTTAAGGAGTGAGGTATTTCGACTACTAGTGGGGGAAGAGATAAATACCGAGCCGAGCGGTAGCCATGACACTTTTCCACGGCCGCTTTAAGCGAGCCCACAGTCAATCTTTTAACCAAATTTGAGTGAAGATATTAAAAGTTCCAGAATTTAAATGGTTTAGTTAAACCATAAAAATTATAAATTAATTATTTATTTAGTCTCTTTCCTTCGTTTAAGCTGGTTAAGGAATTTGACAGCCAGATTATGTGTGCTTTTGCGAGCTGTATGTTCGAAATAAGTCTTGTATGTGTAATATCCACCTAAAAGTGGCTAAATAATAGTGCGTTCAATCTACGTTTTCAACTTTAAATAGGATTGCAGTTTTATTGGTAATGTCCAAAGTGAACTTATGTAAGTACCTATCTGAACTTTATATTTTCCTGTTTATGCACGAGTCATCAATTTGGGAAGATTTGAGCCAGTAGTTTATCAAGTTGATCACAGTGTAGTGCGTGTTCGTTACCTTTACGTTTTCGTGAACACTTCAAGCAAGCTTAATTTGTACTTGCTAATTTTTTATCTCGACTAAACACTCAAATTTACTTTTGGAGTGCTATATGTTTAATATTAAAATTTATCTTTACGTATTTCGTTCGAGGAATTATGTAAATTTTTGTGGGTGTATAAATACTCCCATTTGTACCTTTTAGTTAAGTCTTCTAGCTTGTTTTTGCATTTAAACTTAAATAAATATTTAATTGCTCATTCTTGGATAATTTGCTCGGAAAATAATTCTGATAAGTGAATGAACAATCATTTATTTATTATTAATAGTTTTTTTCTTGCGGAATTGGCCAATCTCCCTTTATTACGTTTTACCTATTTATCTTTTGTATTTTATACCATTATGTCTGTCTCTCCGTATATCTGTGCATTTGTTTGATTATTTGTTTGTACTTCTTTATTCGTTAGCACAAATTTATTCGCCCATACCCTGTAGTGTTATTCTCATTTGCTCTACCACTTTGTTAATAAATTAGTTTATTGTTAATTTCGTATTTTTATTTATTTAGAATTCATTTTAAATAACCCCAAGAGAGACAGGGCGTTATAATATCTCCGACTACGTCTGAATCAATTTTAAAGTACAGTTTGTGACTGTGTCGACTCCCCTTCCTCAAAAATATTTAACTACCATAAAGCTGATTATGTGGCACTAAATAACTACTTTAACAATGTCAACTGGTTTGACGTCTGTGCAGACATCACTGATCCAAATTTACTCTGGGAAAGCTGGATTGCACAAGTATACTTAGCTGTTGCTCGTTTCACCCCGCAGTTTAATTAGAAAAAATCAACAATATACAAGAAACCCTGGATTAACAAACAATTACACGATATGTCTTTCAAAAGAAACGCTCTGTGGCAAAGGTACCAAAAGTCACGTTCCACTGATGATATGCAACTTCACAGAAACTTCTCCAACCGACTCACTGGACTCTTAAGACAAGCTAGGTACAATTATGAGGAGCAATTGATAACTACCAAGGGACCTAAAGCTTTTTATATGTATACGCGCTCTCGCTTGTCCAGCAGAGTATCAATCCCTTTGATAAACGGTATGGATGAAACTTTTGCTGACACGTTCTCCGAGGCATACACAGTGATCCAACAAGTAACTCTACCACAACTTGATGACATTAATCGTAATAATGCGCAGCTTGAGAATATTGAGTTCAGCACTCAAACTATCCGAAAACATCTACAAAATTTGCCTCACGACTCCTCACCAGGAACTGACACCAAACTTTTGTCAAAATGTGCCGAAACACTGTGCAAGCCCCTTTTTAAAATAATGCAGGAATCGATGAATCAAGGCATCTTACATGAGGACTGGAAAATTGCCAGTGTCACTCCAATTTTTAAAAAAGGCGGTAAACTTTCCAGTTACAACTACCGCCCCATTAGTTTAACTTCTGTTGTAACGGTGTCTTTTCGGTTGGACAATCAGAATCACCGGCACGGCTGCTCCTTTAGTCGTGGCTGGGCGTGGGTAAGTAAGAATATTTTCTTGGTGATATATTTTCGTGGTTATTTACGTAAAGATGTCTCCTGAGCTATGCCAGGGCGCCAGTCGAAGAATCGACGAGGAAAGGGGATGACAAGACGCACGAAACAGTTAGTCTTTGAAGACCAATAAAAGTACTTCGTAGCAGAAATAATTTAATCACAAAAATGTGAGGCAATGACAACAACATGTATAATATATGATATGCAATGTATATGATAAAAAAATATAAAAAAAACAAGACACAATGACGTGTTACTTAAAATTAACTCTAAAGATATAATGTAGCATCTCACAAACTACTACACAGGCATTATGATGAGCACCAACGATTTACACAAAGATTATGCCATAGATCATTCTAGATTTAAAATTTAAAGCGAGTTCTTGTCCTCAAAATATAAATATCTGTAACACGTGACTAGAATTAGATGTGACAGCTATGCTTCTATGCTCTAAGGCACTACACGATTAAATACTGCGACAACTATAAACATAAACCATAAACACACCTGCCTGTATCTGGTGCAACCAGGCCTTGCGTGCCCAATTTCCCTTAATTACAAGGAGCCTTGTACGGTTCGATTTTGAACCGTTACACTGTACCTTGTAAAGTTATGGAGAGAACCATATGTGAAGAGCTAATTACGTTTTTAGTAGAAAACTCCGTAATACCTCACCATCAGCATGGGTTTTTACCAGGACGTTCTGTCACCTCCAATTTACTCCAAGCCTGCAATGAGTGGGCTAAACAATTAGATAGTGGCCAATTCACTGACGTTTTACACTTAGACTTTTCCCGTGTGTTTGACAAAGTGTGTACTCCGTTATTACTATATAAACTAGAACACGTCGGAGTGCGCGGTAAACTGTTAAAATGGATTGAGTGCTTTCTGTCAAATAAACAACAATTTAGTGTAAGGGTGGGAGATAGTTCATCCGCGGTACGTGATATTTTGAGTGGAGTCCCCCAGAGATCTGTACTTGGCCCTGTACTGTTTTTAGTCTACGTGTCCGACCTCACCCTGAGCTGCACCTCGAGTGTTCTGTCTTATGCAGATGACCTAAAAATATTTCAGTCACCATCCACTGACCTACAATCCGATTTGGACCAGATAGGGAGCTGGTGCTCCAACTGGCTAATTCCACTAAATGAAGGAAAATGCTCGGTACTACATATAGGAAAAAACAACCCAAAAATGTAGTATAAAATTGACAATCACAACGTAACACAAGTATCACAGCAAATTGACCTGGGTGTCACCATCACAGACAAATTATCATGGAGCGCACATGTTACGAAAGTCGTCAGCAAAGTCAACGAAATTTTGTACATAATTAGAAAGTCCTTCCAGGATTTGAGTGTCAACTCATTCCTAAAAATTTACAATGCCTATATTCGTCCTTGAGTTTGCCGTCATTATGTGGTTGCCCCTGCTTAAGCAGGATATAAATAGTCTGGAAGGCGTGCAAAGAAGAGCTACAAAGCTGTCTCGAGGTTTTACAAATCTGCCATATGAAGAACGGTTTCGCCTACTCAACCTCACGTCATTGGAAGCTCGTCGGTAGCGCGGTGATTTGATCGCCACCTACAGAATCCTGCACGGGGAGTTTTTTTGCCACCAGGATTTATTTGACCTTAACACCGACAATCGTCTGAGAGGACATAGTCTAAAACTACGCAAAGAAAACTTCCAAGCTACTATAAGAAAGCACTTCCTGTCCAACCGAGTATTTGATCAATGGAATTCACTTCCTGAAAATGTAATCGCCGCACCATCGCTGAATTCTTTCAAGATACGCCTCGACCAATATATTAAGATTAAAAAACAAATAGTAATATTAGGTCTTCTTATTTTAATCTGTATTGTATAGAAACTGTGTCTATGTATCATATATTTGCATGTTTTAATTTAAATATTTTAATATCTCTGATTTTTGCTCACTTGTTATATAGAACACATAAATATCACCGCTGTTAATTACTTTTATACTTTGTATTTTTACATTTTATACTTTATAAGTACGATATTACTTTCTGTACGCTCTGTGTCTTATCAACTGCCTATTCTTTTTTTTTTTCTCACTTTTAATATGAGTCGTAAAACAATAAAGCTTGCACACTTAAATGTTCGTTCACTTACAGCAAATTTTAATAAATTTCGAGAGTTTGTTTTACAGAATAAATACGATGTAGTAGGAGTATCTGAAACATGGCTTACTTCTAATGTTATGAGTGAAAGTATATATATCAATGGATACAATATAGTAAGATGCGACCGCATTAGTAGAGGAGGAGGGGTCTATATATACATAAAGAAAAATTTAAATTTTACGAAAATTGGGTTCACACAAAATGTCAATGACTTTTTAGAACAGGTATGGATGCAAATAAAAACTGAAAAAATAACACTAGGATTTGGTGTCGTTTATCGGCCACCAAATACAAATATACAACACTTTTTTGATATATTTGAAGAAACTGTAGCCTCAATTTATACACAGTGTGATAATGTCGCCTGTGTTGGTGACTTAAATATCAATTTGTTAGATTTAAACTGCAGCAACGCAAAACAATTCCAAACCCTGATGGATGGCATTGATCTGAAACAGATTATTACGGAACCGACGCGCGTTACCCGTAATACTATGTCTCTGATTGATTTATTAATTTTAAATACATCGGTAAACTATAGTAACTGCCTCGTCGAAGATGCTAATATGTCGGATCACAATGCAATTGCATGTGATATTCATATTGATACCAAGCAATCGAAACCAACATATCGAACATACAGAGATTTTTCGAATTTTAGTTCTGAGTTGTTTAATATTGATTTACAAAGTATTCAGTGGCAACTAATCTATGAGATGCATGACATTGATAGAATGGTAGGTTACTTGAATGATAATCTATTATCTTTATTTAATTTGCATGCACCAATGAAAACAGCGCGCTTTACTAGATCACCAGCCCCTTGGTTGACAGATAATATAAAATTTATGATGGCTCTTCGAGACAAAGCACTAAAAAAATATAAAGAATCTAAAAATATTGAACACTTCAATTATTACAAGCAGCTTCGAAATTATACGAATTTCGCAATTTCTACAGAAAAAAAAAGATTCATGGAATACAGATTTAAAAATTTAAGTAGTAAACAAATGTGGAAAACTCTGAGATATGTTTGGTATAAATAATAAAAAAAATAATCTAGAATTAAATTTAAATAAAAATGTAAATGAAATAAACCAATTCTTTTCTAATATCTGTACTCGTTCAGAACCAGATAAAGATATAATAGCATTTTATGAAAATAATTCAAAAATACCTTTTCAAGAAACCTTTAAATTTAATTGTGTTACGGAAGATGACGTCTCTAAGATAATCATGAATATTAAATCGAGAGCATGCGGACTGGATGGCATTAATATAACATTAATTCAACTATCATGCCCTTTTCTGGTGCCCTATATAACATTCATAATAAATTTTTGTATATAAAACTCAGTTTTTCCCAGAAATTAGAAAGAAGGTCGTATTATTCCTGTAGCTAAAATAGACTCCCCTCAAGAACTTAAAGATTTACGACCTATAACGATACTTCCAACATTTTCAAAAATTCTAGAAAGGATCATGGAAAGTCAATTACGTAACCACCTGATTGTCAATGATATTCTACCAAGCACTCAATCTGGTTTCAGACCCGGCTATAGTTGTGGTACTGCACTTCTCAACATCACTGATGATGTAATAACAGAAATTGATAACAAGCACTGTGGAATTCTAATACTACTTGATTATAGTAAAGCCTTCGATATGATTGGCCACGAAATCCTGCTCTCGATTCTGCACTTTATTGGACTGAGTCATCCAGCAAGAGATTTAATTAAACATTATTTAGCAGATCGATCTCAGAGAGTGATATTGGAGGGAGAAATGTCAAATAGCTGTAGGATTTCTAGAGGTGTTCCACAAGGGTCCATTTTGGGACCACTCATTTATACAATTTATACACTAAACTTCCCCTCTGTATTGAACACATGTAAGGTTCACATGTACGCTGATGACACCCAAATATATCACTTTTTTGATAAAGGTAAACTGTAGAGCTGCTCTTGCTGATATAAATAGGGACATCCATGAGTTGGTTAACCTGTCGAAGAAACATGATCTATGTATAAATTCCTCTAAGTCATCTGTTCTGCTATTTGGTAGTATCCAACCAAACACAGTCGAGATTAAACTGGGGGAGGACAGGCTCAATATTGTTTCAAAAGTAAAGAATTTGGGTGTAAGTATTGATAAAGATCTTAGATTTTCTGACCACGTCTCCCATATGCTGAAAAAGGCATATGGTAACCTAAAAATGTTATATTCCCATAGACACATATTGAGCGTTAAATTGAAAACTTTATTATGTAACAGCCTGGTCCTCTCCCATTTTAATTATTGTGACTTTGTGTACGGACCCTGCCTCACTGTTAGAGATAGTAAACGAATACAAAAAGTGCAAAACTCGTGCTCGCGTCTTATTTATGGTATCCGTAAATATGATAGAATATCCCACACATTTATCAATGGCGAGGTGGTTAAATATGGAAAATCGAAGGAAACTTCACGCAAATGTTCTGTACCACAAAATATTAATAAAAAAGACGCCTCCTTACCTAAATAATAAGATTAAGTACAGAACGGACATCCATAAGAAGGAAGGAACAACTTACAATTCCGCTAGTGATGGGCGATATATCACGAACTGTGATTTAATCACTGATATTAAGAAATCACAGGTAACGACTGTTAGTAAAGCTGGCAGAAAAGCGTGACGTGATCACGACTTTCCTTACGTATTTCGTTCCCTTGCCGTGGTTCAACCAAGACCAATGTAATAAAATTAACAATTTCTCCCATACGTCGTATTATGAAAGTCGTGATCACATCACGTTTTAAATTCACCGATATGAGAAAATCACAGTAACGATTTACGTTGTGATTGAAAAATCACGATATCGCCCATCACTAAATTCCGCAACATAGAACGGCCATGTTTCAACGATCCTTTACATTCAATATTGCAAAGAATATAAATGCTCTCTCGATTGATATTAGGTCAATGACGCTCCGGAAATTTTATAAATATGTGCAAGATTTATTAATGGCAGAACAAGAAAGAAGGCAGTAATCTTTCAGTTATATCCTTCTCTCTGGGCCCTAATTCTCGAGTGTGAGAGAACGGGAACGTTCACATCACGGAAAGGATCATTCACATCCCTCGCTATTCTCTTGTGCTCTAAAATCGGTATTCTCGAACACGTGGGATGTCGATCACTCGAGGAACAGATGATTCAATGTTGCCACATATTTTACTGTAGAATCCACCAATAGAAGCCACGTATTTTTGGCGCTTAAAAGAAAACATTAGTTTCGTAGCTAACCTAGTTTTTATAAATGAATGCTGTTTATGCTATTATTTTATTGAAAATAAAATTGTATTATTTAAGTGCTACGAAGAAAAGCGAAAGTATTTAATTTGTAAGGCCGAATATGAAAGGAGAAATTACAATGTTTAAAAAGATCTGTGGAAATGCGAGAAAATATTTTGCAGGAAGTTAAAGATGTGAAACAATATTGATCATAATTATGATAAATATTCATTTATAACAATTTAATTATACCAAAGTACCTTTGGACTAATTCATTTTCAATACCTGCCGTTTTCAGATGAAAAGAAGCATAGATTGCTCATATTTATAACCTCGAAATTAAAAACTTAACTATTTGCCCTTTGTAGGATGAGTTATTAAAAAAGTGAAACTTTTTTGTATTACCAATGTGTTTTCAACGATTTTGTTATTAGCATAACAGTTACTAGTTTATGCATAATGTTTGTTATTGTCGTGTAAGAGGTTATTTCTTGTTTTTAGGGTGGTTGTGGTCACCACACTAGAGAAATTCGTGCATAGAGTTTTCTATTATACTATACTCAAATTTACCAATGAACTGTAATTATGATAATTCAGTGTACCTACCTAGTTTAAAGTATTTTCATAAATTGTTCCCTTTTTATTACCTATTATTTTTTTATATATATAAAACTATAATAATAAAAGAAAACAGATATTCCATAATAAATGTATTTTTTTTGGGGAAAAAATCATAGTAATAAACGTTTTAAAAATCAAATCTGCATAAAGCACAAATACACAAATATTGAACATTTTATCATGATAAAAGTTGGTGCGTAGAAAAGAAAATGCTTTTGACATGGACAAAATTTAGGTTGTGTGCTAGAAATGAAAAGTTGTGTCACCTAATCAAAAAACATTTAAAATAAAAAAATCTTAAAACAACCAAATGAATTTCTGCTCGATACACATTTGAGAAAATCATTTTAAAAATTGAGAAAACCCAGTTTTTTCTTTCAATATTTAGGCATGTGATTTTCACAGAAAGTGTGCATCGGGCAATAAAACATCAGCGTTTTCTACATTATATATATTTAACGCTTTTAATTCTGATCTCTAAATATTTTGATTTTAAATATTTTTGATTTGGTGCCATCACATTATTTTATTCTTTGCATATTACCCTGTACACGCAACCTAAATTTTGTTCATGTCAAAGTGTTTTTTCAAGTATAAAATTTTCTGACAAATCAGGATCGACTCTGTTGTGAGGCCTTTCTTCAACGTTTTGTTCTTGATATATCCCAAATTCTACCTGTTCGGCATTAACAGGTATATTTGCTTTTATACATGTTATGAAGCACGAAGCACACAACAAGCTTAATTGTTTTTGGCATATGGCATATATTTCTATTCTAAACAGCAGCTCTTCCTTCGGCTTTATTAAATGAACTTATAGCATTAACTCAGCTAACGATAAAAACATAGTCAATAACCTCTTTTCGTCTAATGATAATTATTGATAACCACATATTTTAAAAAGCGAGGTTAAGAACGCACAAAACAGAATCATTGCGCAAACTCCAGCGATATTTTCCTAGGAGAACGCTCCGTTCCCTTGAAAAATAGCAAGAGAAGAGTATTCTCTTACAAACGTGTGATGTGAACGATCACTTTTGCTCCAGAATACCATTTAATGCTTTGTAAGAGAACTCCGCCCACTTTTCTCATGAGAACGTTGTTCCCCGATTTCGAGAATACGGACCCTGGATAGGGGTATTTTGTATATGTATATATGTACTTATTCTGTCAATTCTTAATTTTTTATTTAAATTTTAGTTTACTAGTAAAGTTAATTCCAAACAATTATAATTTCCCTAAGGGTCAAGAAGAATAGCAGACATTTTAGTCTGAATCTTGCGCCTTTTAATTTAGTATATAACATGTTTGTTGTACTGTTTGGTGTCAAACGCGATTTTAAAATTTGTTTATACATTGTTATATATTTAAATTAATAAAGACATTTATTATTATTATTATTATTATTATTATTATTATTATATTTCAGGAACATTCATAATTGAGTTTATAATGTCGTTTTTCACAGTGTTTATGTATTGCTAATACGTTAGGTATGTCAGAATATTTTTAGGAGTTTATCAATATTTTTTTTCTTTTTGTTCATAATATTTATAGACACTTAATGTAATGCAATTTTTTCTTCCAGAGTAGCACAAGCCTTTGGCTTTTACTCTTATCATTTTAATCAACAACAACCACAAAGACGACGACGACGACGACAAGAACAAGAATAAGAACAAGAACGGGAACGGGAACGGGAACGGGAACGGGAACGGGAACGGGAACGGGAACGGGAACGGGAACGGGAACGGGAACGGGAACGGGAACGGGAACGGGAACGGGAACGGGAACGGGAACGGGAACGGGAACGGGAACGGGAACGGGAACGGGAACGGGAACGGGAACGGGAACGGGAACGGGAACAATAACAATAATAATAACAATAACAATAACAATAACAATAACAATAACAATAACAATAACAATAACAATAACAATAACAATAACAATAACAATAACAATAACAATAACAATAACAATAACAATAACAATAACAAAAATAATAACAAAAATAATAATAATAATAACAATAATAAATAAGCAGGAGGGGCTGACTTTCATCTATCAAGCCTTTGGTGAGTAGCGCCACCACTTACTCCAGCTGGGGGTGCAAAACCGAACCGGCAGCCCTAGTACATCCGGGAGGGGAAAGCTCATTCCCCTCTGGTGTCGGTCGTGGGCTTGCTGGGCTAACCACCCACAAGCCCAAATCTCTGTTTCTAGCTGACCAAAGACAGGGCCCCCACGATCGACCCCAAGCGGATAGGGATCATGGGCAAGGTGGTGGGGCCCAACAGGACGGACTGCCCGATGACGACAACCGCGACGCATATGGACGCTTTGAGTGGACGGACGAGCTGAAGGACGACCTAATGCAGTGCTACGAAAGCAGTGAGCCTGCACGGAGGGGATACATGGCGCGGATGCATGTTCTGTGGTGTGATATCCACCCAGAGCATAGCGCTTTCACGAAACAAAACCTTCGTGACTATGTATCTCACCTCCGGAGCAGAGGCTACATCAGAACCGCCCTGAGGCCTGTTGAAGAGGTAGTCGACAGACCGCCCGATCCACCGGTCGAGGAGGTGGTTTTAGATGTTCCACCCATACCAGAGGGCATCAGAACTAGAAGGGGGCTGCACCATCAAAAGCCCCCTCGACCACAAGATCTAGTCAGAGTGGACGCAGAACTCAGTGAAGCTATTCCGGAAGAGGCTGATATCTGGCACATTAATTGTGCCGTCTACGACGCCGCGATGCGGCTCTCTCCGGTGGTGAGGCGGGATAATACTACTTCCCCGCAGGAGAGAGCTGACCGGCGTATAAGAAAGATGGAAGCCAAGATCCGGTCGGCGAGACAATATGCTTCCCGTATTCAGTGTGTGATGGATTACTTGGCGGAGAACAGGCCTTTCACGCCAAAAGTGTGGCGAATCGCCGCCAACTTAAGGCGAGTCCATCACACGCTTAACGTGGCAGTGCTGCTTACCACCAAGCAACATTGTCTGGATAGAATACGGATGCTAGTGGCTTGCAAAAAGTCGCTAGCAAGGCGGGCAAGGGCAGTAGCGGAAAATAACCTTTTCCGCAAGAAGCCATCTCGCCTGTTCCAACCGCCTGAGCGTATTGTTGAGAATCCGCCGACTGTAGATCAGGTGGAAGACTTCTGGAAGACGCTTTACGAACAAAAGCGTCCACTAAACCTAGATACTCCAGACCTGGCACACTTTGAAGTTTTTTGCCAAGGGCTCCAGCAGCCTCAAGCAGTGTGCCAACCGATAACGACGGAAGAGGTTCACGCAGGACTCCGTGCAGTATAAGCGGAACCTTTCTATGGCCTGGATCGATTACCGCAAGGCATTTGACATGACATCTCACGAGCTAATTGTTCACTTGCTCCAATGTTTTGCGGTGCCCGGTCCCGTAGTGAGATGCATAGAACAACTCATGCCGCTCTGGACGACTCGCTTTACCATAACATCTGGTAATGCCCGAGTCCAAACAGAGCCGGTTATGTTTAAGAGAGGTGTGTTTCAGGGAGACTCTCTCAGCCCCCTCCTATTTTGCATCTCGCTACTGCCGTTATCCGTTGAACTTCGCAGAACCCGTGGTTACAATTGCGGTACCCCCGGAGATAGGAGGCATAAGGTCACCCATCTATTTTACATGGATGACCTTAAACTTTATGCCTCTAGCGAGAGAGATTTACGTCAATCTCTTAGGGTGGTACATGAGTACACTCAGGCTGTCGGTATGGAGTTCGGCTTGGACAAATGTGCACTGGTTCACCTCAAGAGAGGACGATGTGGTGACTACGGAGAGGATGCGCAGCTTGTAGATGGAAGCAACTTGCACCGCCTAGATGCCGGAGAGTCGTACACGTACTTGGGTGTTGAGCAACGCTCCACCCAAGAAGTGTCAACAGTGAAAAACGCTCTCCGCGGCAAGTATCAGCACCTCCTCCGACAGATCTGGTCTTCTGAGCTGTCGGGGAAGAACAAGGTGTCTGCGACTAACATGCTTGCCGTTCCGGTACCTCTACACTCCTTTGGGGTAGTGAAATGGACGCAAAGCGAGCTGCGCCAACTCGATGTAGGAACCCGAAAGATGATGCATCTCAACAGAAGCTTGCATCCAAAATCGTCCGTTCCGCGGTTATATCTCTCACGACAGCAGGGAGGCCGTGGACTCTTGAGCCTGGAGTATCTACATAGCAGGTCTGTTCTGGATGGAGCCTGCAAGATCATCAGGAGTTCGGATACCCTTCTCTGCATGGTTCACGACCATGAAAATGCAGGGATAGGAGCGTTTTTATTTAAGGCAGCACAAAGAGCAGCTGATGAGCTTGGTCTCGACTTCGACAGTAGGCGGGTAAACCCAAGCTCTGTTACCGAGTTGGGACCCGCTAAGCTTAAAGCCCATACAAAAGCAGCTGAGCAGAGCAGATTCCTACAGCTGCATAAAGATAAGCCCTTGCACGGAGTCTTCTACAAGAACATTGAAGACAGGGGCTTATCTGAAAAGCTGACCTTTGCTTTTCTAAGGTCAGCTGGGCTGAAGTCTGAGACCGAGGGTTTCATCATGGCTTGCCAAGATGGTGTCTTTAACACGCTCGTCTATCGAAGTCATGTCTTGGGTATGGAGGTCCCTGATGTAAACTGCAGGGCCTGCCGAAGAGCGCCGGAGACACTCATGCACCTATTGTCGGCTTGTCCGGCATACGCTGTCTCGGCCTATATCCATAGACATGATGGAGCATTACGGGTGCTGTACTATCATCTACGGCACACGTATGGGATAGATGAGACACCAGTGCTGCCTTATGCTCCGGGGGATATTGAGTCCGTGGTGGGGAACGAGCAGTGCCTAATTTATTGGAACTACTCTTTTCCCACCCTCAGGCAAATACAGGCAAATAAACCTGATATAGTCCTCCTCGACCACCAAACCAAGACAATGTTTGTTATTGAGTTCTCCGCTCCAGCGGAAACAAACATTGTTTTGAAAGAAGAGGAAAAACGGACTAAATATCGAGATTTTCTCTTCGAACACCGCAGACTCTATCCAGACCACACCGTTAAGCTAGTGGTATTAATTATAGGATCCCTCAGTGGGGTGAGGCATACATTGCTTTCGGAATTGAAGACGATACCGGCATGCCGAAACTCGGCAGAAATCTTAGCTGGAAGAATGCAGAAGGCCGTTATCCTCTCTGGCATCGGAGACAGAGAGAAGGGCGACTGGCTTCACAAAATAATAATAATAATAATAATAATAATGACAGAGAAATACGCGCAAACAGGCCAGACATCGTCGTACATAACAAAAAGGAAAAATCCTGTTTGCTGATCGATGTATCCATTCCAAATGATACCAACGTGATGCCCAAGGAAACGGAAAAGTTGAGCAAGTATAAAGACCTCCGGTTCCTATTGGCCGAGGACAGGGCCCCTACGATCGACCCCATTCGGATAGGGGTCACGGGCAAGGTGGTGGGGCCCAACAAGATCGACAGCCCATTGTTGACGACCGCGAAGAACAAGGACGCTTTGAGTGGACAGATGAACTGAGGGACGACCTTATGCAGTGCTACGAAAGCAGTGAGCCCGCACGAAGGGGATACATGGGGCGAATGCATGTTCTGTAGTGTGCAAGGCACCCAGAACACAACACTTTCACGCCACAAAACCTGCGTGATTATGTGTCCCACCTTCGTCGCAGGGGCTACGTGAGAACTGCTCCTCAGCCGATGAATGAGGTGGCCGAAGGTCCACCGAATGAACCGGTTGAGGTTGCAGTCCCAGTCGTTCCACCAGTACCAGAGGGCCTCAGTACCAGAAGGAGGTTGCATAACATAAAACCCCCTGGGCCACAAGATCTAGCAAGAGTGGATGCAGAACTTCATGCAGCGCTACCAGAAGAGGCTGACATCTGGCACATAACTTGTGCCGTGTATGCTGCCGCTCAACGCTTGTCTCAGGTGGAGAGGCGGAACAGTGCTTCTCCACAGGAGAGAGCGAGACGGCGCATACAGAAGATGGAACCCAAGATCCGGTCGGCGAGACAACACGCATCCCTTATCCAATGTGTGATGGACTATATGGCGGCCAATAGGCCTTTCACGCCTAAAGTGCGGCGAGTAGCTGCCAACTTAAAACGCGTTCATCACACACTCAATGGGGCAGTGCTGCAAACTACCAAACAGCACTGCCTCGACAGGATACGGATGCTAGTGTCTTATAAGAAGTCACTAGTGAGGCGGGCTAGCGGAAAGTCAATTTTTCCGCAAAAAGCCCTCGCGCCTTTTCGAACCGCCTCAGCGTGATGCTGAAAATCCGCCGACTGCAGATCAGGTGGAAAACTTCTGGAAAACGTTGTACGAACATAAGCTTCTACTCAACAGAGACTCTACAGCCCTGGCACACTTTGAAACCTTTTGCCAAAAGTTTCAGCAACCACAACAGGTATGTCAACCGATAACCCCAGAAGAGGTTCGAAGAGCTCTTGAGGGTTCTAAGAACTTTGCTGCTCCAGGTCCCGACGGGATCAATAACTTTTGGTGGAAAAAAATATCCAGTACCCACCACCATTTAGAATTTTCAATTCATGGCTAAATGGGGAGCAGCAAATTCCTTCTTGGGTTGTCGAGGGCGGACAGTGTTGACCTCAAAGAACTACCGGCCGATAACCTGTTTAAAAGGAGTGCTCCACGCAGTTGAACCGGTTTACGAGCGGATATATGAGCAACGAGGGTCAAAGAGAGGTGTCGCTGGCTGCAAGGAGAACCTGCTGATTGACAGGTGTGTCACGCAGGACTCCATGCAGTATAAGCGTAACCTCTCCATGGCCTGGATCGACTACCGCAAGGCATTTGACATCACATCGCATGAACTTATTATACACTTGCTCCGATGTCTTGCGGTATCTGGTCCCGTAGTGAGATGCATCGAAGAACTGATGCCGCTCTGTAGGACTCGCTTTACCATTACATCGGGTAATGATAGAGTCCAGACGGAGTCGGTAACATTCAGAAGGGGAGTATTTCAGGGAGACTCCCTCAGCCCCCTTCTATTTTGCATCTCACTAGTGCCATTATCCGTTTCGCTTCCGGAAAACCCGTGGATACAACTGCGGTACCCCCTGCGATAGGAGGCATAAGGTCACCCATCTGCTTTATATGGATGACCTTAAACTTTATGCCTCCGGAGAGAGGGACCTACACCAGTCCCTCAGGGTGGTACACGCAGGCTGTCGGCATGGAGTTCGAGCTAGACAAATGTGCACTGGTCCATCTCAAGAGAGGACGATGCGGGAACTACGGAGAGGACGCGCAGCTCGTGGACAGAAGCATCTTACATCATCTAGATGCCGAAGTCGTTACACTTACTTGGGTGTCGAGCAACGCTCCATCCAAGAAGTGAGTGTAGTGAAAAACGCTCTCCGCGGCAAGTATCAGCACCGACTCCGACAGATCTGGTCTTCAGAGCTGTCGGGAAGAACAAGGTGTCTGCTACCAACTTGCTTGCCGTTCCAATCCTTCTCTACTCCTTTGGAGTAGTGAAATGGTCTCAAGAAAAGTTGCATCAACTCGATGTAGGAACCCGAAAGAAGATGCATCTCAATAGGAGTTTGCATCCTAAATCATCCGTTCCACGGCTATACCTCCCACGACATCGGGGAGGCCGTGGACTCTTGAGTTTGGAGAGTCTCCGTAATAGGATGGTTCTGGATGGAGCCTGTAAGGTCATCAGGAATTCGGATCCCCTCCTCTGCATGGTCCGGGACCATGAAAATGCAGGGGAAGGAGCCTTTCTGTCTAAGGCAACACAGAGAGCAGCCGATGAACTTGGTCTCTCCTTCGACGTCGAGCGGGTAAATCGCGACTCCGTCACCGACTTGGAACTTGCTCAGCCAAAAGCCCAAATTAAAGCTGCAGAACACAACAACTTTCTGCAGATTCACACGGATAAGCCAATGCATGGAGTTTTCTATAAAAATATAGAAAACCTTGGCTTATCTGAAAGGCTGACCTTTGCCTTCTTAAGGTGAGCCGGGCTGATGTCTGAGACCGAGGGATTCATAATGGCTTGCCAGGATGGTGTATTTAACATCCTCGTCTATCGTAGTCGTGTCATGGGTATAGAGGTCCCTGATATCAGCTGCAGGGCCTGCCGCAGGACCTGCCGCAGGGCCTGCCGCAGGGCCTGCCGCAGGGCGCCAGAGACTCTTATGCACTTGCTGTCGGCTTGCCCGACATATGCAGTCTCAACCTATATCCAAAAGCACGACGGAGCATTACGAGTGCTTTATTACCATTTAAGGCACTCGTATGGGATAGACGAAACACCAGTGCTGTCTTACGCTCCGGGGGATATTGAGTCCGTTGTGGGAAATGAGAAGTGTCTAATTTATTGGAACTACTCTTTTCCCACCGTTGGGCAAATACAAGCCAACAAGCCTGACGTAGTCCTCCTCTACCATCAACTCAAGACAATGTTTGTCGTGGAGTTCTCGGCTCCCGCGGAGAACAACATTGTCTTGAAGGAGGAGGAAAAACGGACAAAATATCGAGATCTGCTCTTCGAACTCCGCAGAATGTATCCAGACCATACTGTTAAGATAGTGGTACTGATTATAGGAGCCCTCGGTGGAACGAGACACACACTGCTTTCGGAACTTAAGATCATACCGGCATGCCGAAATTCGGTAGAGATCTTAGCCGGCAGAATGCAGAAGGCCGTCATTCTCGGTTCATTACGTCTGCTCAGGGCACACGATTCCCGGACCCAGTAGTCACTTACCCCACGGGTGTGGGGAGTGGCTGCCAGTACTACCAGCTCCCCTCTGTGAGGGTCGGAGCCACAGAGAAGGGTGACTGGTTTTTAACAAAATAATAATAATAATAATAATAATAATAATAATAATAATAATAACCCGTCTGGGTCCGGGTTGTAAAAAGAATAGATCCAGGGTATGTTCCTGCCTGTCGTAAAAGGCGACTAAAGGGAACATCGGCTTCCGAGCCAGAATATGAAAAGTTCACTAAGGAATAAAGGTAATGGCGTGAACGAGATCGCCCGCAACGCTGCAGACGATGTCGCGCCCGGCAGGGGAGCAGACGAGGTAGCCCCGGTCGTCATCCAGCGAAACCCTCGTAGACCCGAAAGGGGGAATGACGGGGTTACCCCCAACCGTTAACGAGCGAAACCCTCGTCGAACTACAATGGAGGAAATACCGAGTCCGTCTCAACCAACAACAGGAGGACGGCCATTAAGAAACAGATGGACCATCGATCAGTATAGGGAATTAATTTGGTGCTACTACTACGCAAACATCGCTAAAAGAGAAGACGGCATTGTGAAAGGGACCTTCGCAGTCTGGCGAGAAAGAAACCCTGATATCTTCCCCAACATGAACACCAACACATTAGCAAATCAGAGAAGATACATAGAATGGCAGGAAAAGATAGCAGCGAACGATCTCAATCGCATTAAGGAGAATGCGCAAAGAACAGCTTCTAGGACACAGCAAGAAGACCAAGAAGAGGATACCCCAGTGCCAGAAAACGAAGAAGAATTGAATGTCACCCCCGAAGGAACAGAGTCTCTGGAACCAAGGAATCAACAAGTGCCAGTAATGGCAGAATTGGAACTACAAATCAGGAATAAGATAGAGGAGGTTAAAGCTAGGGACATTAGAGACCGCAAGAGGCTTAAGAAGATAAGACCTAACGGAAGCACCAGAAATCAAATTAGGGAAGCTAATATAGTCCTCTCCAAAATAACCCGTCACCATGAAAATATATCCATCACCGACATCAACTGCATGATGTATGCCACTGCAGCGGTAATTGCAGGAGAAACTGAAGAACCGACAAACCCACAAAAATCTCAGGGAGAACCTTATTGGAAGAAGAGAATTCAGGGCACCATAGAATCTTACCGGAAAGAAATCGCGATTCTCGAGGAATATAAAAAGGGAGTACCCACGCATCAAGTACTTAAAAAGGCCGAAAGCATACTAAAGAAATACAGATCCAGTGAAGTAAACTTGGTAGAGCAGAACCTGAAGATGAAACTGCAAGCAAAAGCGCAGAGATTAAGGAGATACACCAAAAGAAGTAACCACTACCAACACAACAATTTTGGAGGATGCAGTGACACACGATGAGAATGCTCCGTGGATCGAGCAAGAGCGTAGACAGCACCGAAGGAGTGAAGCCGATGCGTGGTCAGACCTCAGAGTGGACGAAGTTGTGGAGATAATTCAACAGACGCACAACTGGAAAGCCCCTGGACCAGACAGAGTACAAAACTTCTGGCTAAAACAACTTATCGCCCTATATAGCAGATATTCATGAATAAAATAAAATTTGGTAATATATATATATATATATTCGAAGAAGTTTTTTAAAATAACATTTAAATAAAATACATGTTATCATTATTTGATTGATAAAATTGTTATTATCTTTTTTGTTTTTTCTTCTTTTTCCCTAGTTACTTGAGCTTAAGGTGTGACTTATATTTACCCAGCAAGTGAACTGATCGCCACACTACTCCCCCGCTAAGAAAAAGATCAGTCAGTCATTCAATTCGTCAATAGCAAAACGAACTTTCTTAATCAACGGTGGAGTGACATCGCATTTGTCAGATAATAAATATGCTGGTTTAATCCTGTCAATATTTACCGTGACTGCTTTAGTTCCTTTAACAAAAGTAACCAACTTATCTATACGGGACAACACTTTAAAAGGTCCATCATACAGTGGAGTAAAAAATTTTTTAAAACATTCTTTCCGAACGAAAACAAAACTACAATTCGAGATGTCTGGACTGACAAATGATTTGTAATTAACGTGGTGAACAGGTGGAATGAACGTTAAATTATTAAACGAAGTACGTAATTTAGTAATAAAATAAGGAATATCCGGACAAGTATATGATTTAATAAAAAATTCACCAGGTATTCGTAAAATTTGAACAAAAACGAGTTCTGCGGAGGAACATTGCAAATCGTCTTTAGGGATGGTCCTGAGAGCTAATAGTATGATATGAAGTTCATCTACCCAATGTGGTGTAGAAGTCTTAGCTCTCAGAGCAGTTTTAAGAGATTTATTAAACCTTTCAATCATTCCGTTCGAGGATTATGATATGGTGTCGTACGAATTCTATGAAATCCCAGAAATTTTGAAAATTCTTTGAACAGTTTTGATTCAAATTGAACGCCTTGGTCGGTTGTCGCTGTGACAGGGACACCGAATCGACAAACATAATTCTGAAATAACGTACGCGCTACAGTTTCTGCAGTAATATCCTGAAGTGGATAAGCTTCGGGCCATCTAGTAAAACGCTCGATCACAGTAAGAATATAAGAACAACCTTTAGAAGGAGGTAATGGTCCTATTAAATCTATATGTATGTGGTCGAATCGTCCTTTAGGTATATCGAAGTTAGCAATCGGGCTCCTCGTATGTCTTGTCACTTTATTAGTTTGACAGCTAATACAAGTTTTTGCCCAGAGATTACAATCTGAAGTCATTTTAGGCCAAAAATAATTTTTAGAAACTAATGTTCTAGTCGCTTTGATACCAGGGTGAGATAAACCATGAAATATATCAAAAATTGTCCATCTATAAACGATAGGAACATAAGAACGAAGTTTAGGGCGGGAAACGTCACACCAAATAAACTTGTCAGAAAGTGGAATTCTAATTTTCTTTAAATGAAAAGTTCTTTTTGTGTTCGATGAAGTATCTGATAATAAAAATTTAAGGTCAGAATCATCATTCTGAGCTTCGCTCAATAAATTTAAGTCAAAGTTAATATCAACTAGGTTAGACTTTTGGGTAACAATTGGGGAAATGCATTGTTGTAAAGAAGACGTATCATGCTCACGTGATAATGTGTCTGCAACAATGTTATTTTTCCGTTTGATATGTCTGATTTCGCAGGCAAATTGAGCAATGAATTCTAAATGTCTAGTTTGCCTGGGAGATCTTTCAATTTTAGTGAATAATGCTTTGACCAAAGGTTTATGGTCAGTAAAGCAAATAAATGTGCGACCTTCAAGTAAAAATCTGAAATATTTAATCGCTGTAAATAAAGAAAGAAGTTCCTTGTCAAAGGAACTGTATTTTGTCTGTGCCAAGGTAAGCTTTCGTCAGAAGAAGGCTAATGGAGCAAGTACACCTTCGTCATCGCGCTGTTCAAGAACTGCCCCCATAGAGACATTTGAACAATCAACTGTCAGCGAGAAAAACGAGCTATCATCACAACGTGGATGTGCTAAAAAGGTTGCACCAGCTATAGCAGCTTTGGCTTGGGAAAAACTGTCAAGGCAGTCGGTAGGCCAATCATTTATTATTTTAATTTTATCATGCAGTAATCTAGTACAAAGTGCATGTAAAGGAATTAAGATTTCAGCGAAAGAAGGTATGAAACGGTGATAAAAGTTAACCATATTGATGAAACGCTGAAGTTGTTTGACTGTAGTAGGTAAGGGAAAATTATTTATGACATCAATACGTTCAGAAGAAGGTAAAATACCGGCTGAAGAAATATTGTGTCCTAAAAATGTCAAATGACTGACACCTAATATGCATTTTGACGGTTTAATATTTATGCCGTACAATTCTAACCTCTGAAAAACAAGTTTCAAGTGCTCTAAATGTTCCGAACTAGATTTAATTGCAATCAGAATGTCATCTAAATAGACGAAAATAAAGGGTAAACCTACTAAAACTTCGTTCATGAAACATTGGAAAGTTTGACCGGCGTTACGTAAGCCGAAAGGCATACGCCCAAATTCAAACTAACCGAAAGGAGTAGTAATCGCTGTTTTAAAAACGTCACTTTTTGCGACAGGTATTTGGTGATAAGCACGTACCAAATCTATTTTTTAAAAAATAACACAATTATACAACTGCGAGTTAAAGTCATGGAGGTGGGGCAACGGGTATCTGTCAGGAACAGTAATTGAATTTAGACGACGATAGTCTCCACAAGGCCTCCAGTCGCAGCTCTTTTTTTCCACCATATGCAATGGTGAGGATACGGAAGAAGAAGAAGGTACACAAATACCTAATTCTACCATAGAATTGAATTCATCCTGAGCTATCTTGAATTTAATTCCATCCAACCTACGTGGGCGTGAGAAAGGTAAATGACCTTCTGTAACAATATGATGCTCAACGGAATGTTTAATGGGCAAATTGTAATTTGGAGAGCTAATTAAAGTAGGAAATTGTAAAAGTAATGCAGTGAATTCATCTGATATGCTAAATAACTTAAGAGAATGTAACGGACCATTGTTTGAAAATAAATATGTTGGCAAACTAGTCATATTGTCGATTAAACATTTATGTTTCAAATCAACAACTAAACCAAAATGAGCTAAAAAGTCTGCTCCGATAATGGCGATATTAATATCTGCTATATTAAAAACGAAAGGAAATAACCTACGTAAGTTTAAATCAATTTTCAAAAATTTCTTTCCGAAGGTATTTATAACTGAACCATTAGCTGCTGGAGTTCCGTCGTTTCGTTTTTGCTTATTAACAATTCAGATCCTCTTTTAATCCAACAAAAATTTGTACTTATGTTTCGTATCAATTGCGTACTCTTGTAGGGGTCGCCAATTTATAGCAGATATTCATGAATAAAATAAAATTTGGTAATATATATATATATTCGAAGAAGTTTTTTAAAATAACATTTAAATAAAATACATGTTATCATTATTTGATTGATAAAATTGTTATTATCTTTTTTGTTTTTTCTTCTTTTTCCCTAGTTACTTGAGCTTAAGGTGTGACTTATATTTACCCAGCAAGTGAACTGATCGCCACACCCTACATGAAAGCTTAACAACGGCTGTCAATAAAATCATAAGACACCCAGATGAAGCCCCTGAATGGTTAACTGAAGAAAGCACTTTCCTCCTCTATAAAGGCAAGGACACAAAGGACTACCGACCAATAACCTGTCTGCCAACAATATACAAAGTCATCACTGCTGCACTAGCAAATAAAATCTATAGTCACCTGCTAAAGTACGAGATACTCCCAGAGGAACAAAAAAAAGCGTCCAGAGGCTGTAAGGATCAGCTGCTAGTGAGTAAGACTATCACATCGATCGCAAAGAAGCGGCACAGAAACCTCTGCATGGCATGGGTAGATTACAAAAAGGCGTTTGATAGTGTTCCCCACACATGGATTGTTGAATCCCTGAAAAGTTATCGTATATGCCCAACAATAACAGACTTCGTGGAAACCACGATGAAGGGATGGAAAACGGAAATGTGGCTCTACCACTCAAAAGGTCACATAAGAACAGGGAACATGTAAATCAAAAGAGGAATTTTCCAGGGAGACTCGCTTTCACCTTTACTGTTTTGCCTAGCGCTCGCCCCCCTCTCAAACCAACTAAACAAAACGAGACTTGGCTTCGACATCAGTAGTGACAATAGAGTAAACCACCTCTTTTATATGGACGACCTGAAGTTATTTGCTAAGAATGAAGCTCAATTAAAGCAAAAGCTGGACATCGTCAAATCATTCAGTGATGACATTAAGATATAATTTGGCTTAGACAAATGTGCTACAGTGGTCCTCCAGCGGGGTAAACATGTGAAAAGTCAAAATATCGTACTGAATGATCAATCTGCAATACGGAGTATGGATCTGGGGGAAACATACAAGTACCTGGGTGTCGAAGAATGCGCCGGTATCGATAACGACGAAATGAAAAGTAGGATTGTCAGGGAATACTACCGTCGCATTAGGCAAGCTCTTAAGACCGAGCTAAATGCCAAAAACAAAATTGCAGCAGTAAATACTATTGCCGTACCCGTAGTCACCTACAGCTTTGGAATTGTGGATTGGCTTCGAAGCGACATCGTGAAAATGGATAGGAAGACAAGAAAAATCCTAACAATGGGCGGACTCCATCATCCGAAAGCAGATGTGCACAGGTTATACGTTAAGAGGAAAGATGGCGGTCGTGGATTGATAGACCTGGAATCTGCTTATGATTCCTCTATCGTGGGACTGAGCGCGTATATCAGACAGGGGAAGGACAAATTCACTCGAATAGTTAAAGAGTATGATAAAGATAAAAAGTTGTATTCCATCCAGAAGGAAGCGAGTAAAATCCAAGCAGAATACCTGGGTAATGAGACCACTGACGAGGACGCCAAGAAGAAAATTAAAACCAGCATCGAAAAGAGGAAAATAGAAGTACTCTGTTCAAAGCCGATGCACGGACAATTCTTCCGCGACCTCGATCGACCGGCAATGGACAAAATGGCGTCTACGAAGTGGCTGAATGGCTCGGGCCTGAAGGGAGAAACGGAAAGCCTGATAATAGCAGCGCAGGATCAAGCACTAAACACTAGATACCACCAGAGAATGATCTTGAAGCAGCCTGTTGACAGCAAGTGCAGAATGTGCGGAGTGGCAGAAGAACACATCAGTCATGTGGTGGCAGGATGTACTACGTTGGCACCGTGAGAGTACACTCACCGACATAACAGAGTGGCTAGATATCTCCACTGGGTCATGTGCAAGCACTTCGATATACCGGTGCCGCAAATATATTATGAATATACTCCTGAGACGGTTGTCAAAACCAACGACGTCACAATTATGTGGGACATGCCAATTATAACAGACAGAGAAATTCGCGCAAATCGACCAGACATCGTCGTACACAATAAAAAGGAGAAATCTTGTTTGCTGATCGATGTATCCATCCCGAATGACACCAATATAATGCTCAAGGGAACAGAGAAGTTGAGCAAGTACAAAGACCTCCAAATAGAAGTTAGCAGAATGTGGAATGCAAAGACCACAGTCGTGCCAGTAATTGTAGGAGCCCTAGGAACTGTCAAGAAGGGCCATGACCGGAGTCTACAACAACTGCCTGGTCAACCGAGCGCACAAGAAGTGCAGAAGATCGCACTACTGGGAACAGCCCATATCTTAAGGAAAGTCCTGGACTAGCAGTCTCTGTGATCCCTTGTTGGGATCTGGACTCTTAGCTGTCGGAGCGGACATCACCAACGTCGCCTGAGGGCCTAAAAACCTGGAACGGGCTCCAACAGAGCCGAATTTCAATCGCGCGTGAGGAATTCGGTGAATAGTTTCCAGCTACGGCTGAAAAAGTGTGCCGCTGTTAAGTCTATATAATAATAATAATAATAATAATAATAATAATAATAATAATAATATCATCCACCGCAGTCGTTCTTAAATCGCTGAAGAGAAGTCTCACATTATTGAAACTACCAGAAAATACCTACCTGGCGATGCAAAAAGCAGTAGCTCTACAGACTTGCAGTATTGTCAGAAGTTTCCTTAATTGTTCCTCTGAAAAGGAGTAATTCTTGGTGATAACCCGAATTACTTTATCACAATACCCTAAAAAAGGAGAAAGGAAAAAAAATAATAATAATAATAAATACATGTTTCTTGAGTCTTAGACAAAATTAAATTTTTAGGCTTGTACTGTAGGCTCGTACCAAGACTCATACCTATTCTTTCAACTGCATTTAGCATTTTTATCTTTTCTTAAACGCATGTTGCGTAGCATAGAATAATGTCTAACCGTTTATAACTGAATAGGCTTGTTGCATGTGTATATTTTAAATTAATATATATATATATATATATATATATATATATTTATATATATATACATATATATATACATATATACATATACATATATATATATATATATATATATATATATATTTATATAAGGTATCCGTTGGCATCCTACCTAATAACGTTCTCACTTGGCATCCACTAATATACACACTGATATACACAAAATTTATTTAAAGGCTAAGTTAGCATCCTACCTATTTTACGGTTTAATTGGTGTCCTTATGAATATTTTATTCGATGCGTAAAATGACACCCGAATATAAAAATTACAGGTTTAACTGACTTCCGGCGGCGTTGTCAGATATATGCTATGCTGCTTTATCGTATTTGCCTAGAAGAATATTATTACGATCTGCAGTCTGTCGACGTATAAGTAAATAAGGAAATCTCATCCTGTGAGAATACTAATTTATGTCACAATTTAAGTTTCGAAACATGAAGTTCGCATAAAAGTGAATTACTTTTTATTTGCATATAATTGTTATAAAACATATTCTTTATGGGATTTGGCAAACAGTAGAAAAAACAATCTATATGAACTAAAAAGAAAATGTATCTGCAAAGATTGGAAATTAATTTTGTAGATAGTTTTTCTTTTTAGTTCTCACAGATAGTTTTTTCTGCTATTTGTCAATTTATCAAATTTTCTGTACGAGATAGGACAGGGTGCCGTAAAGAAATATTATTCAGAAAAATAAAACTGAATTTGTTAAAATTTTGCTCACTTGCAAAGTGACCCTATAAGGGTAAAGTTGGAGTATCACGTATTTTTAACGTTTATTATTATTTATTTGAGTTCTCTTTTACACAAATTATTATTAATTCTAGATTGTGTTAATATTTTAATGCTTTTCGAATGTATTAGACAATTATAATTTATTCAAAAAATTATATTTTGCTATAAATTTGTAACATTTCCAACTTTTTTAAAATTTGACAATAGTTCAAAGAATACGAATTAATAATTATTTTTTCAATTACACCCCCCATGAGAACTATTGCGCCACAAAATGACCCCATAAGGACAAAAGTAGAGTATCATGTATTTCTAGCATTTATTGTTATTTATTTGCGACTCTTTTTGCAGAAATTATTTTTAATTAGTCTCAAAAATGTTCTTTATTTTAAATATGAGCAGAAAGTCGATGAAAAGTTCAAAATTTCTTAAAACCTGCACAACTCTAGCTCTATTCTGAAGAAAGTTGGCAGTAAACAGGAATAAGTTGCTTAAATAATTTGCAGGTTTCATCATTAGCAAACTCTTAATAAACAAAATTGTGAAACTAAAAAAAGATGGAAATGCTACAAATTTGTAACAAAACGTAATTGCTTAAATAAATTATAATTATTTAAGTAAATTAAAATTGTTTAAACAATTTGAAAAACCTTAAAATATTAAGACAAACTGAAATCTGACTAATTCAAAACTATTTCTATAAAAAAATCTCAAATAAACAATACTCATTCTGAATAATTCTTTCTAAGATTTTGTCCTATCTCTTACAGAAAATAGTATATTGTGTATTTAGGTGTGAAAGCAGTACATTCCCGGACGACGATGCATCGAAGTTCGGGAATGTGCTTTCACACCGAAATACGCATACCATTTTTTCTGAAATCACAATCAATATTATTATAAATTAAGGAATTTGTATTAATGCATAAAATTTCTTCATTAATGAATAACATTTCTTCATTATAATTTAACATTTCTTCATTACATTTTTTCATTACAATCTAACTGCTTACTAATAAATGTAATTTTGATGTATGTGTAAGTGTAAATGTAAGTTTGATTATTTGTCTGCGTGTATTTATTTACTGTCAAAAATATACATAAAAAACCATACGGGAATGTTACTTTCTCGGCCTATGCCGGGAAAGTAACATTCCTGTACGGTTTTGTTGATCGTTGCTTGGCAACGGATCTTTTCCGGTCTGTTTTCTGATAGTTTCTTAGCAACGGACTAAAATACTGGAATTGTGCATTTTTCGATCTGAAATCGCGCCGAAAATGTAGACATTGCCGATCGATTTCAGAAAAAGTACTTTATAAATGAGAGAAGTTACTTTTTTTTGGTAAATTTCCAAGACATATGAATTGCTCATTTAATCATGCGTCGCTCCCTGGCACACTGTATATGTTTTCTTAGAAAATGTAAGGCTCTTACTGAAACGAGAAATTGGAGATTTTTTAATTTTTAAAACATAATAACATTGGAAATATCAACTTTATGAAAAAAATTATCGAACATTTCTTGTTGGAAATCGATAAAAAAATATTTAAAAACATTGTTTCATTGAAAAAATGTAATATTTCCTTTTGTTGTAAGCAAAATTGTTTTAAACAATATCAGACCGGGTTACCGTCTGGTAACATGGATGCTCATAATCAGTAGTGTCTCCAGAACCGATTCCAACAAATAAACTGCGTCCGAAATGTATTCGAAACTCATACGCCCATACTGCCTGCTATATAACTAGACCTCCCAATTTTATAGACCAGTAACAACTTCGTAAAAAAAAATGAAAATCGGCAAAGATACAACGGTGTTTCATTTCTACATAAAAACTTTCAAAAAGTCAAAAACCTAAACCACATTCCATTTTAAAAAAATATAAATGACTAAGTATTAAAATCCAAAAAGGAAGTAACAGGACAAGCTTTACTTGAACACGTTTTATTGAAAATAAAATTATATAAAAAAAAATATTTTTAAGAAATAGTATATTGTGTATTTAGGTGTGAAAGCAATACATTCCCGGACGACGATGCAAATTGTTAGCCGAGGCGCTAGCCGAGGCCAACAAGCATCGAAGTCCGGGAATGTGCTTTCACACCGAAGTACACATACTATTTTTTCTGAAATCTCAATCAATATTATTATAAATTAAGGGAATTTGTATTAATGCATAACATTTCTTCATTACAATCTAACTGCTTACTAATAAATGCAATTTTAATGTGAGTTGGTTTGTCTGCGTGTATTTATTTACTGTCTAAAATGTACATAAAAAACCGTACGGGAATGTTCGAATGTTCGAAAGTAACATTCCCGTACGGTTTTGTTGATCGTTGCTTGACAACGGATCTTTTCCGATCTTTTTTGTAGCAGTTTCTTAGCAACGGACTAAAATACTGGAATTGTGCATTTTTCGATCTGAAATCGCGCCGAAAATGTAGACATTGCCAATCGATTTCAGAAAAAAGCTTTTATTTGAAAAAACTGTACTAAAAAGTAAAAATAATTTTTTTAAATTCATACACCTGGAAACCAAAAACTTTGCGGACGGTCATATAGCACTATTGCATAGTTACTTTGCTCAATTGACCGCCCCCAAAGCTTTTGGTTTCCAGGTGTATGAATTTTAAAAAATTATTTAAACTTTTTAGTACAGTTTTTTCAAATGAAGGCTTTTTCTTAAAAATATTTTTTTTAAATAATTTTATTTTTTAGTTTTTAGTCTACTTATTTTACAGACAGACAGACAAAACCCTTTCATTTAATGTAAATGGCAAGGGAGTCGTGAAGAAAGATAATTTGCCATCCTAGGGCGTCCGCCATATTGGATTTATAATTGCGTTACATAGTTTATCGTATTTTACTCGTCAAACCCTTTCATTTGATTCCATATCAAGGGGGTTGTGAAGAAAAAGACGATCTGCCAGCTTGGGACGTCCGCCATATTGAATTTAGAATGACGTCACATTGTCTATCGTATTTTACTCGTAAAACCT
The DNA here is from genome assembly GCA_936432065.2 of Rutpela maculata. Lineage (NCBI taxonomy): Eukaryota > Metazoa > Arthropoda > Insecta > Coleoptera > Cerambycidae > Rutpela > Rutpela maculata. The sequence continues at coordinate 83,416,031 of OW386292.2, forward strand.
CTTCATTTGATACCCATATCAATAGGGTTGTGACTAAAAAGCCGATCCGCCATCTTGGGACATCCGCCATATTGGATTTAGACCGGTAATGGCTATACTAGTTACATTGTCACCGGACTTATAGAAGTGTGCCAAATTTCAAAGCTCTAGTATAACAAGAACTAGTCGAAATTCAGCTTGCAAGATTTCACCAAACAAACATACATTCATACATAACACATTGCAAGTTAAATAAAAGCTTTTAAAAAAATGAATACAACACAAATATTTAGCATTTATGAAAATGTAAACATACGTATTTCAAACCAAAATAATACAATAATGGTAAAATGAAACAAAAACCGAACATCAACTCTTAAAAGGAAATTTATTTTCTCTGTCTGTATAATCCCAGGATTATGTTATGTGTACTTTGTAGTTCTAACACATTATAGTGTAGGCAAATTAGCATTCTGACTAAATAGTTTACCGAATGAATGGATTTTCACGAAACTTTGTGGATTCTGTTCGTTTTGAAGTCTAGATCAAACTCCAAAAAAAAAAATGGCCGCTAATATTGCCTCGCAATTGTTATAAACAATGATCTTGTTGCTAATTTGTTAACTAGTAAAATTGAGGTAAATTAAAAAAACAAAATGTCTTTTTAGATAATTCTATGAAAAATAACAACTTTTTACTCTCGTAAAATTTTCGAAAAATGCATATTTTCCGAGATATAGCGGTTGAATTTTTCCAAAAAGGATTGAAGGTGGAATAAAAAGTGACGAGAAAAATCCATAAATTCGAGTGAATATATTATTAAACTACAAGACTTTTTTTCCTTTATGACTTTTTCCTAAAGTGCACTCTGTCCAAGTTTCCCGGAAAAAACCGAAAAAAAAGGCCCTTATCGGAAAACGGAAAATATCGTAAACTATGAAATTTAAAAATCTGGAAAAATTAAACGTATAGGTTAATATATTCTTTAAAATTTTGCTCTCTTCTAATTTTTTTGTAACGTACATATTTTCCGAGTTTTCAACAGTTTTTCACTATCAAAATGTATCTAAATTTTTTCATGACACAAAATGCATGTAATCTCTAAAATTGTAATTAATTTATATACATCTAATAGAAAAATATCTAATTTGTGAAGAAAAGAAAGAACGAAAAAATTTCTACTGCAGTCTCGTAAGCAAATATTAAACCACCTTTACCCTTTCAAATAGAAAGACGTAAATTGGACTGTAAGTCGATGAAGTCTAGTACTTATTTTGAACAATAGATAATTATACAATACACACACATCCTTTAAAATATCTGTAGAGAAAATGTTTATGAATTTAAAAAACCAAGCATATGGTTGAAATTAATATATTTCGGAAAGGATTTCTTACAATAGAGGCCTTACCCCACAAGCGTCCATAATAAGACGCAATAAAACTGTCTTTCAGAAATAGCAATCCTTCATTTCAAAAAGACAAGTCAATTAGTTTCAGATACAACCCATTATTGTCTGTTTAACCGAAACTAGAATAACAGACTCCGAAAATGTAAAAAATTCTAAAATTTATCTATACAACTCTCTTAGCTGGTGTATTATACATTAATGATAATTTATATAATCAACACAATAGAAAGTAGCTTAATTGAAAATATTAGGTTCATATATAATTATATAACATATAAAATATGCTATAATTAAAATATACAAAAATATTATTTTTAATTTTTGTCACGTTTGTTAAATTATAAGTATTTTAGTATTTATTTTATTTTGTAATATATCGAAGTTTATGTCGATTTACGTGTATTTTAATATTGAGTAACTGCTATTCTATACTAATAAATTAGAAAAATTATCACATCGCCTGTTATATTACGATTTTACCTATGGACAACCTCTGTTTAATAATAATTAAACAGAGGTTGTCCATTCTTATAATAATAATAAGAAATATGCACGACAACGTACCAGCTGCCTTATTAATTATATACCAAAATAAACGATAATTAATGGACAATAATGAACAAAATAGTTCAGGTCGGTAAGTCTGTTGTTAATTATCAAATGAAATCGCCGAGAATCGCATATACGAAAATGCAATTTTTGTGAGTCAGTCCGTCAATTTCTTTTCAGTATTGAAAGTCACTGCTCATTCTTTGTGCCTGCCTAATGATATGCAAAATCATATATGTAAGTTATATCTGGCTATATATAATTTTGTATCGCAAATTACCAAATATAAGCCACTTTTCGAGCGGCTTTTACACCGTTATTGTAATACATTCTGGCGATTAAGTAAAATGCTAGAATCTCTAAAACGATTATTTTTTGTGTAATTTTATAGCAATGTGTTCCAGATCTTTTTATAATACATACACGTAACAACTATTAAGTTAATATCTTAAACCGTCCCACAGGAAACGTGCGTACAAAAAATACAGACAGACCGATAGATACAATTTCTTTTTGCCCTCAAATTTAAAATCTCGATATTTCATGACATCTAAACCGATTTCAACAAAAAAAAAATTGAAGTTTTTTTTTACGATTACTATACTTCCAATCCACTATTTGGATGTGGAAGTAAAATTTACGACTCAAATCATCCAATGTCCCAAATTGGGATACAAATTGTGCGAAAATTATTAAGTAATTATAAATACTGATTTAATGAAGCTAAAATATTATGACATGAGGGTTTATTGATACATCTGAAAGAGTATTTTAAATAAAAAGAAACATTTCTTATTATAAAAACACAATTTGTAATGTTAAATGTTAATAAAATTGAACATGCCTCAAGTTTAACAACAGGTATTTTTCTTTATAGTGTAAAATATTATAAAAAAATCTGAGGCCTTGGCTTCTAGTAGGTATACTTATTCACCAAAACTACACTAACATTTTTCTTTGTATGTCTTACAAAACATTTTTTGTAATAAATATAAAATGTTTTTTTCCATGAGATTATTTTAAGGGTAACTAAATGAACTATATTTCACAATAGAAATATGAAACATTTCATTTCTTGTTTCTTATTTATAACAAATTCGGATAAAAACATACATTATTTTTAACGAAAATATATGCCATTTGATTTATTACTTCCACATCCACGTAGTGGAGTGGAAAGATGTACAGGGTGCGCCACTTAAAACTGCCCATACTTGTAACTTTTTTATTTTTAAGGCGATGACCTTGTTGGGCACATCAAATTGTAGACAGTTTTAAAGCCTTAAACACGCATACAGAGTGATTTAAAAAAAAATTGAAAAAATTGTTAAGAAAGGAAACTTAATTTCTTTGAATATTTTTTTACCTCACCTTGTACATGAAATGTGTTAATGTTTTCTTATAAAGGTTTTAATTAGCTTCAATTTATGTTAATAATAAAGTTTTAAGAATAAAAATTCCTATTATTTAGTACATTTTAATAGTTTGTTTTTAAAAATATTTATTTCTTTTGTTTCTTGTTGCTGTTTTGTTACGTTGAGGATTTTTTGTGATGTGTCTTTTACAAATAAAGCATAAAATTATTATTTACATTTTTCAGATATTTAAAAAAAATTAGGAGTCGGAAGGAGTGTTTTTAATTTCTTTCTCTAAAACCAAAAAGAATTTCGGATATGACGTAATAAACATAACATAAATTGAAGCTAATTAAAACTTTTATAAGAAAACATTGACGCAGTTCATGTACGGGATGAGGTAAACAAATATTCAAGGAAATTAAGTTTTCTTTCTTAACAATTATTTTAATTTTTTTTAAATCACTCTGTACACATGTTTAAATGCCTTAAAACTATCTACAATTTGATATGCCCAACATGTTCGTAGTTTAAAAAATAAGAAAGTTGCAAGCCTGGGGAGTTTTAAGTGGCGCACCCTGTATAGTAATCTTAAAAAAAATTTCAAAATGTTTTTTGTTGAAATAATAAATGTCATAAAACGTCGAGATTTTAAATTTAAGAGAGAAAAAATTCTGTCTTCAAATTTGGTACACATATGTTCCATGACGAGATCTGGTACTAGATTATGTCTTGCGCTAATTCCAGTGAAGGGTTGTGAGTTAAATAGGGTAAATAGGGAAAAACAATAAAGCAAGCTAATAACAGTCCAGAAACATAATTTTTAAAATCTTCTATTTAACTTCATTTTAAAAGCTTTGTACGGTAGTTAGTATGTTTGGGTCAAATCGTGCAACCAAAATGGGTCCTGGAGGTATTGTTTAATAGTGGATTCGGCGGCGCCCGGAGAGATTCGAATATGGATTCGGCAGCGCCTGAAAATTGCCTTGGTATTCGACATGGTCCGGAAGTCACCTTGGTGTTTAGCCGTTCTCGAATATGGATTATGCAGCGCTCGAATATAGATTCGGCGGCGTTCTAATTTGGATTTGGCAGCGCCCGGAAGTTACTTTGAAATTCGGCAGCGCCCAAAAATGGATTCAGCGGCATCCTAATATCGATTCGGCAGCGCCCAGAAATTACCTTGGTATTCAGGCGCGCCCGGATATGGATTTGGCACTATCTTAATATGAATACGGAAACGCCCGGAATTTGCCTTCGTATTCGGCAGCGTCCGGAGGTTTGGCTAGCATTCGGCAACGCCCTTTTATTAAAATTCTGTGACTAATTATTTCCACATACTAGAGTGCAAATATGGTCAAGATGTTTTCCTTTAAAGAGACTTGGATGGGAAATCTGGATGTGGAAATATTGATTCCTTAGGCAGCGGTTTTATTCCAAAAGCTACAACAAAATTTGAATAAATTATTTTATCACAACTCAATTGAGAGTAATACTCCAATTTCGATTTTCATAAAAAAAGTAATCTTTTAACAAATAGCCACAACTTTGACAATTTTTATTGTAGAAGAACCGGAATGTATTAAATTGAATTACCTTTCAACGTTGTAATAACCAATTTCAGACCCTTCGGTTTTTAAGTTATTCACGAAAAATACGTGTAGAAATTTGACATTTAGAAAGGGACGAAAAAACACAAAACCTTAAAAAAATAATATCTCGAACAATCTTTGAACGGGACTAATCTGAAATTTAAGGTAAAGTTAATTTCTTATGTTTCAAGTCGTACAAATAACAGTTTTTGACATAATTCGTAATTTTCAAGATATTTCCAGAAACCCATTTTTTAACGAATTGCTAGATACAACGAATCAAAAATTTACATTCAAACTATACAAATTGCGCGGAAATATTAACAAAATTGTATGACTTTTATATCAACTTTATTATTCTAATTATAACATGTTGTTTGAGTGACCTATAATAATTAATATCATGAGAGAAATAGAAGTAAAAATTGTTGAATTACTTAAACACTATCAACGAAAAAACTAGCTCGAATTAAAACTAAAATATACTTTACGTGCAATATGTACATACAATATGTTTACTTAAAGTATACTGCAATTAAATTTTAATTTTATTTATATAAATATATACTTTGGACAAAACTTTGTTAGTTTAGATGAATTATAGTTTTACAGATATCTATGAACTTACATTTAGAATCACGAGGTTGTAGATGCTCCAAACTGATTAATTTTGAAGCACAGTGGCAAGTGTAAAGTAAAAAATATATTATAATTTAAGCTATCAAACTTTGTCGTATAATTTTTTCCATCTTGTTAGTTTCAGTTCGACAGCTTTATCTTTAACGGTGTCTTAGTAACTCTACAACTCTTTCAACCATGCATTTCTCTGCAAGAGGTTGTTCTTGGGTCACCTACTATACTTTTCTTAAACAGAATCCAATAAGAAATCCAAAAATTTAAACAAAACGAATTAAAATAATCTCCAACATACACTAGTTCACAAGTTCAAAGACGTTAATTCTTGATAAAGCTTGTAAAAATGTGAGTGAGGGCACATTGGATTCGGAATGACGTCTAGAAAAATGTGCAAAACTTTCAAACCCGCATATAAACAATTGCAAAAGTTATAAACAAATTAAGATTGAAGAAATAACGAGCTTCGTTTTTTGAAAATAACTCGAAAACCGTTAATATTTAAGAAACTTAAAAAAAGATTCTTGAAGAGGAAGAAATTTCCAATAGAAAAGTCAGAACTCCCGGTATTCTATCTCTATTATTAATAATTTTAATTTAATGTTGAAAATACCGCTTCGTGCGGCAAACGCTAAGCCGTTACGAAACCGGCCGTAATAAGTAAAAATATTTTTTTATGTATTAAATATTAATTTAAAAATTTTAAAAAACTATGGTATTATTCAGACATTTAAAGAAAAAAAAATCCAGATTTTTCATAAAATGAGCCCATTTGTTAATTAACAATTTTTTTTAGAGCTTACGTTTATATTTCAAGTCGGATAATTGTTAAGCAAAAGCCACTAAAATTATTACCTTTCCTTTAGACCTTATATCAACTATACTGTACGAGATTATGACATTGCGATATTTTTAATTGTTATAGTCTATTAGTTATTAATTATTTAAGATAACAAAAAATAAGAAATTTAAAAAAAAAAAGGTTGACATTTTTTTTATTAATTTTAATTATTATTACTGTTTTATATTCAAAAATAACATAAGATTATATAAACTTTAAATTTTTAGTGTTATTTGTTTAAACAAATTTTATAAACAAATAGATAAATTACTTATTTTTGAAAAACATTTTTTGCCATTGTATTTGTTATAAAATATTATGAATTAAAAAAAAATTTTTTCTTAAAAACATTTTTTAATTGTTTATAATAATTTTTTTCCTTTTTTCATTATTTAAACAAGTTATTAAGTAAAAATTTTAGTCTTAAAACCTATTATTTGCAATTCTCTACAAGGTGGAATTTTTTTGTTGTTGTTAATTTATTTGTTTATTTAATAAATAATTTGTTATTAACAACTTCCGAATGTGTTTATATTTTTTTAGATAGAAAAAAAAATTTAAAAAAAAAACAACCGTATACATAAACACATAAAAAAGAAAAAAATGTTAATATTTCTTATAGAATTTTAAATTTTAAATATTAAAAATGTTTTTTGACATATTTATGTATACGGTTGTTCTGGTTATTTTTTTCTATCTAAAAAAATATAAACACATTAGGCGATTGTTAATTAGAAATTGTTTATTAAATAAACAAATTAATTAATAACAAAAATTCCACCTTGTAGAGAATTGCAAATAAAAAATTTTAACAATATTTTTTTTCTTAATAATTTGTTCAAATGAAGAAAAACGAGAAAAAATAATTAAAAAAAATGTTTTAAGAAATTTTTTTTTTCAAAAATACGTAATTTATCTATTTCTTGATAAAATTTGTTTAAACAATTAGCACTAAAAATTTAAAGTTTATATAATTTTATAGTATGTTTGAATATAAAAACAGTAATAATAATAATTTTAAAATTAATAAAAAAAAATTTTCAACCTCTATTTAATTTCTTAGTTTCTTGTTAGCTTAAATAATTAATGACTAATAGACTGTAACAATTAAAAACATCGCAATGTCATAATCTCATAAAATATAGTTGACATAAGGTCCTCACGAAGCGAAATAATTTTAGTGGCTTTTGTTTATATTTTCCGACTTGAAACATAAACGTATACTCAAAAAAAAAAAATTGTTAATTAACAACGAGCTCATTTTATGAAAAATCGGTAAAAAAATTTTTTCCAACGGGATATTTTTCCTTTAAGTGTCTAAATAATAACGCAATGAAAAAAAAAATATATTAATACTTGACAATATAAAAAAATTGTTTTGCTTCTTACGACCGGTTTCAAAGTATCGTAACGGTTTAGCGTTCGCCGTGCGAAGCCCCATTTTCAACATTAAATTAAAGTTATTAATAGTAGAGATAGAGTTCCAGAAGTCCAGACTTTTTTATTGGAAATTTCTTCCTCTTTAAGAACCTCTTTTTTTTAATTTCTCAATTATTAATAGTTTTCGAGTTATTTGCAAAAAACGAAACTCGTCATTTTTTTCAATCTTAATTTGTTTATAACTTTTTCACATTTTTCTAGACGTCATTCCGAATCCAATGAGCCCTCACTTATATTTTTACAAGCTTCAAGAATTAACACGTGTTTGAACTTGTGAATTAGACTAAATAAGATTCTTTTACATTAACATAATTTTGTAGTTTACCACGTATCTAAAATATTTTTGCTAATAACTTTTCTCTTACTTCTGTAGTTTAATTAAACTACAGAACACTATTTTACTTATAGCCTTGCTGAACCATCCTTAACAAAAGTTGTTTACAATCAAGAGGTACAAATTCCGTCCTCATTTTAACAGTTACACGAATTGTCTCCACTAAGTTTACTTTTCTTAGTAGTAATATATTCGAGCAAACTAAAACATCTGGATCAACATGTGGTATATAATAACCTACTTCCACGGTGTTGCCAGCTGACTAGATGCCATCTAAACCGCTTCTGTGGTCAGCAGGTATTCAAAATGAATATTTTTCGAGCGACAGGCACGGCAGCTAGTAACAAACCGCTGAACTAAAATATTCACTAGGGTGTTAGAATGGGTCACTTGACCTCCAACTTAAAATAAGTTTTAATGGCATAATACGACATCTACGATGCCCCTGCGTTAATATCTCTAGCAGGTCAGATGGCATCCGAATACCGGATGCCATCTGACTCGTGGATGCCAACTGAACCTAAAATTTTACATTGTGGGATGCCAACGAATACCTTACATAAATATATATATATATATATATATATATATATATATATATATATATATATATATATATATATATATATATATATATATATATTTATATAAGGTAACCGTTGGCATCCTACCTAATAACGTTCTCACTTGGCATCCACTAATATACACGCTGATATACACAAAATTTATTTAAAGGCTAAGTTAGCATCCTACCTATTTTACGGTTTAATTGGTGTCCTTATGAATATTTTAATCGATGCGTAAAATGACACCCGAATATAAAAATTACAGGTTTAACTGACTTCCGGCGGCGTTGTCAGATGTATGCTATACTGCTTTATCGTAATTGCCTAGAAGAATATTATTACAATCTGCAGTCTGTCGACGTATAAGTAAATAAGGAAATCTCATCCTGTGAGAATACTAATTTATGTCACAATTTAAGTTTTGAAACATGAAGTTCGCGTAAAAGTGAATTACTTTTTATTTGCTTATAATTGTTATAAAACATATTCTTTATGGGATTTGGCAAACAGTAGAAAAAACAATCTGTATGAACTAAAAAGAAAGTCTATCTGCAAAGATTGGAAATTAATTTTGTAGATAGTTTTTCTTTTTAGTTCTCATAGATAGTTTTTTTCTGCTATTTGTCAATTTATCAAATTTTCTGTACGAGATAGGACAGGGTGCCGTAAAGAAATATTATTCAGAAAAATAAAACTGAATTTGTTAAAATTTTGCTCACTTGCAAAGTGACCCTATAAGGGTAAAGTTGGAGTATCACGTATTTTTAACGTTTATTATTATTTATTTGAGTTCTCTTTTACACAAATTATTATTAATTAATCACCTTCTAGATTGTGTTAATATTTTAATGCTTTTCAAATATATTAGACAATTATAATTTATTCAGAAAATTATATTTTGCTATAAATTTGTAACATTTCCAACTTTTTTTAAATTTCACAATAGTTCAAAGAATACGAATTAATAATTATTTTTTCAATTACACCCCCCATGAGAACTATTGGGCCTCAAAATGACCCCATAAGGACAAAAGTAGAGTATCATGTATTTCTAGCATTTATTGTTATTTATTTGCGACTCTTTTTGCAGAAATTATTTTTAATTAGGCTCAAAAATGTTCTTTATTTTAAATATGAGCAGAAAGTCGATGAAAAGTTCAAAATTTCTTAAAACCTGCACACTCTAGCTCTATTCTGAAGAAAGTTGGCAATAAACAGGAATAAGTTGCTTAAATAATTTGCAGGTTTCATTAGCAAACTCTTAATAAATAAAATTGTGAAACTAAAAAAAGGTGGAAATGCTACAAATTTGTAACAAAACGTAATTGCTTAAATAAATTATAATTATTTAAGTAAATTAAAATTGTTTAAACAATTTGAAAAACCTTAAAATATTAAGACAAACTGAGATCTGACTAATTCAAACTATTTCTATAAAAAAATCTCAAATAAACAATACTCATTCTGAATAATTCTTTCTAAGATTTTGTCCTATCTCTTACAGAAAATAGTATATTGTGTATTGGTGTGAAAGCAGTACATTCCCGGACGACGATGCATCGAAGTTCGGGAATGTGCTTTCACACCGAAATACGCATACTATTTTTTCTGAAATCACAATCAATATTATTATAAATTAAGGAATTTGTATTAATGCATAAAATTTCTTCATTAATGAAAAACATTTCTTCATTATAATCTAACATTTCTTCATTACATTTCTTCATTACAATCTAACTGCTTACTAATAAGTGTAATTTTGATGTATGTGTAAGTGTAAATGTAAGTTTGATTGTTTGTCTGCGTGTATTTATTTACTGTCAAAAATATACGTAAAAAACCATACGGGAATGTTACCCGGCCTATGCGGGGAAAGTAACATTCCCGTACGGTTTTGTTGATCGTTGCTTGGCAACGGATCTTTTCCGGTCTGTTTTCTGATAGTTTCTTAGCAACGGACTAAAATACTGGAATTGTGCATTCGATCTGAAATCGCGCCGAAAATGTAGACATTGCAGATCGATTTCAGAAAAAGTACTTTATAAATGAGAGAAATTACTTTTTTTTGGTAAATTTCCAAGACATATGAATTGCTCATTTAATCATGCATCGCTCCCTGGCACACTGTATATGCTCTCTTAGAAAATGTAAGGCTCTTACTGAAACGAGAAATTGGAGATTTTTTAATTTTTAAAACATAATAACATTGAAAATATCAACTTGAAAACGTTTTTATTGAAAATAAAATTATATAAAAAAAATATTTTTAAGAAAAAGCTTTTATTTGAAAAAACTGTACTAAAAAGTAAAAATAAATTTTTTAAATTCATACACCTGGAAACCAAAAACTTTGCGGACGGTCATATAGCACTATTGCATAGTTACTTTGCTCAAAGCTTTTGGTTTCCAGGTGTATGAATTTTAAAAAAATATTTAAACTTTTTAGTACAGTTTTTTCAAATGAAGGCTTTTTCTTAAAAATATTTTTTTTATATAATTTTATTTTTTACTTTTTAGTCTACTTATTTTACAGACAGACAGACAAAACCCTTTCATTTGATACAAATGGCAAGGGAGTCGTGAAGAAAGATAATTTGCCATCCTAGGGCGTCCGCCATATTGGATTTATAATGGCGTTACATAGTTTATCGTATTTTACTCGTCAAACCCTTTCATTTGATTCCATATCAAGGCGGTTGTGAAGAAAAAGGCGATCTGCCAGCTTGGGACGTCCGCCATATTGAATTTAGAATGACGTCACATTGTCTATCGTATTTTACTCGTAAAACCCCTTCATTTGATACCCATATCAATAGGGTTGTGACTAAAAAGCCGATCCGCCATCTTGGGACGTCCGCCATATTGGATTTAGACCGATAATGGCTATACTATGTTACATTGTCACCGGACTTATACACGTGTGCCAAATTTCAAAGCTCTAGTATAATAAGAACTAGTCGAAATTCAGCTTGCAAGATTTCACCAAACAAACATACATTCATACATAACACATTGCAAGTTAAATAAAAGCTTTTAAAAAAATGAATACAACACAAATATTTAGCATTTGTGAAAATGTAAACATACGTATTTCAAACCAAAATAATACAATAATGGTAAAATGAAACAAAAACCGAACATCAACTCTTAAAAGGAAATTTATTTTCTCTGTCTATATAATCCCAGGATTATGTTATGTGTACTTTGTAGTTCTAACACATTATAGTGTAGGCAAATTAGCATTATGACTAAATAGTTTATCGAATGAATTGATTTTCACGAAACTTTGTGGATTCTGTTCGTTTTGAAGTCTAGATCAAACTCCAAAAAAAAAAATGGCCGCTAATATTGCCTCGCAATTGTTATAAACAATGATCTTGTTGCTAATTTGTTAACTAGTAAAATTGAGGTAAATTAAAAAAACAAAATGTCTTTTTAGATAATTTTATGAAAAATAACAACTTTTTACTCTCGTAAAATTTTCGAAAAATGCATATTTTCGGTTGAATTTTTCCAAAAAGGGTTGAAGGTGGAATAAAAAGTGACGAGAAAAATCCATAAATTCGAGTGAATATATTATTAAACTACAAGACTTTTTTTCCTTTATGACTTTTTCCTAAAGTGCACTCTGTCCAAGTTTCCTGGAAAAAACCGAAAAAAAAGGCCCTTATCGGAAAACGGAAAATATCGTAAACTATGAAATTTAAAAATCTGGAAAAATTCAAACGTATAGGTTAATACATTCTTTAAAATTTTGCTCTCTTCTAATTTTTTTGTAACGTACATATTTTCCGAGTTTTCAACAGTTTTTCACTATCAAAATGTATCTAAATTTTTTTCATGACACAAAATGCATGTAATCTCTAAAATTGTAATTAATTTATATATATTTAATAGAAAAATATCTAATTTGTGAAGAAAAGAAAGAACGAAAAAATTTCTACTGCTGTCTCGTAAGCAAATATTAAACCACCTTTACCCTTTCAAATAGAAAGACGTAAATTGGACTGTAAGTCGATGAAGTCTACTTATTTTGAACAATAGATAATTACACAATACACATCTTTTAAAATATCTGTAGAGAAAATGTTTATGAATTTAAAAAACCAAACATATGGTTGAAATTAATATATTTCGGAAAGGGTTTGTTACAATAGAGGCCTTAACCCACAAGCGTCCATAATACAACCCATTATTGTCTGTTTAACCGAAACTAGAATTACAGACTCCGAAACTGTAAAAAATTACCAAATATAAGCCACTTTTCGAGCAGCTTTTACACCGTTATTGTAATACATTTTGGCGATTAAGTAAAATGCTAGAATATCTAAAACGATTATTTTATGTGTAATTTTTTAGCAATGTGTTCCAGATCTTTTTATAATACATACACGTAACAACTATTAAGTTAATATCTTAAGCCGTCCCACAGGAAACGTGCGTACAAAAAATACAGACAGACCGATAGATACAATTTTTTTTTGCCCTCAAATTTAAAATCTCGATATTTCATGACATTCTAAACCGATTTCAACAAAAAAAAAATTGAAGATTTTTTTACGATTACTACACAATTTGTAATGTTAAATGTTAATAAAATTGAACATGCCTCAAGTTTAACAACAGGTAGTTTTCTTTATAGTAGTGTAAAATATTATAAAAAATCTGAGGCCTTGGCTTCTAGTAGGTATACTTATTCACCAAAACTACACTAACATTTTTCTTTGTATGTCTTACAAAACATTTTTTGTAATAAATATAAAATGTTTTTTTCCATGATTTTATTTTAAGGATAACTAAATTAACTATATTTCACAATAGAAATATGAAACATTTCATTTCTTGTTTCTTATTTATAACAAATTCGATAAAAACATACATTATTTTTAATGAAAATATATGCCATTTGATTTATTACTTCCACATCCACGTAGTGGAGTGGAAAGATGTACAGGGTGCGCCACTTAAAACTGCCCATACTTGCAACTTTTTTATTTTTAAAGCGATGACCTTGTTAGGCATATCAAATTGTAGGCATTTTTAAACACGAATACAGAGTGATTTAAAAAAAAATTGAAACAATTGTTAAGAAAGGAAACTTAATTTCTTTGAATATTTTTTTACCTCAACTTGTACATGAAATGTGTTAATGTTTTCTTATAAAGATTTTACTTAGCTTCAATTTATGTTAAAAAAAAAGTTTTAAGAATAAAAATTCCTATTATTTAGTACATTTTAAGAGTTTGTTTTTAAAAATATTTATTTCTTTTGTTTCTTGTTGCTGTTTTGTTACGTTGAGGATTTTTTGTGATATGTCTTTTACAAATAAAGCATAAAATTATTATTTACATTTTTTCAGTTATTTTAAAAAAATCGGGAGTCGGAAGGAGTGTTTTTAATTTCTTTCTCTAAAACCAAAAAGAATTTCGGATATGACGTAATAAACATAACATAAATTGAAGCTAATTAAAACTTTTATAAGAAAACATTGACGCAGTTCATGTACAGGATGAGGTAAACAAATATTCAAGGAAATTAAGTTTTCTTTCTTAACAATTATTTTATTTTTTTTAAAATCACTCTGTACACATGTTTAAATGCCTTAAAATTATCTACAATTTGATATGCCCAACATGGTCGTAGTTTAAAAAATAAGAAAGTTGCAAGCCTGGGGAGTTTTAAGTGGCCCACCCTGTATAGTAATCTTAAAAAAAAATTCAAAATGTTTTTTGCTGAAATAATAAATGTCATAAAACGTCGAGATTTTAAATTTAAGAGAGAAAAAAATTCTGTCTGTGTCGGTCTGTAACTTTTTTGTGCGCACGTTTTCTTCGCAACGGTCGTCTAAGATACTGTCTTCAAATTTGGCACACATATGTTCCATGACGAGATCTGGTACTAAATTATGTCTTGCGCTAATTCCGGTGAAGGGTTGTGAGTTAAATAGGGTAAATAGGGAAAAACAATAAAGCAAGCTAATAACAGTCCAGAAACTTAATTTTTAAAATCTTCTATTTAACTTCATTTTAAAAGCTTTGTACGGTAGTTAGTATGTTTGGGTCAAATCGTGCAACCAAAATGGATCCTGGAGGTATTGTTTAATAGTGGATTCGGCGGCGACCGGAAAGATTCGAATATGGATTCGGCAGCGCCTGAAAATTGCCTTGGTATTCGACATGGTCCGGAAGTCACCTTGGTGTTTAGCCGTTCCCGAATATGGATTATGCAGCGCTCGATTATAGATTCGGCGGCGTTCTAATTTGGATTTGGCGGCGCCCGGAAGTTACTTTGGAATTCGGCAGCGCCCAAAAATGGATTCAGCGGCATCCTAATATCGATTTGGCAGCGCCCAGAAATTACCTTGGTATTCATGCGCGCCCGGACATGGATTTGGCACTATCTTAATATGGATACGGAAACGCCCGGAATTTGCCTTCGTATTCGGCAGCGTCCGGAAGTTCTGGAGGTTTGGCTAGCATTCGGCAACGCCCTTTTATTAAAATTCTGTGACCAATTATTTCCACATACTAGAGTGCAAATATGGTCAAGATGTTTTCCTTTAAAGAGACTTGGATGGGAAATCTGGATGTGGAAATATTGATTCCTTAGGCAGCGGTTTTATTCCAAAAGCTACAACAAATTTTGAATGATTTATTTTATCACAACTCAATTGAGAGTAATACTCCAATTTCGATTTTCATAAAAAAAGTAATCTTTTAACAAATAGCCATAACTTTGACAATTTTTATTGTAGAAGAACCGGAATGTATTAAATTGAATTACCTTTCAACGTTGTAATAACCAATTTCAGACCCTTCGGTTTTTAAGTTATTCACGAAAAATACGTGTTGAAATTTGACATTTAGAAAGGGACGAAAAAACACAAAACCTTAAAAAAATAATATCTCGAAAAATCTTTGAACGGGACTAATCTGAAATTTAAGGTAAAGTTAATTTCTTATGTTTCAAGTCGTACAAATAACAGTTTTTGACACAATTCGTAATTTTCAAGATATTTCCAGAAACCTATTTTTTAACGAATTGCTAGATACAACGAATCAAAAATCACGGTCATTTACATTCAAACTATACAAATTGCGCGGAGATATTAACAAAATTGTATGACTTTTATATCAACTTTATTATTCTAATTATAACATGTTGTTTGAGTGACCTATAATAATTAATATCATGAGAGAAATAGAAGTAAAAATTGTTGAATTACTTAAACACTATCAACGAAAAAACTAGCTCGAATTAAAACTAAAATATACTTTACGTGCAATATGTACAATATGTTTACTTAAAGTAAACTGCAATTAAATTTTAATTTTATTTATATAAATATATACTTTGGAAAAAACTTTGTTAGTTTAGATGAATTATAGTTTTACAGATATTTATGAACTTACATTTAAAATCACGAGGTGTAGATGCTCCAAACTGATTAATTTTGAAGCACAGTGGCAAGTGTAAAGTAAAAAATATATTATAATTTAAGCTATCAAACTTTATCGTATAATTTTTTCCATCTTGTTAGTTTCAATTCGACAGCTTTATCTTTAACGGTGTCTTAGTAACTCTACAACTCTTTCAACCATGCATTTCTCTACAAGAGGTTGTTCTTGGGTCACCTACTATACTTTTCTTAAATAGAATCCAATAAGAAATCCAAAAATTTAAACAAAACGAATTAAAATAATCTCCAACATACACTAGTTCACAAGTTCAAAGACGTGTTAATTCTTGATAAAGCTTGTAAAAATGTGAGTGAGGGCACATTGGATTCGGAATGACGTCTAGAAAAATGTGCAAAACTTTCAAACCCGCATATAAACAATTGCAAAAGTTATAAACAAATTAAGATTGAAGAAATAACGAGCTTCGTTTTTTGAAAATAACTCGAAAACCATTAATATTTAAGAAATTAAAAAAAAAGATTCTTGAAGAGGAAGAAATTTCCAATAGAAAAGTCAGAACTCCCGGTATTCTGTCTCTATTATTAATAATTTTAATTTAATGTTGAAAATAAGGCTTCGTGCGGCAAACGCTAAGCCGTTACGAAACCGGCCGTAATAAGTAAAAATATTTTTTTATGTATTAAATATTAATTTAAAAATTTTAAAAAACTATGGTATTATTCAGACATTTAAAGAAAAAAAAAATCCAGATTTTTCATAAAAATGAGCCTATTGTTAATTAACAATTTTTTTTAGAGCTTACGTTTATATTTCAAGTCGGATAATTGTTAAGCAAAAGCCACTAAAATTATTACGTTTCCTTTAGACCTTATATCAACTATACTGTACGAGATTATGACATTGCGATATTTTTAATTATTATAGTCTATTAGATATTAATTATTTAAGATAACAAAATATTAAAAAATTTTAAAAAAAGGTTGACATTTTTTTTATTAATTTTAATTATTATTACTGGTTTTATATTCAAAAATAACATAAGATTACATAAACTTTAAATTTTTAGTGTTATTTGTTTAAACAAATTTTATAAACAAATAGATAAATTACTTATTTTTGAAAAACATTTTTTGCCATTTTATTTGTTATAAAATATTATGAATTAAAAAAAAAAATTTCTTAAAAACATTTTTTAATTGTTTATAATCATTTTTTTTCCTTTCTTCATTATTTAAACAAGTTATTAAGTAAAAATTTTAGTCTTAAAACCTTTTATTTGCAATTCTCTACGAGGTGGATTTTTTTTTGTTGTTAATTTATTTGTTTATTTAATAAATAATTTGTTATTAACAACCTCCGAATGTGTTTATATTTTTTTAGATAGAAAAAAAATTAAAAAAAAAACAACCGTATACATAAACACATAAAAAAAATGTTAATATTTCTTATAGAATTTTAAATTTTAAATATTAAAAATGTTTTTTGACATATTTATGTATACGGTTGTTCTGGTTATTTTTTTCTATCTAAAAAAATATAAACACATTCGGCGATTGTTAATTAGAAATTATTTATTAAATAAACAAATTAATTAATAACAAAAATTCCACCTTGTAGAGAATTGCAAATAAAAAATTTTAAGAATATTTTTTTTCTTAATAATTTGTTCAAATGAAGAAAAACGAGAAAAAATAATTATAAACAATTAAAAAAATGTTTTAAGAAAAAATTTTTTTTTCAAAAATACTTAATTTATCTATTTCTTTATAAAATTTGTTTAAACAAATAGCACTAAAAATCTAAAGTTTATATAATTTTATAGTATTTTTGAATATAAAAACAGTAATAATAATAATTTTAAAATTAATAAAAAAAAAATTTCAACCTCTATTTAATTTCTTAGTTTCTTGTTAGCTTAAATAATTAATAACTAATAGACTGTAACAATTAAAAACATCGCAATGTCATAATCTCATAAAATATAGTTGACATAAGGTCCTCACGAAGCGAAATAATTTTAGTGGCTTTTGATTAACAATTTTCCGACTTGAAACATAAATGTAAAGTCAAAAAAAAAAATTGTTAATTAACAACGAGCTCATTTTATGAAAAATCGGTAAAAAAAATTTTTCCAACGGGATATTGTTCCTTTAAGTGTCTAAATAATAATGCAATTTTAAAAAAAATTATATTAATACTTGACAATATAAAAAATTGTTTTGCTTCTTACGATCGGTTTCAGAGTATCATAACGGTTTAGCGTTCGCCGTGCGAAGCCCCATTTTCAACATTAAATTAAAGTTATTAATAGTAGAGATAGAGTTCCAGAAGTCCAGACTTTTTTATTGGAAATTTTTTCCACTTTAAGAACCTCTTTTTTTTAATTTCTCAATTATTAATAGTTTTCGAGTTATTTGCAAAAAACGAAACTCGTCATTTTTTTCAATCTTAATTTGTTTATAACTTTTGCACATTTTTCTAGACGTCATTCCGAATCCAATGAGCCCTCACTTATATTTTTACAAGCTTTATCAAGAATTAACACGTGTTTGAACTTGTGAATTAGACTAAATAAGATTCTTTTATATTAACATAATTTTGTAGTTTATCACGTATCTAAAATATTTTTGCTAATAACTTTTCTCTTACTTCTGTAGTTTAATTAAATTACAGAACACTATTTTACTTATAGCCTTAACAAAAACCATCCTTAACAAAAGTTGTTTACAATCAAGAGGTACAAATTCCGTCCTCATTTTAATAGTTACACGAATTGTCTCCACTAAGTTTATTTTTCCTAGTAGTAATATATTCGAACAAACTAAAACATCTGGATCAACATGTGGTATATAATAACCTACTTCCACGGTGTTGCCAGCTGACTAGATGCCATCTAAACCGCTTCTGTGGTCAGCAGGTATTCAAAATGAATATTTTTCGAGCGACAGGCACGGCAGCTAGTAACAAACCGCTGAACTAAAATATTCACTAGGGTGTTAAAATGGGTCACTTGACCTCCAACTTAAAATAAGTTTTAATGGCATAATAAGACATCTACGATGCCCCTGCGTTAATATCTCAAGCAGGTCAGATGGCATCCGAATACCGGATGCCATCTGACTCGTGGATGCCAACCGAACCTAAAATTTTACATTGTGGGATGCCAACTAATACCTTATATATATATATAGATATATATATATATATATATATATATATATATATATATATATATATATATATTTAGTCCAGTTCGAGCAACGAGGAGCAGCAGTAGGCAGCTTTCAGCGAGAACCTGAAGATGGCAGATGGGATTTTGCCGAAACGTCGTTTAGACAACCGTGGCTCCGGCAGGAGTCTATCAACTTAGCAATTATTAAATTTGTTTTCATAATTTCTAACTGGAAAGTATTTAAATTACCGACTAATATCCGGGAGAAGGGGCAAATCTGAGAACACAATCATATTGGACTTGACGTCATCTAACAGAGTATCTCTGCGAGAGCAATAATTCGGGCATATAGCTCGTGCAGTTTGCGGTTATTTCCTAAAATTATTTAATTGTATTCGGTCTGTGATATTAAATGATAGTGTGTATTTAAGTGAACCATATTTAAAAGGGTTTAAATTGTTTTAAATATGACTGAAACAGGCTATTTCAAAGGTCAATCGGATAATTTATCCCAAACCGATTTCATAATGATCGAAGAGTTTTTTTCCAAAAGTGTTTTGTATTTTGTATTCTTCTGCAGAAAGTGGAGGAGTAAAAGCAAACAGGTACATAGGTAACTTTAGTATTACTTGTATGAAATAGGAATTAGAAAAAGTTATAGTATGTTTGTACAGCTAACTAAAGTAGGAATACAACGCAACAAAGTTATATTTAACAAGTCTGAAGTTTCCGCGTCACTTAAGACGATCCTTAGTTTCCGTCAATATATTTTTAAACAAAGTAAAAAGGTATATATTTTTAATTTCGTTTTCAGGGCAGGGCATGAGAGCTACGGAGATTCGGTTGTTGGGTACGTCCAACTCAAAAGAAAAGGTAGTTTGTCAAAGCTAAGGTATGCCCGGAACGCAAAGTTCGAAATAAAAATTACAATGTACTCATTGAAATTAATGAATGTGACAAAGAGGTCCTCAGTGTTACATGCCATGATTATGCAGCATCCGCAAGTATGAATGTACCTACTTTACTTTCGCACATATTTTGTACATGTGTATATATAGGTGCAACATCAACATCAACAAAAAAACACACTAGGCTGTTTGAAAACCGCTTTTATAGTGGTTTCTCAGAAATATGTATCATCCACAAAAGTTGGCATTTGATATAAAATAAATTTTTTAAAACATAAATAAACAACAAAAATTGAGTTTTACAAGTTTTCAAACGAAGTATTTCCAATATTATTCCAAGGCGAGCATTATGGGAAGTTTTTTTTCTGGTGGTTGTAAGATTACTATTGCATTATTAATGTGGGTGCACAGAAGAAGTGAAGAACCTGCTCCCACAAAAGTTGAGTGTTACTGGAAGAAATCTAAATTAGCAGAGTTGGCACATTACTGAAATTTATAAAAGTTGCAGATTTTGGACAAATAAAACATCCACTTCCAAGCCAGTCTAGTGTTTTTTACAAGACGTTGTTAAGGGTGGACTAGCTCTGGGCAATAGCAGCCAGATACTTAAATACTTCCAGACAGACAATATATCCTTAAGTAAACTAGGAATGCATCAGTATCTCCACAACTTCATCGTTTCAGGTGGAAAAAATGTAAGCGACTTTTTAAAATTTGCAAAAGATAATTTAACAACCAAAATTTGTAAGAAGGTCTGCGAAACCACCATGTCTCAAAGCAACAGCAAACTGTGGCATGAGTTACGCTATCGGCGAATAACCGCCTCCAACATTTATGAGGTTTCACGTTGCAAAAAAACATCTGGAAGCCTAGTTGAAACCAGAATAGGAAGTTTGAAAATTCCAGAAACACAGGCTATGGCCAGGGGTAAAGTGCTTAAGAAAAAAGTACTTCAGGTTCTGAAACTAAAATCAAATTTCAACAGGTGGGACTACTTTTATCTTACGAACACCCATACCTAGATGCATCATCTGAAGAATTTGTGGTCGAAATAAAGTGCGCTGCTAATATGAAAACAACTAATTTGCACATACTGGACAATAAAATTACTAATAAATGTAACGGGCAAATTCAGTTGCAGATGTTATTATTTAAGAAAAAAAGGGAATGTTCTATGTAGCTGATCCAGGCTTCGAAATAAACAATGAAATAACCCTGAAATATATAGATTTGAACGAAGGCTTTTTGGAAACTATTTTAAGTGCAGCCCAAATATTTTGGTGTGAAAATATACTTTTTAATAGTCTACAAGGAAATTAGTAACATTAGTAACAACTATAATACTACTGATACAAGATATAAAATAAATAAATTAATAAATAAATCAAAATGCTTTTATTTAACCTGGCGAGGGGCCAGCTCACAAGGCTGCTATAAATGCCAACCAGATATGATTATGCTTTGCTTATGCAAGATGTTTCAGGGGTCGAATCTATAGTAGAACAGAACACAATATGATTCATATTTTTTAATATAATTATGGTTTCTAAATTTGCATTAAACATGTTTACTTTAAGATGATGGCAAAACCCAGCACACTGCAATAAACTTAATTGACCCATCCAAGTAACTTTCTCTAATCTTAACTTTAAAGGCGTTTAAGGATATTAAAATCTATAGTTTCACAAGAAAGACATAAAGTAGAATGCTTATACATCCTAAATAATTACATTAATATTGCTTGATAATAAAACATTTACGAAATGGTGAGGTACGGTACCAGTTTAGTAGATACACAAATAGAGTACGACGCCACTTTGCATGGGAAGCATAGTATTAGAGTACGAAGCCACTTAGTAGGGGGGTGAAAAGTTTTGAGATCACAGTGACAAGCTACGTCATTGTTTATTTAAATCAAGGTAGCAATGAATGCCTTATTGGGAAAAGTAGGTCGCAGTGACAATGTTCAGGGGAAAGTATTCTTCACGTAAATGATAACCATATTGAGAAAGGTCATGATGATAATGAGTCCGTTTATTGAATGCGGGGGAACAATGGATTTTTCTAGGTTGCGGAATGAATAATGTTTTTATTAACAGATCTGTATAATAAATAAAACAATGTGTTTATGCATTATTTATTGCATACGGATACCTAGGTCATCTAGAACAATGAATGACAAAGTAAAAGATCATTTATTGTTTACAGAGATCTAGCTGCTGCAATAGGGATATTGAGGGAATCAATTAAGGTCTAACTAAAAAATAATTATAAAGTTTTGTATATATACATATGTATTTTATTTATTTAATTTACAAATTCTATCACAAATCCAAGTATAAAGCTTAATACAATTTCTGAGCTGTTCATACGTATTTTTCATTATCATGGTATATGCAGAAAGCATTTTAAGGAAAGTCAGTGGGTCACGTAATTTCATTAATCATGTAAGCAATGTAAGTCACGTATTCAATAGGTATTAAGTCAGTGGACCACTTAGTTTCATTATTCATGCAAGCAATGTAACTCAAGTATTCAATAGGCACCAAAACATAAACTTTGTCGAATAATTCAAGAGAAATAATATGCTACATTGTCAGTGGTTTATAATTATTAGCAAGTATCTAGTGAAATAATAATATGACGTGTACTTGTGATTGTGTTGTGACTTTGTTTAGAAAAATATATGAGTTAACAATTTGATTTCTTAATAATGGATGTATAAATCACTGAATATTAATCTTAATAAATTGTTTTAGCAATTATTTTGAAAATGGGTAAGTAAAATTAGTAATAAACTGTAACCTAACATGAGTAAGGATTATTATAAATAGAAAGTATACAGGGGTTATTAGGTAGAAACTTATATAATAAAAAGTTATAATATAACTAACATATTAAAAAGAGAATTTTCCATGACATGAAATAAAATTATCACAAAAAGTCATTACCCGTGTTTTGTTAAGTAGACATATACATACGGTATTCCAAGATATATTTTCTGACATAAATTTACGTACAATATTTTTCTTTTCCATTGTAAAATAAATTGGCTCATGTTTCCTGATATTAAATAGAACTTTTGCAGTTGATTCAAAGACGATTTGATACCATGAGTCTGCTTCATCGTAACATCTTTTTATACAGGGAGATAATTGTAATGTAGATGGAATATTAAAAAGAATTTCAATGGTAGGATTTTCTACTGTTAGAAACATACTCATAAAACATAATGTCTTTAAACTAGGTACCTTTGCAGTAAAATTATATTTATAATAGATACCCATTATTAAAATAATTTAAATAATTATAATACAGTTGCAAAATAAATATGAATCTAACCATCTACTTTTAGCTTAAACACCGATTTCCTTCTTCTCTTGATCCTGTAACAAATATGAAATATTTGCTCACACGTACTACACCATCTGGTGAATAGAGGAATGAGTTTAGGTGGTGTTGTCAAATCACTAAAAAATGTTTCGTTTGATTATTATGAGTAAAAAATATATTTCGAATACTTACATAATTACTGATGCAGGTTTTTTAAATTGGAGCTCGGTTCTATCTGTTTCTCACACTTTAAGTCGATAGGTGGAATGCCTAAATCGCTAAAATTTTTCGTATGGTTATAACTTGATGAATAACTATTTTATTTCACCTACTTTTCTTCAAAATACCTGTCGATGTTTATTGGGAGGGTATATCTGTTTGTAATAGATGCTAACTCCATATTGCTTATTTTATATTTGTAAAATGAGTTCACTTGACTTTTAGAAACAAAAAAGGAAAAGTTTAATAATTGATTTGTAAATCATTTTGTTTTTCTTGCGGTTAAGATGTCCTCAATAACTGAATTCATTTTAAACAATTGATTAAAAGTCGTCATTCACAATGGACAATTGCAGTTTATTTTTGTATAAAAGCTGAATTGTATGTATATAGTTGGCATATAACTTTTGAACAGCAAGTTAGCAGAGTATCTCAGTTTAACATTCGTCTCAAACAAAAAGTAAGTAATCTGTATGATTATTATTTAACAGTGGAGTTTGAAAATATTTTCCAAATTGTAGAAATGGACTTAAAACAGCTTAATCAATTTGGTCTTATAGAAAATAAACCTTTGGTAAAGTTATCAGAGCTGCCTCTGGATATTCCTCACCCTATACTTACCTTAAAGCTGACAAAAGGAAAATTTGGAGAGAGCGTATTAGTAGAATTGGAAGCCAAAGCTGTGTTTTTACCAAAACGGGCAACCGACTGTTTGAAGTCCAACTTGAAAAAGTTCACGGCTCTGAAATATTCGCTAGTATACAAAGGGATGAAAGAAGTTGGTAAACCTCAACCTGCCCACCAGTTTGAAATAGTGGAAACAGTATAAAAATTATTTTACTTTAATATTTAACAAATCCCAAGGTATTGAAAATGTCATCTGAGGCAATAGCTGTGGTGAGAGATGAAATTATTAAAAATTTTAAATCAGCTTACAGTGTGTTATCATTAGATATTTGTAATAAGGAAATTGTGATATGGACTAAACATGTTAATCGTCATATTAGACTATGTAATATAGCTGTACGTGATGGTAACATTTGCAATGCTACTCTTAGAAAATTACAAACTAATATTGGGCATCTCAAAAGATTTCGTATTCTGATGAAGGATTTAATTGAAAAACAAGAACGTGTAGGTTATGGTTTAGAATATCCAGGTAAAAAGGAAAAACGTAGTAATAGAGTAAAATGGGAGGACGTAGTTTCAGCTTTCTCGAATCGTATACGTTCTGGTATTATTATAAATTTGAAACATAAAGATATCATTCAATTTCTTGAAGACGCATTTTATCTCTTCAAAACTCGAATTACTAGAATCTTAATAACCATGCCGTTAATTAAAGTAAATGTTTGTTTTTGTGGAGAATTTGTTAAATATAATGCTGAGAAGAATATGATAGAATTTAAATATTTTAATACAAAAAATGCGAGTATTGATGCTAGCACAATTATAAGTGACTGGTTCAAAGAGCACGTGACTGATAAAATATTAACTAAATTAGAAGAGTTCCAAGAACGTGACAGTGGTTGGGCTTTAAAGAGAATTATTTCTTTAGAAATTAATATTAACAAATTTGAGTTGGGAAATTCTGCATCTTCTTATATCAAACTACCAAAACAAATTTCTCTGAAACAAGCATGCATAAATATTAAAAACACCGATCAAGCATGCTTCGCCTGGGCAGTAGTATCTGCACTCTATCCCGCTCATTTTAAAAATCATTCTGACAGAACTAGTTCATATCCACATTATTCAACAGTTTTAAATTTAGCTGGTATAGAGTTTCTTATGACAATAAAACAAATATCCAAATTTGAAAAATTAAACAATATTTCAATAAATGTATATGTTTTAGAATTGAATAAAGTAAACGATAGAACATTTTTCACTACAGTTCCAGCTCGAGTAGCTAAAGCTAAATTAGAAAAACATGTTAATTTACTTCTGATTCAGAATAAATATTTCCCTAAATTAAACGATTATGAAGCGGTTAATGAAAATGAAGAGCAAATCAGTATTGAATATCACTATTGTTGTATTAAAGATTTGTCTAGGCTGGTATCTACCCAATTAAGAACAGGTAATGGAAAATTGTTCATTTGTGACGGTTGCTTGAACTACTTTACAAATCAATTTACATGCCACAGATTGTCAAAAATATAATCATTGTAAAATATCTTTCCCATCATATAAATTTATAGAATTCAAAAATTACACTCACAAAGAAAAAGTACCCTTTATTTTATATTGTGATTTTGAAGCATTGTTACTTCCAATTGAAAAATCAAGTGAGAATATATTTTTAAAGACGAACCGATATCAAAAGCATAAAGCCTTTAGTGCAAGGTTTTACCTTAAATGTTCATATGATGATAATTTATCTCGTTTTGAAAGTTACCGGGGATTGGATTGTATTGAATGGTTTAATTTACAGCTACAAAATATTGCTAAATTTATTCAATCCGAAATAAAATATATTGAAAATATGATTTTTGATTTTGAGATTGAGGGTGACGACAAGTGCCATATATGTGAAAAGAAAATTCAACCGGGTGATAGAATAGTACGGGATCATAATCACTTTACTGGAGTTTTCAGGGGTTTTGTACATAATCAGTGTAATTTAAATTATCGTAAATCATACGTCATTCCGGTAGTCTTTCACAATTTATCTAATTACGACAGTCATTTTATAATTAGAGATTTAGCAAAGAATGGAAAAGTAACTTTACTTCCGATTAATAAAGAAAAGTATATATCATTCACGAAATATGACCCCAATACTAAAATAAAATTTAGGTTTATCGATTCTTTTCGATTTATGAGTGCATCACTTGATGTCTTAGCAAGAACTTTGGATGAAAGTCTTTTGAAAAACTTAAAACTCGAGATAGATAATGATGCATTCAAATTGCTTACACGTAAAGGAATATTTCCATATGATTACATTGAATCGATGGATAAGCTTGAGGAAACAGAATTGCCAAAGCCTGAAAAATTTTATAATAAATTAACTGATTCTAATATTACCGAAGAAGATTATGCTCATGCCCAAGAGGTATGGTGTAAATTTAATATTAAAAATTTGGGTCACTACTCAGACTTATATTTGAAAACAGATATTATGCTCTTATCAGATATATTTGAAAATTTTCGTGATATAGGACTTGATACATACGGTTTGGATCCAGGGTGGTATTATACCATGCCTGGATACACTTGGGACTGCATGTTGAAATTTACAAAATGTCAATTAGAGACAATTCAGGATGTAGACCTATTGCTGTTTTTAGAGCGAGGTATTCGTGGTGGTGTGAGTCAATGCTGTAATCGTTTTTCTGAAGCTAATAATAAATTCATGCCTAGTTATGATAAAGATAAACCATCTAAGTACATAATGTATCTTGACGTTAACAATTTATATGGGTGGGCAATGATGTCCTCATTACCATATGGAGCATTTGAGTTTCTCGAAAATTTTGAAAATTTTAATGTTTATAATATATCTGATGAAGCTGACGAGGGTTATATGTTGGAAGTAGATCTGCATTACCCTGAGCACCTACATGATAAACACAAGGATTTGCCTCTGTGTCCAGAACATTTAGTATCACCTGGATCAAAATTACCGAAACTGATGACCACACTTTATAACAAAACAAAGTACGTACTACATTATAGAAATTTAAAGCAAGCTCTAGCAAATGGTCTAACTACACTTTGTTGGATTAATTCCAATTCCCAATCAAGAGGTGCAGAAACCTAGCTCCTGCTAGCTCAGCACGGGTCAGTAGGTTATTATTTTTTTTTTTAGATGCACTGAAAAGTTTTTTTTTCCTTTAGTTGTACTGGGCCTTTTGGACGCCAGCGTATTTTCTTTACCAAGTATTATCAATTTTAATATCAAAAATAAATATCTACAAATGTTAGGTAGTCTGTTCTTGAATATCGGGAGAGTAGGAATAAGAACACAAAAATAATTAAAAGTTAACAGTATATTACAAGAAAATAATGTTTTTTTTTTAAACAAATATTTAGGGGAAGGCCGCCTAAAATGGCATATGTAGGTAAAATGGGACATCGTTGTTATTGGACAAAGACGGTTTAATATATTTGACTAGTGCAGTCGGTAAGTATTAGAGCAGTAATAGTAGTGCCTTGTCGAGAGAAGCGTGTATACATGCAATTACGACGTAAGTAAATTTTGGTTTATTGTTTTTGCAACATCTTGATCTAATAATTACGGCTAACAAACAAAGCTCTAGAAACGGTAGATGTGGAGTTAGCCATGTCGCACTAAAATTTATGAGAACTGTGCAGGTTAGGTTACTATCCCATGCCTAAGCGAATGTGTCAAAAGTTATACATTTTTTTTGCGGGAAACTTGAATGTATCGATGTGAGTTGTGGGTAAAATGGGAATTTCGTGAGGAGGAAAAATGGGATATCCCATTTTACCTACATATTTCGCATTTCCGATTATTTTAAGGATTATTTATTTCTAGATGCCTTCCAACTACATAAGAAAAACTCAGCGGCAATCCTGGAGTGAAGACTCGATGTCCCAGGCCTTAGAGGCAGTCAGGGCTGGTAATTTTGGGTTTTTAAAAGCCTCAAAAACATTTGGAGTTCCTAAATCGACATTAGAAAGACGTTTTAAGAATAAAAACAAATATGCCAAAGAAAACACCAAAAAGCTGGGAAGTAGAAGTTTAACGCTCCCTGCGGAATTGGAACAGAAGTTAGTTGAGTATGCGAAAAATATGGAGATGATGCTGTTTGGATTAACAACGAGAACCATTCGAAGTTTGGCGTATCAGCTTGCTGTAGAAAACAACATCGATCATCATTTCAACAACGAAAAGAAATTGGCTGGGTGGCATTGGTTACGATCCTTTTTAAAAAGACACAAACTCTCTCTTCGCCTGCCAGAAGCAACCTCCGCTGCAAGGGCTAGAGGTTTTAATAAAAATGCAGTGGGAGAATTTTTCAATCTTCTGGAACCTCTTCAAGACAAAATGAAGTTTTCTCCTTTCAGAATATTTAATGTTGACGAAACCGGCATCACTACGGTACAAGGTCGGCCCTCAAAAGTAGTTGCTATGCGAGGTAGAAAACAAGTCGGCACACTTACGTCTGCAGAACATGGAGAATTATCTACAGCCGTAATCTGTATGAGTGCCGGTGGAACTTATGTTCCGCCAATGTTAATATTTCCCCGAGTAAGGATGCGGGATCATTTTCTGGAAGGTGCTCCGCCTGGAACTCTCGGAGTTGCTCACAAATCTGGTTGGATGCAGATGGAACTTTTTACAAAATGGTTTGATCATTTTATTGCTCACGTACAAGCGTCTAAGGATAATCCAGCATTACTTATATTAGATGGACATAAGACGCACACCCAAAATATTTCCATCCTGGATGCAGCTAGAGATAATGGAGTGACAATTATATGCCTACTTCCACATTGCAGCCATCGCATGCAGCCACTCGATGTTTCATTTA
The DNA here is from genome assembly GCA_936432065.2 of Rutpela maculata. Taxonomy (NCBI): domain Eukaryota; kingdom Metazoa; phylum Arthropoda; class Insecta; order Coleoptera; family Cerambycidae; genus Rutpela; species Rutpela maculata. Next base: position 83,445,291 of record OW386292.2, read on the forward strand.
TGGCACCGCTGAGCACATTTTATACTGCACAAGTAGAGATTTGGTTGAGAGAACATCCAGGACGATGCATAACTATAGCTCAGGTTGCTGCATTATTTGGTCGGGCTTATCTACAAGCATCAACACCACTTAATGCCATCAAGGGTTTCAAGAAAACCGGACTATATCCGGACAGTCTTCACAGAAGATATGTTTGCTGCAGCTTTACCCACCGATAGATCACCCCAAGATTCTAATAACAATGCAACAGATTTGTCTGCAATTCTAGAAGAAGAAAACCCAGAGGATGATCTGAATAAAGAGAATAACGTCATCCCTAGAGAGTTGACACCAGTGCAGCAAATCCTTCAACAACCAAATTTGGTTATAGGATTAGAGAAATGTGACTTGTCAGTCGAAAAGGTTGCTGGACCATCTACAAGCAAGGACTCCCGTTATATCTCTCCTAACAAAATTGCTCCTTACCCAAAAATTTGTAGTCTTGAAGCTCCAAAAAAGAGAACAAAAGTGAAGAAAGGAAGAGCAGCAATATTCACTTACAAGCAGGAGCTCGAAGACTCTATAAAAGAAAAGGCGGAAAAAGAGAAAAAAAATAGCTTGAAAAGGGTAAACACAAACACACAGATTAAGTCTTTAACTGCTCAATCCACAAAAAGGACTTGTCCGGGAAGTAAGAAGTCAGTAAAGGAAGATAGTAGGGGTGCTGCTAAAGGAAAAAAGAAGAAAGTGAAGATGGAAGTGAGTAGCAGTGAGTCCGGAAGTGAGGACGATGTTGAATGTTTATATTGCTGCACTAAATATTCAAAAGACCGAGATGGTGAAGGGTGGATAAAGTGCGTCAGTTGCCACAAGTGGGCACATGATGCTTGTGCAGGCATTGAAGATGATGAAGACATATTTACATGCGACTTATGCTTATAGGTATGTTTAAAATATATTATTCTTAGGCTACTTAAGTGTTCTTATTACCTATTTGTTTTATAAATAAAATCGTTTAGATATGTTGCAGTGTTAATTTCCAATCCCATTTTACCTTCATACTATTTCCCATTTTACCGACACTCTTTAGGTAAAACGGGAAATTGCACAAGACAATTCAATATTTTTTTGTCACAATATTTTTCAAATTGAATAAAGATCATAAAAACCATTTGATAAACAAATAGTTACAGCTATATCCTACCCTGAGTCCAACCATTTCTATTACATACTTTGTTCTAAACATCATTTTGAATGTTAAGTGTCCCATTTTAGGCACACTTCCCCTACAATGTCTTTACAAGTTGAGTTAAAAACAATGGATAATTTATATATAAATAGAATTTAAGATTACTTGAAAAACAAATGATATTAAAATAAGTGTGAACAAAATTTCAACAAGTTGAAATAAAAAAATTATAAAAATTGATAATAAAGATTGAGAAAAATTTGCAAAGTTGACTGGTTTTGTACAAGGTTTCTTCTGACCAATAAAACTTAGACCGTACAGTTTCCAAAAAAATAAGTTCTTACGTAACTGCTGCAGCAGGAGAATGGGGCGGGAAGCTTCCAATGGTTATGATTTCGAGGGACGTATGTTTAGAGCTGGGATCCCACTAACAATCTCCTTATCTTGGAGTATCAGCTCTGTCCACTCCAACGATGTTGCTGTCCACGACCACCAAATTCCTTAATTAAGATGGAAAACATGTACTGGGTCTCTCCTCTTCACTTGGTCCAAGTGTTTACATAAAAAGGGGGAAAAAATGATTAAAACCAGTCAGGGGAATATTAATAAAAATAACTTAAAGTTGTGAAGCAACTTCGATATTGAGAAAGCTATCTTCGGTAGCAAACTCTCTAAATTAATTACGTAAATCTAATAAAAACTACTATTTGAATTCAATGAGAAATTGTAAAAAAATTAAAATGTTCGATAGCAAATATTACAAAAAATTATGACCAAAACTTTTGAATAAAAAAAATTTCTCTGCACAAAATTTAATTAGATAATGTATTTTAATCAAAGATAATTAGGTACGATTTAAGAAATTTAAGACATTTCAACTAAATGATTAAAGTCAAGGAAAAACAAGAGAGGTATTTAATATTTAATCATACACAAATTAATAGACCTTACTAGTCTATATCGAGAGAAGAAAAAATGAATTAAATATTTTATAAACGATGCAAAAGTTTGCATCCAAAAGACTTTGAATAATTTTTTACGTCTGACTCAGACGGCTTCAAAAATTAACTGAAAATGGCTTCCTAGAAAGCATTGGTGAATAAAAACTCTAGCAAAAAACAACGTTAATCAATGGCACAAATAGTATGTTTCTATAAAAAAAAAAAAAATAAGTACCCGTGCAAGGAATATGCTCTAAAACATATGCTTAAATGCACCAGCAAAAAAAATAATTAGGTATTGTGAAAAGAGAAAAAAATCGCCAGGATTCTAGACTACAGGCCTTAACACGAGCTGAGTGGTATTTCGGTTGCAAATTTATTTTCACAATGAAAAAATTTAAGGAAAATGAAAACCACTTACCTCGCATATAGCAGAAAACTCCACAGCCAAGCCCTTCCTCGTAGGTTCCAGAATAGTCGGCACCTCAAACAGTAAAGTCTAGATCCGCACTGCTTCTCTGTTCACACCTAGAAATACAAAATAGACGGCAAATATTGTTCTACACAAAAGATAAATTTTAAATGGAGTCCCCGTCTAACATTCCGCCTCAAAAAAAAAAACTGCACCGGTGAGTTTCGAATATACCCACGTGCTAGTAAAGAATTTATGCGGTAAATTATATTTCAATAAAGCAAAGATAAAGAAATTGTTTTATACGGATAATCACTCAAATTTGAAACTACTACCAGCCAAAGATTAACAACTAATCATTAGATTAATATCATAAATTATTAAATTATAATTACTAGAGTATTCATACCTGACTTTCTAGGAGAACACACACAAGAAGCAGGAAGAAGTTATCAGACCCGATTTTTAATACCTCCCCACCGCGCTCTTTTGCATTCCTTCCACCAGGCGACACAGTCTCGGGCGGCGCCGTTTTACTCAAATTGAATTAGCTAAGGTACAGTTTACAAGATGTTAAGCAGCGGCACTCAGACTAGGTGAGCTATCACGTGACAATTTCGGGCGCAAGTTTGGTGTTTCAATAGACTGCATTAATAAATTGAACTATGTTATATACAAAGAATGCATAGTATTAATGAGTTAATTATGATAAAAAGGAACTGTAACGGAATTTCGACAAAAATCCCGTTACACACCACCCAAACTCCCGAAAAAAAAAAAATTTCTTTTTTTTTTTTTTTTGTTGACTTGTAAAGTGATACATCCTGTAAATGAGTAGGAAAGGGAAGATATAAGGAAATGAGTTCGTGTGTAGGTAGAATGAGATATAGGTAACCAATAATTTAGGAAAAACCACGGAAAAAAAATGTTTTAACTCCTGTGACAGTTATCACCACTCCCGAGAGAACCATCCAACGACCTGTGGTCAGAAAGAAAAAACACGATAGAAAATATTCTGGCCAACACTTATTCTGCGCAACTTCCAGATGCAGGAAGAGCCTCGGTAATAAATGTTGTCACGCGGCACAGGCTAACTGGTGAAATCCACTCAGAAAAAAAATGACACTCTCACATGAGTAAAACAGAAAAGATAGCCATAGGAAAGAAAAGATAATATGTTTTAGGAGAGGATCTCAAAGAATCAGTCTCCACAGACATTGTGGTTGAATGCCTGAGCAACTTTGTAGTTGTTGCCAGTACTAAAATTGGAAAAGTTTTCAACAGTAAAACTAGACCACGATACAGATAACGAAGTATCTGCCTATATTTAACAGTGGGAAAACATATCCAGACTGTTAAATTAACGAAGCATTGGATATAGCTCCAAAGGGCTGAAACTAGGAGTCAGTCTATGACACCCAGGTGACAAAAAAAAAATCCGTTCGACAGAGATACTCCTACTTTAGGCGCGATAAATCGTCTCTCGACCGGACGACAGGTCAAGGGCTGAGGTGAACCAGGGAGGTAGACCTGCCTCTCGAAGAATATCAGGCGACCTAGGCCAACACTGACGAACAAGCCTCCTTACCTATGTGACTGATAGACCCTCCTTAACGGTCAGTCATTGAAGACAGCTCGATCGAAACCGATTTATCCCCATCCCAAAGTAAGTCCATTGACGGTAAATAAAATACCCTACTAAATAGGATAGCGACAGATACTTATAGGCTAAACATTAACCCCAAAAAAAAGAAAAAAAATAAATAAAAACTGCACCAAAAAAACAAACGTGCTAATGAACACCTATAATATCGAAACATAAACCCAAAACCGAAATTTATGAACAGAAAGTATCAAGTGAAATGTTGTCCATAGCACCACCTTACCATTCAACAGTTCACAATGGTTTCACATAATGAATGGGAGAAAAGAAAACTACCTAAATCACTGCTAAGTATTTTACCAATATTCAACTTGATGATTCGCCAACCAAAAAGTTATCGGCAAACCTGTCTAACTAAATAACAAAATCGTCATCCATGGGAAAATATCCTCCGAACTATTGGTTCAGTTAAACTAAATATATGGTATTAAACCACAAACGAGAAAAGATAGATTATTTACCTGACCACGAGAATGTTTGTCCAGACAAGACTGGTAAATAATATTAAACATGAAGAAAAAAATTTAAAAGGTAGCAAGTTTTCGTTACAAAGGCCAAACGCCTGAACCATTCATGGAACTGTTCAACAAGGTAATGTCCTGAACAAAACAACACAAGATTTGAATTATAGAGAGATAGAAGATAGAAAATAAAGAAAGAGAATTTTGACGATGTTAGTGTCCGGTCTTGCTGTGACTGATCAAATGTAAAAATTTGTTAAGCCCTATGGCTCGCGAAAATATGGTATGTTACATAATACCAACACGAATATGATGTAAAGTAAATTCGATAAGGTAAAAGATAAGATAAAGGTATATTTACGTTTACATATTAATTCGTTAAGACAAAAGATAAGATACGAGATAAGGTAAGATAAAATATTTTTTACATTTGATCAATTTCACAACAAGATTACGCAAACATGATTGAAATGGGTTTTCGCGAACGATTGCCCAAGACAACCACTATTACGCAGAACATGATCCCACCCTCAACCCTTGTCTAAGAAAAGAAAGGAAAGATATTTAGACTCAGTCGGAGAAGAAATATGAATGACGTTGTTATGTCATATTTTTGAAATCTTCCAAGCGCGAGAAAAATTACCAAAATGTCATCAGATCACAGAAATGTACCCATACTCAGACAACGGACTCCTATAATACATTCTCTAGTGCATCCACACCAGAATGTAGTTTACCTAGAACACGCATCGAACAGCAAAAAAACTAGGAACCACAAAAGGGAATACATGAGAGTCTTTTGCCTAACAGATTCAAATTAGGTAAACAAATGTACCACTCTCTGAGACAAAAAGGAAAAGGTAATTTCGCACGCTTGGTTGACTTCAATTGCTCAATTGCAAACGCTTGAGACGCATGCAATAAGCAAAAAGTGGCCCGCCCTACAACCCTTGGATAAAAAAAAATTATCCAGCCAGTTTATGAATAAGATAAAGGTCCAGAAACAAAGATAAGATGAAGGGAAATAAGAAGAGATTTTTAATCGGGGATTTCGGAATTAGTATCTTCCGGCTCTGAGTTATCGTCAAAGTCCAAATTAGTGTAGTCTGGTTTAAGGTCCTTAACGTGCCAGTTTCCTACGTCATTGCCATCGGTATCTTTAAGGTTATATACTAAATTTGAGATAACTTTTTCAACGATACAAGGTACATATTTAGCTGCCAATTTTTTCGAATAATTCTTGGATTTACTAGACAAGGTATAATTTTTTTTCCACACTCTATCACCCACACGAAATTTAACTGAACGTTTTCGCAAATTATATTGCTTGGTATTACGAAGATAAGCTTCATGTAACCTTCTGCGAACATCAATGTATAATTCTGGTAGCTCCTGTAAATCATTTATTAATTGATTTTTTTCGGTAATCGAAACGACATTGTCAGCATTTTCTGAAATTTTTCCATAATAATCTCCGGTTAGAGGAATGTTTCTGGCAAAATTTAAAAAGGCAGGAGAGTACCCTGTTACATCATGCTTAGCCAGTCTTATAGCCTGGGCAACTTTATAAATAGATGTGTCCCATGTTTTATGGTTGCCATGAATATAAGCTCGCAAGGTAGTGACTATTATTTTATTAATTCTTTCTGAGTGATTAATTTGTGGGTGGTATAATGCATTGTACCAAATTTTTTGTACCTTATAACTCTCCATAAATGTTTGAAATTGTTTACTAGTAAACTGACTTCCGTTGTCGCAATAGAAAATTTGCGGACAACCGTATATAAGAAAAACTTGGTTTTCTAGAAATTTAATAATACCTTTTGATGTGGCTTTTGACATAGGATAAACCAGCACATATTTTGTAAACCAGTCTACTACAACTAGAACATATCGATTTCCATTTTTGGAAGTCGGATAAGGTCCCAATAAATCGGCAGAGATAAGTTGGAAGGGAAAATTTATATTTTTATAAGTACCCATTAAACCAGGTCGAGGTAAATTAGTGCTTTTGCTAGCCGCACAGACAGTACATTTTCTCACATAACGATAAACATCTCTACGAAGACCAGGCCAGTAATATAATTCCAAGATACGAGATAGGGTTTTAGAAATGCCAAAGTGTCCGGCAGTTTCAGCGTCGTGATATAACTTAAAAAATTCAATACGATTAGAGGTAGGCACAACTATTTTCCAATCAGATAAGTTACTAATAACGGGATTATGGTGAAACACATGTTTATATAAGATATTATTTTCTACACGAAACGCAGAATAAGACTCAGGCTTTTCTTGGACTTTCCTAATCATGTCAAGGTACCATTTATCACGTTTGAAAGTCGAAACATCTAAAACAGCTGTATCTGTTATAGCACGAGATAACGCATCCGCTACAACATTAAGTGAACCCTTCCTGTATACGATGTCGAAGTCGTACTGAGAAAGTTTCACAGCCCATCTAGCCAAACGTCCAGAGGGGTTAGATAATTTATGAAGCCAAACTAATGACGCATGATCAGTTTCGACCTTGAAACGGGTACCTTCAATGTATTTTCGGTAGGTTTCAATTCCTGTCAGACAAGATAATAATTCTTTTTCGCTAGTAGTGTATTTACGTTGACATTTGTTTAACATTTTGCTACCATATGCGATGGGGGTGCTCAATGCCACACTCTTGATATAAAATAAAACCTAAAGCAGTATTTGACGCATCACACTGTATAACAAACTGTTTTGAAAAATCGGGACTAGCTAAAATAGGAGCAGTAGTTAACCTATGTTTAATTTCGTGAAAAGCTTTATCAGCTTCAGGAGTCCAAGAAATTGCCTGACCCTTTTTCCTACCATGAATTAGGTCTGTAATAGGGGCACAAAGAGAAGAAAAATCTTTGATAAATCTGCGATACCAACCGACAAGACCAATCAATCGCTTAATTTCCGTAGTAGTTCTAGGAACTGGGTAATCAACGATTGCCTCAACCTTGGAAGGATCAGTACGGAGACCTTGACCATCCACGACATATCCCAGATAAGTAAGAGATGAGCGGCAAAATTCACTCTTTTTCAAGTTAATCGTAAGATTGGCGGACTCAAGGCGTCGAAGAACCTTTTTCAATACTTCGATATGAGTCGCAAAATCTGGCGTGGAGATGATAATATCATCTAGATATACAAAGGCAAAAGGTTCTAATGATGGATCAATTACTTGGTCCATCAATCTAACCATAGTTTTTGGACTATTTGAAAGACCGAAAGGCATTACACAATATTCAAAAAGTCCTCTACCAGGGACGGCAAAGGCTGTCTTTGGTCGAGAAGAGGGTTCATGAGGTATTTGGTTAAATGCATGACGTAAATCTATTGAACTGAGATATCGAGCATCTCTCAACTTACTCAAAATATTATCAATTAAAGGCATAGGATAGGCATCATCGATAGTTACTTGATTTAATTTCCTACCATCAAAACATACGCGATATTCACCAGGATCCTTTTTAGGTACCAGCCACAAGGGACTACACCAAGGAGACTGTGAAGGTTGAATTATTTTAAGTTTTAACATCTCATCAATTTCCTTATTTAAACGTTTCTGCATTGCAGGCGACAAAGGATACTGACGCTGTTTGATAGGTTTACTATCACCAGTGTCGATACAATGTGAAATTAAATGAGTGCGACCAAGCCTATCTGTTGGTGCAATTGTTTCATATTGATTGATAACTGACTGAAGTTCTGCCTTCTGACTAACCGAAAGATCCGAAAAAGCTTGAATGGTATTCACTGTACATAAAGTTGAAGTTTGAGAAATGTAAGTTGAGTTGCCAAAATTAAGATTAATTTTAAAAATATTTAAAAAATCTATACCTAAAATGAGTGTATGCGTTAAAGAAGGTATAACTAAAATTTTAAAAGGTTTCGAAACATTGTTAAGTGTTACCGAAATATTAACATAACCAAACACATCTTGATTTGTACCATCAGCTGTGGTGACACGTAAAGTATTATCATAGTGTATAGGAATATTTAAAATTTTTAATAAAGACATGCCAGATGCACCCAATATCGAAGAATTGCTACCGCTATCAACTAGAGCAAGTACTGAATGATTTAAAATATTTACATAAACATAGGGACGCGAATCGTTAGGTTTTCTAACGAAAACAGGGCTAATACTGTTCGCTAACTTACTAGAAAGATACAAATTTTTAACAGTCTTTACCCATTTGTCCCAATCAGAACGAGAAGTTTTTACTTTTGCGATTTCTTTCCCTTGCCTTTGCCCTTTCCTTGGCTTGGCTTGGGTTGCTGAGAGGTAGAAGGTAGGGTTTCTGGGCTTTGTGAAATGGTGGCGGCGCCCAGGGTTACGCCACCTTGAGGCAAGTTTTTTTGGAGTGCAACGCGGACATTTTGGTTTATAGACATTTTTATTGCCACAACCGTAACAAAAGATACTTTTAGGCTTATTACATTCGTAATATCGGTGCCCAATTAAAGAACAATTCCAGCAACGTATCGTTGAGGAGACTGTAGCGACATGAGAATTAAAATTTCTTTTAACAAAGTTGGAGGTAGAGGGAATTTCGGAAGGAGAATAATTTAAATCAGGCTCCAGTAAACCAGTTTTACGAGATGGGGGCGGCTTATATCGGTCAGACCAAGTATGAGCCTCCTCCAGTCTTTTACATAACTCAGATAATTCATCGACAGTCTGGAGTCGTTCCAAAGCTAAACGCGAAATATAATATGGCAACAAATTTCTGCGAATTTTATTTACCATAGATAACTCAGTGGGTTTGGTAGGCAATCTATTAAACAAGTTTAACATAGAAGCTATGAAAATTGTGACTCTTTCATGATTTCCTTGAGTGCGATTATCGATTTCCCGCAATAAGTCATCTTCGTAAAAATATGGAAGAAAATCTTCCCGTAATTTTTTTACTAAAGTATCCCAATCGGTAAACCTAGTTTTATTATTGCTATACCAAATCCACGCGTCATCCTAAAAAAGATCACATGCAGAAGAAAAAAGATCAGCTTTAGACACTCCACGAGCTTCTCGCAACATGTCAATTTTTTCTAAAAAAGAATTTACTGATTCCTTACTAGAACCACTGAACTGTATGTTCCATTTATAAGGAGCTACATACTTTACTGGAGATCGATTTATTTCCGCAATAGTTCGGGAAGTACTAGGACTAGGAGATGAAGTTAAGGTAGTAGGTAGGTTTTGAAAGCTAAGTCACCTTCTAAATCCAAGATTTCTAACTGTAAAATTTTCCGTTTTTCTTCCTCAGAATCCTCATCCGTTTTTAATTTTTGCACGCGGCCTGAAATGTGATTTAACCGAGAGGAGATTCTTTTGAATGCAGCGTCGGCTGAAGTTCCCGTAAAAGTACTAACGATATTTTTTAAATCAGATATAGTTTCAGAAATTTCCTTGACGTCTGTTTCATGATGAAAAGGACTAACGATAGGCACATGAACAAAGCTCCTATTCGCATCTTCTTGGTGGAGAGCACCACGAAGAAGTTTCCTTTTCTTATCAACATCACCGGAAGCATCGATACTTCTAATCAACAACTCATATGTTAATTCTTTAGCTTTTAAATGGTTAGGCTCCATCTTGGATTTATAAGTTGACAAAATTTAAGATAAAAATAAAAAATACAAGTCCAAACCGGTCGCACTCTAGTTTTAGGTATTTCGCAAAAATCGAAAAGAGGTATATCAGCAAAAATCGCAAAAATAATAATATAGGTAGTATTGTGTGAAAATATTCAGTACCAAAAGTTATATCACTAAGTTCAAGATAAATTCCCCGAAAACAAAAAACAAAATAATAAATTTAAAGATATGTTTAAGTTTACAGTTTCCTAAAAATCATAAACCGGAAGATATGAAATAGTTATCAAAATACGCAAACTTATAACTATTTAAGATAAGATAAGAAAATAAGATACTAATAGCAGAGATTTTGGTCAGAAAAAATTTTAGCTGTTAATTATTCCGTACTCTGATACTCAAGAACATTGCCAATACAACCTGAGAACTAAAAAAAATCGGGGCCTTGACGTTGGGCGTCAATTGTCTAACTACACTTTGTTGGATTAATTCCAATTCCCAATCAAGAGGTGCAGAAACCTAGCTCCTGCTAGCTCAGCACGGGTCAGTAGGTTATTATTTTTTTTTTAGATGCACTGAAAAGTTTTTTTTTCCTTTAGTTGTACTGGGCCTTTTGGACGCCAGCGTATTTTCTTTACCAAGTATTATCAATTTTAATATCAAAAATAAATATCTACAAATGTTAGGTAGTCTGTTCTTGAATATCGGGAGAGTAGGAATAAGAACACAAAAATAATTAAAAGTTAACAGTATATTACAAGAAAATAATGTTTTTTTTTTAAACAAATATTTACAATTTCTTTACAAGTTGAGTTAAAAACAATGGATAATTTATATATAAATAGAATTTAAGATTACTTGAAAAACAAATGATATTAAAATAAGTGTGAACAAAATTTCAACAAGTTGATGAAATAAAAAAATTACAAAAATTGATAATAAAGATTGAGAAAAATTTACAAAGTTGACTGGTTTTGTACAAGGTTTCTTCTGACCAATAAAACTTAGACCGTACAGTTTTTTTATGAGAAATTGTAAAAAAATTAAAATGTTCGATAGCAAATATTACAAAAAATTATGACCAAAACTTTTGAATAAAAAAAATTTCTCTGCACAAAATTTAATTAGATAATGTATTTTAAATAAAGATAATTAGGTACGATTTAAGAAATTTAAGACATTTCAACTAAATGATTAAAGTCAAGGAAAAACAAGAGAGGTATTTAATATTTAATCATACACAAATTAATAGACCTTACTAGTCTATATCGAGAGAAGAAAAAATGAATTAAATATTTTATAAACGATGCAAAAGTTTGCATCCAAAAGACTTTGAATAATTTTTTACGTCTGTGACTCAGACGGCTTCAAAAATTAACTGAAAATGGCTTCCTAGAAAGCATTGGTGAATAAAAACTCTAGCAAAAAACAACGTTAATCAATGGCACAAATAGTATGTTTCTATAAAAAAAAATAAATAAGTACCCGTGCAAGGAATATGCTCTAAAACATATGCTTAAATGCACCAGCAAAAATAATAATTAGGTATTGTGAAAAGAGAAAAAAATCGCCAGGATTCTAGACTCTACCCAAAATATAAAAAAAAACAGGCCTTAACACGAGCTGAGTGGTATTTCGGTTGCAAATTTATTTTCACAATGAAAAAATTTAAGGAAAATGAAAACCACTCACCTCGCATATAGCAGAAAACTCCACAGCCAAGCCCTTCCTCGTAGGTTCCAGAATAGTCGGCACCTCAAACAGTAAAGTCTAGATCCGCACTGCTTCTCTTTTCACACCTAGAAATACAAAATAGACGGCAGATATTGTTCTACACAAAAGATAAATTTTAAACGTTCCGCCTCGAAAAAAAAACTGCACCGGTGAGTTTCGAATATACCCACGTGCTAGTAAAGAATTTATGCGGTAAATTATATTTCAATAAAGCAAAGATAAAGAAATTGTTTTATACGGATAATCACTCAAATTTGAAACTACTACCAGCCAAAGATTAACAACTAATCATTAGATTAATATCATAAATTATTAAATTATAATTACTAGAGTATTCATACCTGACTTTCTAGGAGAACACACACAAGAAGCAGGAAGAAGTTATCAGACCCGATTTTTAATACCTCCCCACCGCGCTCTTTTGCATTCCTTCCACCAGGCGACACAGTCTCGGGCGGCGCCGTTTTACTCAAATTGAATTAGCTAAGGTACAGTTTACAAGATGTTAAGCAGCGGCACTCAGACTAGGTGAGCTATCACGTGACAATTTCGGGCGCAAGTTTGGTGTTTCAATAGACTGCATTAATAAATTGAACTATGTTATATATAAAGAATGCATAGTATTAATGACTTAATTATGATAAAAAGGAACTGTAACGGAATTTCGACAAAAATCCCGTTACACAGGAGTTGTTCTCGTAAAAATTCACCGCATATTAAAATTCAAGCAATGTCCTTGGCTCAAACCATACATTGATTTAAATACCAAATTGCGTGCTGAAGCAAAAACACCGTTCAAAAAAGATTATTATAAATTAGCAAATAATGCCGTGTTTGGCAAGACCATGGAAAATATAAGGAAACATAGAATAGTTAAATTAATAAGCAAATGGGAAGGTCGTTATGGTGCGCGAAATTTAATATCTAGTCCTAATTTTCATAATAGAACAATTTTTGAGGATAACCTGATGGCTATTGAATTAACTAAATCTGAAATAGTTTTTAATAAGCCTCTTTACATTGGTGTAGCCGTTCTTGATATATCAAAAACATGCGTATATGATTTTCACTATAAATATATGTTAAATAAATTTCCAATTGATAACTGTAAACTTTTATATACTGATACTGATTCGCTCATTTACGAAATTGCATGTGATGATGTATATAGAGAGGTAATTAAACAGGATATAACACAATTTGATACTAGCGATTATTCTCCAGATAACAAACATAATATTCCATTGATGAATAAGAAGGTACCGGGTCGTATGAAAGATGAAAATAATTCGAAAATTATGACTCACTTCATTGGTCTAAGATCAAAAATGTACACTTACCTAATTGATGAAGGGAATTGTGATAAAAATACTAACTTTATTACCAATGAATGGTATGAAGGAAAAAAATGCACTAAGAAATCGAAGGGTGTTAAATATAATGTAGTTAAACAAAATATTTCTTTTGAAGATTATTTGAATTGTTTAAAATATCGAACCGAGAAATGTGAAACACAGCGGTCTTTAAGATCTTATACTCATGAGGTATACAGCATTGAACAAACAAAAGTTGTATTGAGTCCTTTTGATGATAAACGTTACCTTTTGAATAATAGCACCGATACTTCTACCATGGGGGCATTATAAAATTATACAAGAATAACCTTGGAATTTATTAGAAAATTTGTATAAACATTTATTATTGTATATACTTAGGTTCAATATAACTGCAAATATTGTATATAAAAAGTATAATAAGTATTTTAACACTACCTGGGATTTGTTATAACATTTATATATAAAATTTTTTATGTAAAGTACTACTAGTACTAATATACTTATTTATAAAGTTACATCCATATAAATAAAAATATATAATAACAATTCGTTTTTTATTTATTTATTTTTGCATTATATTATATTGTCCATAATAATACAATGAGTGGTAAAACTACAATTGAAATACATTTTTTAGTCCCAGAAGAAAATGTATTTGTATAATTATCATTATTATGTAAACTCATTAATTTCCAATCTGAATCATACATTTTCCTCCCAACTTTTGTCATAAATTTTACTTTATAATAAACATTGCTACTATAAATTTCATTATTAAAATCATATACCAAAACATTCACATATGAGTAGGGTAGTACACTGGGAGTTAACCTTCTCCACATATCAGGCCAGGTATCGTTTTTCACTCGGTTTTCTGCCGCCGTTGAACATATAAATGCTTCTTCTATATGCTGATAATGATACATGTAAAAAACATTATTGGCAAGTGCTGTGAGCATAACAAATGTACTGTTCAAAAGCACCATCTTGAAAGGAATGATCAAGTTTTAAGTTAACACGTAATATTAATCGAAAGTAATATTCATATTTTTACGAGGTTCTCTCGATTACTGTATTACTACAATACATTTTTAAAAACATACATAGCGGGGCATGATGACCAATAAACTTATAATCGTTTTGCCATACAATATCAACATTTAATTTTACATCGCAATAAAAGCATGTAATCTTATTATCCATGGAGTAAAAGAATCCTGAATTTGCTATATCTCTTACTCTATTTTTCACACACTCTGGCCATAAACAAAATGATTGCAGTCGTCTTAGGTAAAATATATATTGTGGATTTGCAGGCTCAAATTTACGAATATAATTTTCATTCTCTGGAACGGAGTTTGGGAAAATTTCAATGTATGACATAATTTAAAGTTAATGTTCTACTGTGCATTAAAGTAGGCTATCCACATTTATATATCTACTAAATTATTTATCATTTATTAAGCATTATTCATGAGGGGGGTAAAAGTCTAAATTATACATAAAAACATAAAGCATCTTTTAAAATTTATTTCATTAAAAAGTTTTTATAAAGGTATTGCACATTAAATAAGGCACACACACATAAATTTTTCTTATGATTTATTCAAAGTGAGTTTGATATTGTAATAGTTGGTCGCTCTTCAAATTCATTGATAGGTTTGGAGGAATATTTTCTCAAAAAATCTGCTTTTTCTCTACCTTTAACATAAACATTCTCTGTTTTTCCCAAAAGTTCTGCAAGAATAGCCTCGAAGTGATGAAGTGGAGTATGTCCATCATTCCAATCGATACAATGATAATTTTCCATTAACCACCCCGCTTGTTTTTGTAAGTGTGGCGGTAATTCATTTATTGAGAAAGGTGGTTTAAAAATATAATGACATATCCTATCGCCATCATAGGCAGCTAATTCCTTTACTATAAATTCATTATTTTCAATTTTAAAACCCTGCAGATCTATTACTAAATTCATGCTTATGCCTTCGAAATTATATTGATACTAAGGTGCAAATGCTTTAACTCTTCTGTTTTAAAGCTGTTTAACTATTTTCGTTAGAGGGTTATAACTTATCAATTTATCGTGTAAAATTAAACAATAAGAAGAGGTATTCTTCGGAATATTTTCGCTGGACTCAAATTCCACTCTCATAACAATAGGGCCAGATTGAATCGATTCTTTTTTACGTGAGCAATCGATGTAAATTATTGGTGCTATATCCTTAAATTCTGTAGGTGTAAATATAGGCTCGCTTTGAAGCTCATAATATGATTGCCTAAATTTCGCAAACATTTCATATAAGGAGGCATATTTATTTTCTTTAAAGTCTAGATAGAGATCATTATAGGGATATCTCTCAGAATTAAGAAATACCTTAATATTTCTTAAATTACAATTATCAAATTTACTCATATCTTTAGTGACAGTATTCCTCCTAGAAGTTTGAAAGGCTATGATAACATGTCTAGGTGTTTCAAGCTTAGTGGTCGTTTTCACCGGCCAGTTATGTCTACCGGTTTCCGTTAATTCTGGAAATTCCACAAGTTCCCAACTTCTAAATCCTAATATTATATCAGTATTATTATCAATAAGCTTTGTTAATGCTAACTCTTGAGGGATACCTACGGAAATGTGAGGTATATTCCAAGACAATTTACTTATCTCTACTTTTGGTACATCAGCGGCTTCAGTGCTAATTACGGTATTTAAATCATCACTGCTACGTAGTAAAACTAATTCTTGTTTAACATTAATCAATATTTTTTTATAGTCTTCAAAGAACCCCATTAACATTTTAAGGGGGATGCAAATATTGAAACCTCCTTTGCCATCAACTAAAACACTATCTGCGCCTTTCGCTTTTATACCCACATCTCGTACTGAGTCTACTGTGTTTCCATTTAACAAATACCGAATTTCCTTAAACAGAAAGGGTATTCCATTATTTATGAATTTTAATTTATCACTGACGTTGCCATCACTTTTCGTTAATTTACCCTCAATATACAAAAAACTTTCGCATGGTAAAGTAAACTTATCGACTTCTTGTATAGGTATTATTATTTCATCATTATAGTTTAGTTTTGTGGGTAAATAAGGTTCATATGTATGTATTTCAGAGCTTACTATTGTATTATCCACATAAAGCTGTTCTGTTACATTTAATATATTCATTTTTTATGAGTTTAATTGATATCCAAGAGATTGTAGAAATAGACGATTTTCTGGTGTTAACTGTTTGGCGACAATTTTACTACTAATGTTTACTCTTTCTTTCTTCTTATTATAATGCCTATTTCTTAATGAGTTGTTTTTGTTACATACGACGTGCACTTTATTGTATCTTATAACCATGACTAAGAATTTATTGTTTTTATATGTAGTCTTACTGTGACGGTTTCACCTCTGAAATTGACTAGATCTCCTTCTTGATCCAATATTTTAATGTTTATATTTGTGATAGTTTGAACACAAACTGGGAAATAAATGATATTTAGTGGTGATTCTACGATTTTATAACCAGGTGCTACTGTGGGGAAAAACTCATGAATTATATGTACAGGTTTTCCATTAAAATACGATCCAGTTGCAATATTACAATCAATACATAAAGCGTTTACTTTTATTATTTCCACTGGAGAATCCGAAGATGCTGATGTATTTGCTGGCACTTCTTGATTTTTAAATCCTAATAATTTACCTATCGAATTTTCGTTAAAAATTACTTTCTCTAAACACTTAACCACCGACCTTAACGTATTATTATTAGCTTTAATACTTATAGATACACCTTCTACATGAAGATTAGATTCTAAATAATCAGCTATATCTGTAATTTCATATGATCCCGTAGGAATTTCTATATATCTATTATTATTACCATAATAAAATTTGTTATTTCTTTCATCTATATTAGGTATTACATTAAATGTTTCAAAATTTGTAAGACCTATACCATACTCTACATTATCTTCTAGATATATAGGAGGATTGAAATTTGCACTTAGTATTGATTGCTTTCCGGATAGAGCTAGAGTAAAGGACATGTCCTCTTCTTCAAACAAACACTTTTAAAATAAGAAAAATGTTTTATTTACAATTGTTATATAAAAATTTTAAACAGAGATGGCCACAGTTTGTGGAATTGAATGATTGTAATTGTTCATAATTATATTTAACATTATTATTGCTACCATCACTAAAAAAATAAGAAATTAATTCTAGTGGCGGTCTTAGGTTCCCATAACTATCGAAATATATGATATCGTTTTTAGATTTACTGTATGCGGTCCAATGAGAACCATCATGGTCCTTATCATCGAGATTCACAATACCACATTCATATTTATTAATCTTTTTCGGTAAATTATTTCGCATAAAAACGCCTCTAAAATTTTTCAATTTTAAAATTTTAACATACTTTATCAAATCTAAATTTGATAATGCTCGGTGAGGTAGCTTCATTGGAAGTTTTTTTTATATGGAGCGAGAAATAGACCAAAACCTCGTTTGTATGGTTTCAAGTATAATCCATTTCCTATTGCTTTTGCCTCCATAGCTAGATTATGCCTCTTTTCTTCCTCCAATTTCTGCTTCGCAGCCTTAGCATCATTAACAGCCTTAGCTATACCGGCGGCACCACCCCCAATACTGCCCAATGCCCCTAGAGCAGCAAAGAGGGGTATTAGAGGTAAAAATCCTCCACTTTTAGGTAGAGGTAAAATTCTCTTCTTTGGTTCAACCACCTTCTTCTTAGCTTTTTTTATAGAGGAAAGTGCAATTTTTGATATATTATGTAGGTTTGAAGAATTGGCCCCTGTAACACCTATACGAGCTCTTCTTACAGCCTCATTGAAATTCATACCTTTACCTTTTCGATTGCGGCGACGACGTAAACCCATACCTAACTTACTTTTTGCACTCATAACTCCACTAACGCCCAATGCTGACATTTTTTCTCCAATACTCGCGTTAGAAGATTTAAACCTATCTGATGCCTTACTTGCCAGCACTCGGTCGGCTATATTTCTTCTCTCAGTATCGCTGAACTTTGAATATGCTATATCGTGTTCTTTACAGGCTTCGTCTAATGGATTTATTCCAGTATCGCCCCTAGAAATACGTTTAGCGAGCTTCATTCCTGGTCCACAAAAGTTATAACCGGGTAGATGTAGTTCTACTGGTAATTTATCTATAAGTTTGTTTAAAAAACCTGATCCTTTCTTCTTAATAATTTGACGTCGTTTAGGGTGAGAGTTGCCGTGCCGCAGCATTATATTCATTCACAATCAATTAATGACTGTAAAGTATGTTTCAAAGATAATGCTTAAACAGATATTTATTTGTGATTTCTAAACAGTCTCAGAGAAGAAAGCAAAGAGCTGAAATGAAAATAGAAAAGCAGAAATTCTCCCTACCCATTAAAAATTTTGATAAATCAATTGTACCTACCTTCCTGAAACATGGAGATCTTTTTTGTGGTGGATCTAAACGTGCTTTAGTGGTTGGTGGGAGTGGGTGTGGTAAAACTAACGTGTTAATTAGTTTATTAGAACATCCTAATGGCTTGCGATTTGAAAATGTATACATATACTCCAAATCGTTATATCAGCCAAAATATGAATATTTGAGAATTTTATTTAAACCACTGAAAGAAATTGTATATTACGAGTATGGAGATGGTGAAGAAATAATCCCCCCGCAAAATATAAAACCGAATTCAGTTATTATTTTCGATGACATTGTCTGCTGTAATCAAGACATTATGCGAAACTATTTTTGTTTTGGACGTCATAAAAATACAGATTGTTTTTATCTTTCTCAGACATATTCAGCCGTACCTAAACAATTGATTCGCGATAACACCAACCTACTAATTATATTCAGGCAAGACAATACAAATCTTAGACATATATATCATGATCATGTTAACACTGATATGAATTTTCAAGAATTTCTTGAAATTTGCTCAATCTGCTGGAATGATAAATTTGGATTTTTAGTTATAGATAAAGATTGTGATATAAAATCTGGGAGATATAGAAAAGGATTCGACAGTTTTATCATTCTTAACTAAAAAATAATATATTACCAAATACATCGTTGAAATAAACTAGTCTACTTTATGAAATTATCGTAAAAACATGGATAAGAAGTTAGCTAAAGAGTTAGTAAAAACTAGACAAGCGGTAAGGAATAAGTATCGAGCGTTAAAAACTGAGTCCGCCCAATCCCAGTTGCAGTTGGAGAAGGGTTATAAACCAATAACAGAACCTCTAAAAAAATTTATTGAAAATTTAAAAACTGAAGTATCGATAAAAAAGGAACCTGATGTCGTTCACCCGAAAGATGAATTGTCGAATAGAGATTCAAAAAGACATTCTTCTACTCCTAAAAGGACGTCGGTAAATCCATATAATGCATATCTTCCAACTCATGGTGTTACATTTTTAGAGGATAATTTTTCAAGTACTGGGATTCCAGGTATCTCGTTCATACAGGATAACTTTTTAAACGATGACACTTTAAATAGTGGAAATGCAAATAATAGTGGAAATGCAAATAGTAGTGATGAAATTAACGATGCCGTTGAACGAAGTCGTCAAATTTTGCTGGATGAGTCAAGATTACCAGGTTATTCTGAATATCTTGATACATTTGATGAGCTTCCAAGATATTATGTAGATGCGTCTATTAGAGATATTGAGGATGAATTTGATCATAAACATGGAATAATACATGATACATCAACAGATAAATTTAGAATAGGTGATTCTGAATTAAAGATAATAGGAAAGGATGTAGAGGTACACAATATAATTTACCCGGGAACAGTTGGACTCTATGAATTATTATTTAAGAAGAAACCGCAGAGTTACAATTTAACTGATTTAGATCATTATATGGATATATTAAAACGAACAAATACCTACCGTAAAAATTATAATGCTGATGAACAAATTCAAGGATCCACATCTGTCAAGTATTTAACGATAATCAAACCGTATTTAATTAAAAAAGGTCTTTTAAAAAAATCTGAAACTGCTAAGGTGATAAGAACTGCTTCATTTAATAAACCTCCTCCCCCCCCCAAACTAGAGGAAGAACTCAATCATTTAAAACACCACCAGAGGAGGAAAAGGAATGTTAAATTTATCAAATAAACCTATAGATTATGTTTATCATGATGATCCCAATGAACTCGTTGATAGGCTTAAGCTTTTGGTTGCATCTCAGATAGCAGGGCATACCGGACATAACAATGAAATTTTATTTATCGAGGAAGAATTAAGGGAGGCTAAAATAATTAGATAAGTATCTGCTACATAAAAAATATACTTTAGTTTACAAGTAGCATTTCAACCATGCCAGTAGATAAATTCGGTAGGCATATCAGTAAATATTATTTTGACCGTCTTCAGGAAACATTAGATTTATCGTATGATATTATTTTAACGTTTAGAGGAAATGGTGCAACAAGTCCTCGGTCTCTAGACCCCTCGAATGGAGGATATGCTTATACTTTAGATCATGGAGCGATAACGTATAAGTTTCCTTTAAAAACGGCAATTATATATATGGTATCTCAATTTTATCCGCATGATATAGCAGTTCATGTAAATGGTGAAGCTGTAAACCCTCTGAATTTGGAGGGTCGAGAATTAAAACAAGATGATGATCTAATATTTGTAACATCGAAAAAATCGAAATCTGAAAAGATGTTTATGCAGCTGGTTTTAAAGTGTCCAGTTCATAATGGTTAAAGTAAGCAGTATTAAAGAAGAAATTGTAAATGAGTTACATAGACCTGCTAGACGAAATTTTAAAATAAGGCATGTTAAAATTAACGGTTTAAATGATTTATGGCAAGCTGATTTAGTGGAGATGATTCCTTACGCTAAATTGAATAAAGGACATAGATATATTTTAGTGGTAATCAATGCTTTTTCAAAGTTTGTGTGGGCTGAGCCAGTAAAAAGTAAAAAAGCAATTGATATTACTAATGCAATGGAAAAAGTGCTGTCAGAAGTTGAGGAATCACCAAAGAATCTTCAAACTGATATGGGGAAAGAATTTTATAACAAAAAATTTCAAGAGCTAATGTCCCGATTTAATATTAACCATTACAGTTCTTATTCAAATTTAAAAGCTAGCATCGTCGAGAGAGTAAATAGAACTTTGAAAAACATGATGTGGAAACAATTCAGTTTACAAGGAAATTATAAGTGGTTAAGTATTTTACCGATCATCGTTTCCAAATATAACGATACAAAACATCGTACAACTGGATTTAAACCTAAAGATGTAACAAAAAAATATGAAAAAAACATACTTATTTCTGCGTATAGTCATCTAAAGGCAATTGATCCGATTCAGAAGTTTAAACTTAACGGCTTTGTTCGAGTAAGCAAACATCGTACAGTATTTACAAAAGGATATACTCCAAACTGGTCTAATGAAATTTTTAAAATTAAGAGAATTAACTTAACTCTTCCAACTACATATATATTAGAAGATGAAAATAAAGAAGAAATTAGCGGTGCCTTCTACGAAAATGAACTATTGAAAGTTAAATATCCAGATATGTATTTAGTTGAAAAAGTGATAAGAAGGAAGGGAGTAAGGTTTTAGTTAAATGGCTTGGTCTAGATAAATCACATAATTCATGGATAAATAAAGAGGAAATAGTGTAATATTACTCTCTCACATAAATTTTGTCAATTAGTATATGCTTAAGTAGCAGTGAAGACAGTCATAATGTCAGATTCTGGTATTGAAAATGAGTCATCATGCTCATCGCCTTATTGGAAATACGTGGATAGTATTCTTTTAAAGTATGCAGAACAAATTAAACAGGAGAAACAGCTGATTAATGAAGTGAAATATTTATTACCAAAGTCTACATTGCAAGTCTCGACAGGTATAAGTGCTGCTAGAGGTTTCGAACCATCTGTTATACTTAACAGTTCAACGGATGTCATTTCGCTTCTAGATTTGGATTGGTATGACTTCATTGCAAATATTGATATTATACCAGATAATGATAAAGAAAAGACGTTTATTGAAACTGTAGTGGAGTTTGAACATTTCAAATTATCAAGTCAACTTTTTATGGATAAACACGTATTATTACTGAAAAGTGGTGATAGTGTTATTTATATGGACGATGAATGTATGCAAGAACTTATTACCATTAAACGTTTAATTAATTATAGGTTAGAATTTTTACATCATCTAGATTTTAAGAACTTTTATAATAATACTATACTTCATATTAGTAATTTCGATAATTGTAACGAGGAGACATATATTGATAAATTAAAAAGTTTGTCATTTAAATAAGCAAAGTTACTGTTTTCTAGAGTTTTTAGAGTTTAATAAGGATGCAGTTATTATTGACATTGATAAAGTACAGATGAATAACTCAACTTAAAATAAAATATATTATGCATAAACACATTGTTTTATTTATTATACAGATCTGTTAATAAAAACATTATTCATTCCGTAACCTAGAAAAATCCATTGTTCCCCCGCATTCAATAAACGGACTCATTATCATCCCGACCTTTCTCAATATGGTTATCATTTACGTAAAGAATACTTTCCCCTGAACATTGTCACTGCGACCTACTTATAACCAGACATAGACCGGTTTCGAACTTATTATGTTCTCATCAGTATGCCATAGGTCATGGAACAGACAAATGATAGTTGGTTACTGATCACGATTTGAAGGTGTAATTCAATGCAGGTCGGGGTATTTGCCCGCTGAGTAGTTGTTTCCTTCAAATCCGATTTCATAAACAGTGAGTATAGCCCACTAAGGCTAGAGGTCGCCGCTCTTGGTACTTGCAAAATAGCAAGTCGCTATACGTCAGTGACATTTGTCCGACGTATAGTAGCATCTGACCATATGAGAGTTTACCTCTCACCGTCACTCCATTTGATTCAGTTTGTATAAGACTAGCAAGTTGACCACTATCATTTGTCTGTTCCATGACCTATGGCATACTAATGAGAACATAATAAGTTCGAAACCGGTCTATGTCTGGTTAGGAACAGACAAATGATAGTTGGTTACTGATCACGATTTGAAGGTGTAATTCAATGCAGGTCGGGGTATTTGCCCGCTGAGTAGTTGTTTCCTTCAAATCCGATTTCATATATATATATATAGAGTTGGGCGCCTTGCTGCAAAACTTAAGTGTTTTTGTTATTTACTGAATTGTATGCAAAAGACGTATATAACCTTTTTAGTAGAGAATTTCCTAGTCTTCATTTTTTTGAAATAGCTAAGAAAGTCATGTCACCCATAGGAAGCGACATATTTGAGATAAACTGATTTCTGTGACCTTTGGCCTTGAATAACTGAAGACGCAAGCGCGATATCGATGGGAACTTTTGAGACGTTGCTTCTACGGTTAAAATAAAGGTGCATGCAAAATTTCAGCTCACTTGGATTTTTTTGGCTTTTTTTGCTTTTTCCCACCTAATGTAACTGGAGTACTAATGCTACTCTACTACTTAACCAGGACGGCGAGATGAGATACGGTCGCCAATCCAAGTGACGGACTCGCCCGGCCGTCCTTAACTTCACCGATCGAGGTCCTGTCACTGAAACTGGTACCGTACCTCACCATTTCGTAAATGTTTTATTATCAAGCAATATTAATGTAATTATTTAGGATGTATAAGCATACTACTATTATGTCTTTCTTGTGAAACTATAGATTTTAATATCCTTAAGCGCCTTTAAAATTAAGATTAGAGAAAGTTACTTGGATGGGTCAATTAAGTTTATTGCAGTGTGCTGGGTTTTGCCATCATCTTAAAGTAAACATGTTTAATGCAAATTTAGAAACCATAATTATATTAAAAAATATGAATCATATTGTGTTCTGTTCTACTATAGATTCGACCACTGAAACATCTTGCATAAGCAAAGCATAATCATATCTGGTTGGCATTTATAGCAGCCTTGTGAGCTGGCCCCTCGCCAGGTTAAATAAAAGCATTTTGATTTATTTATTAATTTATTTATTTTATATCTTGTATCAGTAGTATTATAGTTGTTACTAATGTTACTAATTTCCTTGTAGACTATTAAAAAGTATATTTTCACACCAAAATATTTGGGCTGCACTTAAAATAGTTTCCAAAAAGCCTTCGTTCAAGTCTATATATTTCAGGGTTATTTCATTGTTTATTTCGAAGCCTGGATCAGCTACATAGAACATTCCCTTTTTTTCTTAAATAATAACATCTGCAACTGAATTTGCCCGTCACATTTATTAGTAATTTTATTGTCCAGTATGTGCAAATTAGTTGTTTTCATATTAGCAGCGCACTTTATTTCGACCACAAATTCTTCAGATGATGCACCTAGGTATGGGTGTTCGTAAGATAAAAGTAGTCCCACCTGTTGAAATTTGATTTTAGTTTCAGAACCTGAAGTACTTTTTTCTTAAGCACTTTACCCCTGGCCATAGCCTGTGTTTCTGGAATTTTCAAACTTCCTATTCTGGTTTCAACTAGGCTTCCAGATGTTTTTTTGCAACGTGAAACCTCATAAATGTTGGAGGCGGTTATTCGCCGATAGCGTAACTCATGCCACAGTTTGCTGTTGCTTTGAGACATGGTGGTTTCGCAGACCTTCTTACAAATTTTGGTTGTTAAATTATCTTTTGCAAATTTTAAAAAGTCGCTTACATTTTTTCCACCTGAAACGATGAAGTTGTGGAGATACTGATGCATTCCTAGTTTACTTAAGGATATATTGTCTGTCTGGAAATATTTAAGTATCTGGCTGCTATTGCCCAGAGCTAGTCCACCCTTAACAACGTCTTGTAAAAAAACACTAGACTGGCTTGGAAGGGGATGTTTTATTTGTCCAAAATCTGCAACTTTTATAAATCTCAGTAATGTGCCAATTCTGCTAATTTAGATTTCTTCCAGTAACACTCAACTTTTGTGGGAGCAGGTTCTTCACTTCTTCTGTGCACCCACATTAATAATGCAATAGTAATCTTACAACCACCAGAAAAAAAAACTTCCCAAAATGCTCGCCTTGGAATAATATTGGAAATACTTCGTTTGAAAACTTGTAAAACTCAATTTTTTTTGTTTATTTATGTTTTAAAAAATTTATTTTATATCAAATGCCAACTTTTGTGGATGATACATATTTCTGAGAAACCACTATAAAAGCGGTTTTCAAACAGCCTAGTGTGTTTTTTTGTTGATGTTGATGTTGCACCTATATATACACATGTACAAAATATGTGCGAAAGTAAAGTAGGTAAATTTATACTTGCGGATGCTGCACAATCATGGCATGTAACACTGAGGACCTCTTTGTCACATTCATTAATTTGAATGAGTACATTGTAATTTTTATTTCGAACTTTGCGTTCCGGGCATACCTTAGCTTTGACAAACTACCTTCTCTTTTGAGTTGGACGTACCCAACAACCGAATCTCCGTAGCTCTCATGCCCTGCCCTGAAAACGAAATTAAAAATATATACCTTTTTACTTTGTTTAAACATATCAAACAAAAGGGCAATTAGTTCAATACTAACGTATCATGTATTAATTTTAACATTTAAATATATTGACGGAAACTAAGGATCGTCTTAAGTGATGCGGAAACTTCAGACTTGTTAAATATAACTTTGTTGCGTTGTATTCCTACTTTAGTTAGCTGTACAAACATACTATAACTTTTTCTAATTCCTATTTCATACAAGTAATACTAAAGTTACCTATGTACCTGTTTGCTTTTACTCCTCCACTTTCTGCAGAAGAATACAAAACACTTTTAAAAAAAAACTCTTCGATCATTATGAAATCGGTTTGGGATAAATTATCCGATTGACCTTTAAAATAGCCTGTTTCAGTCATCTTTAAAACAATTTAAACCCTTTTAAATATAGTTCACTTAAATACACATCATTTAATATCACAGACCGAATACAATTAAATAATTTTAGGAAATAACCGCAAACTGCACGAGTTATATGCCCGAATTATTGCTCTCGCAGAGATACTCTGTTAGATGACGTCAAGTCCAATATGATTGTGTTCTCAGATTTGCCCCTTCTCCCGGATATTAGTCGGTAATTTAAATACTTTCCAGTTAGAAATTATGAAAACAGATTTAATAATTGCTAAGTTGATAGACTCCTGCCGGAGCCACGGTTGTCTAAACGACGTTTCGGCAGAATCCCATCTGCCATCTTCAGGTTCTCGCTGAAAGCTGCCTACTGCTGCTCCTCGTTGCTCGAACTGAACTAAATATATATATATATATATATATATATATATATATAACTTTCCAGTTAGAAATTATGAAAACAGATTTAATAATTGCTAAGTTGATAGACTCCTGCCGGAGCCACGGTTGTCTAAACGACGTTTCGGCAGAATCCCATCTGCCATCTTCAGGTTCTCGCTGAAAGCTGCCTACTGCTGCTCCTCGTTGCTCGAACTGAACTAAATATATATATATATATAAATATATATATATATATATATATATATAAATTAATTTAAAATATACGGCACATGCAACAAGCCTATTCAGTTATAAACGGTTAGACATTATTCTGCTACGCAACATGCGTTTAAGAAAAGATAAAAATGCTAAATGCAGTTCAAAGAATAGGTATGAGTCTTGGTACGAGCCTACAGTACAAGCCTAAAAATTTAATTTTGTCTAAGACTCAAGAAACATGTATTTATTATTATTATTATTATATAGACTTAACAGCGGCACACTTTCTCAGCCGTAGCTGGAAACTATTCACTGAATTCCTCACGCGCGATTGAAATTCGGCTCTGTTGGAGCCCGTTCCAGGTTTTTAGGCCCTTCAGGCGACGTTGGTGATGTCCGCTCCGACAGCTAAGAGTCCAGATCCCAACAAGGGATCACAGAGACTGCTAGTCCAGGACTTTCCTTAAGATATGGGCTGTTCCCAGTAGTGCGATCTTCTGCACTTCTTGTGCGCTCGGTTGACCAGGCAGTTGTTGTAGACTCCGGTCATGGCCCTTCTTGACAGTTCCTACATTCTGCTAACTTCTATTTGGAGGTATTTGTACTTGCTCAACTTCTCTGTTTCCTTGAGCATTATATTGGTGTCATTCGGGATGGATACATCGATCAGCAAACAAGATTTCTCCTTTTTATCCCCATTATTTTCCAAGCAACAAAAAAGTCATGACTAATCAAAAATGTAGTTATTAGAGAGGATATTCAATATTCTAGAGAGGCGCGGAGGGGGGGGGGGGGGGGCGGAGGCCGCCTCTCCTGTAAATCGGAGGTAATTGAGAAATTTGGACCAGCTTTATTAGTGAAAGAGTTATTCTAAAAAAATCAAAGAAATCATCCCATCATCATCTCTTTACTCGGATCCCACATTATATTGATTAATAAATTGGTATATTATAACAAAATCGGAATGCTTAGATCTTAAGCGAATCTACTCTAGGAACCTCATATACCTCGACGAACTGCTTCAATTTCTGGATCGACAGAAGTCTCTTTCGACGAAACAATGCAAGTGACTCCTAGCCAAGAAAAGTTCCTATCGAATCGCTTAAATAAAACCAGATTAATATCAATGCTAATGCACAAACTACAATTTGAAAACATCTCTGTGAAACAAGGCAGGGGTGACGCCGACGACTCTTTCGAACCAACAAGTTTTTTTCCTCAAACCAAGTAGAGGAAAAACAGAATCAAAGATATACTCTTCTGCTAGTATAGATAAGTTTCCTAATTGTAAAAACCATCTATTATTTCTACATGCCATCACTGGGTGCGACAAATGTGCATTCGTTAGCAAAGGAAAAATAAAAGTTCTTAAAATGCTCGAAAAACGTCCAGACTTGCAGCAAGCATTTTGCAAAATGGAGTACGCATTCTTCTGGCAATGTATGGAACTAAATCATTAACAACTATCGATACATGACATTCGCGAAGTCAACAAGACTTTTGGTCTCTACCTATTTTTCAATAAAACTAACATTTATTGAGATATTTGGAAAAGGACAAAAAAATTACGTTTTATCGAAAATACCTTTATAGTTTAAACTGTATTTTTTTCTAAAGCAAGTGCTGTATACAAACCAAAATTTGAGCATCTACGTCATGCTATATATTAATGAGAACCAGTGTTTGAAATTCCTTTTTTAATTACTGGCTAATTACAGTAACAAAATGGCGACGTTGTTATTAAAAAAAATGTGTAGACGCACATTGCTTCGGTGATAACTTCTTTGTTTTTTATGCTACAGAAACAAATAAAAAAATAGTTGAAAGCTTAATTATCCTTGACGTAGGTGTAACAGTTTCTGAGATATTTAACTCTCACTCTAAATAATTCTCTTATGAACATTTAGATGCCAAATGTAAACTTAAATATCTCCGAAATTATTAATCCTACATCAATAAACAAAAAATATAATTAATTCCCAGTTTGTACTTTCTGCAATTGGTCTGTAACATTTTTTCGATAAAGCAATACTTGACGAAAGCCGTTTGGAAATACCTTTTTTTAAGCTAAAATCGCAATTTTGAAGTCGTTATAACTTAAAAACTATCAATTTATGTGAAAAATTGCATAGAACCTTTTCTTCTTAAAATTTGATTTTATTTCAGCTCTAATAAATATATATTTTTTTAAGTGCCACCCCCTGAGAGAGGATGGTATCCACCTCCTATAAATTAGCAAGCCCCCGCACAATATAGAAACTTTTCTGTGAAGCATTTACTATTATATTGCCAAAAATGAACGAAATCCTTTCAATATGACATTATTTCGAAGTTAAAACCTTTAGTTACTGTACTATATGCCTACTGGGGAAACCATGCAAAAAAAACGCACCTTGCAGCCTACCTCCGAGGTGGTATGGAAACGGATGCACCGCTGCTCATTATTTCTCTAACGTATAGCGTGAAAGCGGCTGGTTATACGTAAAATATGTATAAAACCTTTTTTGTAGAAAATTTCCTAGTCTATTTTTTGTAATGACCCTAAAAGTCATATAGCATAGGAAGCAAGATATTTGCGAGAAAATAATTTCTTTGACTTTTGACCTTGAATAACTGAAGACGCAAGCGCGATATCGATGGGGACTTTTGAAACTGTATGTTATTAATCTAAAATTTTATAACAAAAGTAGAATAAAATAAAAAACTCACCGTTTGGACTGTATCTTGTTATCTACCTGGTAACCGCTGCAATGTTGTAAGGGAAGAAGGAAAAAGGATAGATAGGACTTTCCTGGATACAACACGTTCACGGATATTACCAATGTTAATCAAATAATTAAATAAAATTTCCCTTTTTATCACTGACTAATGCAAACTACATTCTTTGTCACCACGTGCTAATATTACAATCATCAACTCCCGGTCTTCGTTGTTTTCGCATCGGTTAGCGTCTGCGCATCAGCTATCGCGGCTATGCGAACTAATGTGCTTAGGGCTGCAACACAATTCTCCGACAGGTATGATTCTTATTTTTAACATACGCGCAAACATACCCCCCACCATGAAAAATAAGTTTTTTCAGCCCAGATTGAAACTGAATGGGAGGAAAATATGATCATGACAACAATAATTAATGATCCCAAAGAAACAATAATTTTGAGATTGACCAATCTTAAACCTAATTTCCCGATTTACCATAACCTAGGATTGACCACAAGCTGCATTCTAGCTAGGATATGAATAATTTAAACACCCATTTTAAAAATAAAATTTTACTATCATAAATATTCAAAATTACCCCAATTAATTTTTCTTTGTTAAGACAGTAGGTACTTCGTAAAAAAAAAGTAACAACAAAAAAAAACAAAATATTAAAAAAAAAAAAGAAAAATCTAAACCTACTGCGTAGGCAAAGGACATACTTTTACTACCGGTCTAGTAAAGATACCTTTGCTGGTCTTTATAGTAACAACTCGAATAGTGCCATCTTTGCCAGGATGCACTTCCGTTATAACTGCTAACGGCCAATGAAGGGGCGGAGAATTCTCAATTTTTAAGACTACTACAGTACCTACTTTTATATTCGGAGATTGTTTATCCCATTTTTCCCTAACCTGTAGAGTAGTGAGGTACTCTAGGTGCCATCGCTTCCAAAAATCTTGCACCAACCTATCAATGAACTGAAAACGATCTAATCTATTAACTTTAACTTCCGTTACATCTTCGGCGGGCAAACTTTTCAAAGGCGATAATGTTAAAAAATGAGACGGGGTCAATGCCGTTGGTGCAGAAGGATCTCTGATAATCTACACAACGGACGAGAATTTAACAAGGATTCAACTTGCGTTAAAAGTGTAGAAAATTCTTCATACGTTAATACTTGGTCTCCCACAACCCGATAAATATGAGACTTCGCTGATTTAACGTTACTTTCCCAAATGCCTCCCATATGCGGCGCTGATGCAGGATTCAACCTCCACTCAATCCCCTGAAGAGCTAATTCAGTTAATAATTTATCATTAAATTCCTTGGAACACAAAAACGTATAAAGTTCTGACAATAATCTTTTGGCGCCTATAAAATTTGTCCCCTGATCCGAATATAAAACGCTGCAAGGTCCCCGACGAGATAAGAATCTTTTAAATGCTTGCATAAAATGAGGCGTTGATAAAGAACTCACTAGTTCCAGATGAACTGCTTTTACACTCATACATACAAATAAGCACACATATGCTTTCTGAACTGAAGCACCTCTTTTACGTCCTAACGTAATATTTATTGGCCCAAAATAATCGACACCTGTATGAAGGAAGGCTTTAGATTGCTGCACCCGATATGCAGGCAAATCTGCCATTAAAGGATTTGGAGCTGACGGCCTGGCACGAAAACAATGATTACACGCATGAACTCTACTCCGGATTAAACTACGCCCAGAAATTATCCAAAATTTCTGTCTAATTAACGCCTCCAATAAATGAGGACCCGTGTGCAAATTAATCTGATGATAATAATCCACCAATCTGGTTACTAATGGATCTTTTGCTGGTAAAATCAAGGGATGCCGCTGCTCAAAATTCATTCGTGCATTAGCTAATCTACCCCCCACCCTGAGGAGCCCGTCCTTAACAAAAGGCCGTAATCTACGTAATTTCGCCGAACATTCTTTTCCTGCCTTCAAACTTTGAATATCAGGCTCAAAATGTTTGAGTTGTACTAATTTAATTAATGCTAGTTCAGATTTTTGTAAGTCCGCCGCCGAAATATATTCTCCAAGTGGCATTAATTTTAAAAACCGAAGTACCCACACCGTTGTACGTAATATTAATGTCCACGAAGAACACCGTAATATAAAATCATGTAAAGGATGATTGTTCATCTCGGTGAGAGTGGCCAAAATAAGCGATTCTCCCTCTGACGAATTATTCTCACGACTAACCACTGTAGTGGGCCAATTTGGCTCCTCGAGAACTATGACAGACAATCCGCTGGATT
The DNA here is from genome assembly GCA_936432065.2 of Rutpela maculata. Classification (NCBI taxonomy): domain Eukaryota; kingdom Metazoa; phylum Arthropoda; class Insecta; order Coleoptera; family Cerambycidae; genus Rutpela; species Rutpela maculata. The sequence continues at coordinate 83,477,119 of OW386292.2, forward strand.
ACTAGTACCTTCTATGTGTTGCCACGAAGCTTCTGGTAAGTTTTCTCGAATTTGAGTAATTCGATTAGCCACAAATATATCTTTCCAATAGGATGCATTCAACCACTGAAGAACGGTAGTCGAGTCCGAAAAGGCAAATATTTTAGAAATGAAAATTCTCTTACCACAAATATCTGTTACATGCCTGACTAACTTTGACAACAGCACTGCTGCGCAAAGTTCTAATCTGGGAATCGTAACTACTTTGAATGGCGAAACTTTAGATTTCGCACACACTAAACTACTCACTACTGTTCCCGTGGCAGTGGTAGTTCGCAAATAGACTACCGCGCCGTAACCATCCATGCTTGCATCAGCAAAAGCCAACAACATAACTGGTTGATTTTCTTCAGCCAGTACATGACGTGGAATTAAAATTTTACTAAGTTCCGACCACTCGTCGAGTAACTTAGACCATAACCGACAAATATGTAAAGGTGGTTCTTCGTCCCATCCTAGTCTGAGTCGCCATAATTCTTTAACAAGTAACTTTAAATAAAGAATAAACGGGGCGATCAAACCGATCGGATCGTAACACCTTGCAACCGCCGACAACATAATTCTTTTAGTGCATTTAGCATCCGGAATTACTAGACTAAAACTTAATAAATCTTCTTCCGGGTTCCACTGCATTCCCAAAATTTTGCTATCAGTTTTGAAAACAACAGTTTTTGCTAACCTTTTTTCATTTGGTATCTGTTCCAAAAGAGCTAATAAATTTGTTGACCATTTGGTCAGTTCAAACTTTCCTCCCGCAAATAAATTCATTAATTCCGTATACAACAGATAAGCCTCTTCAAGTGTAGATACACTCGAGACAATGTCATCCACATATAAATCTCTCTCAGCCACTTTGGCTGCTAAAGGATATTTTTCCCCTTCCTCACGCAATAATTGCTTAACCGTACGTAAAGCTAAATAAGGAGATGATTTAACACCGAACGCAACCGTATTTAACTCGAAAATATTAATTTCATCATCCGGTTTAAATCTCCACAATATCCGCTGAAACTTACAATGATCCTCTACAATATTTATTTGCCGATACATTTGAATATCAGCTGTTATTGCTACTTTAAATAACCTGAAATTAATTAACAAGGTACAAATATCCGTTTGTAGCTTAGGCCCCCCGTACAACAAATCATTTAAGGACACATCGCTATCTGAAGGCGCACTAGCATCCAAAACTACTCGTACTGGAGTACTGGGACTTTCAGGTTTCAGAACCGCATGATGAGGAATATAAAATGATAATTCATCTAAGTTTCCCGATATTACCCTTCGCATGTGTCCCTGATCAATAAAATCTTGCATAACTTTATTATACTCTAACCGCAACGCGGGATACTTGGCTAACTTTCTTTCTAGCGATATTAACCGACCCTGAGCACCTGCTCTGGAATCCCCTAAATTTTTTGGAGAACCTTTAAAAGGTAATGCTACCGTAAATCTCCCTGTAACATCCCTACTATAAGTTTCTAAATACATTTTTTCGCATTCTAACTCCTCAGGCTCTGGGGGTATTGAGTGCGGCACCTCCTCAATTTCCCAAAATTTGCTCAACAGCCGTTCAACAGCTACGTCACCCGTTAATGTAACAAATGTTTGAACATCTGACGGAGATATAAGTTCTGACGCCTTTCTCATTACGACATAACCTAATGTGGTTTCAATCGCTAGCGGCTCTTTCACTGACCTTGATATCCGACCTAAACCCATTACAAGGAGGAAGAGTTCTGCCCCCAAAATGCCATCAATTTCCTGTGATTCAAAATAAGCGTCATCTGCCAACTGAACACCTTTGAGGTGCGAAAATGTACTTGTATCAATCTGTACTCTGGGTAATTTCTCCGAAATTTTATCTACCAACAAAGCCTTAATTGAATATTTTATATCCGAATTGTGACGAGAACCAATTATCAAATCCGCAATACCTTTAACAGGTTGTGAACTCTTACCAAGCCCTTGTACCGATGAATAGAATTTCGAAATTCTAATTCCTAATTTTTTGCAACATTTAACCGTAAGTAAATTAGCTTGACTTCCGCTGTCCAAAAGAAATCTCGCCGTCTGATTCTTTATTGGACTATTGACAACGTTTACTACCGCCGTCGATAGTAAAACCGTGCTGCCATGTTGAACATTATGAACTGAAGTGGAACACAAATTGCTAACAGCTTGGTGAGCTTCGCCCTTCGTACTAGAAGTCGACGCACCATCCTGTACATTTACTTCATTACTGAAACTCTCTTGTTCAGTAGTTACCCTTGGACCTTTTTCTGTAGCCCATTTACCAGTATGAAGTAATATGTGATGCCTTTTACCACATTCCGTACAAGTCCGTTCTGAGGGACAAGCACGTACCCCGTGATTAGCAGATAAACAATTATAACACCAATTGCTATCTCTTACAATTTCATACCGTTTTGTTGGAGGTAATCGTTTGAATTTTTCACACCGATTTAAATAATGCCATCCCCTTTGACAAAAAATACAAGTATTTTTATTACCAGATTTAGCTTCCCTATAACCATTACCCACTATAAAAGATTTGGGTGAACGTGGTTTCGTATTATCGACATAAACACTTTTATTAGTTACCATTTTCCGATTTAGACTTAATATTTTTGATTGGTCTTTAACAAACTTAATAACTTCTTCGTAGGTAGGTATTGCTGAACCCCGTCTAGACATTTCAAATTGTTTAACCGTCTCCGGATCTAACTTTGATAACGCTTGATGAACAAGAATAAAATCGGAAAGGTCAGCTATCTCCAATTTTTTAAGTGCCCTTACCGCCAAGTCAAATTTCTCTAAAAATATACCCAAATTTTTTGATGACTCACCCTGTATTGCCTTAAACTCGATTATCTGATTTAAATAATTATTAGCCAACGCCCTCTTATCCTGATATTTATCGATTAACGCTCGCCAAATAATTTCATAATTTTCACCGGTTGGCGCTAGCCCCGAACAAATACTTAAAGCCGAACCTTTAAGACGTCCCACTAAATAATGAACCTTGTCCACATTGGTTAAACTTTCATTATCATGAATTAAACTCTTAAAAATGGAGTAGAATGTTTCCCATTCGCGAATTTCCCCTGAAAATTGTGGTAATTCAATTTTAGGAAGTCTGGGAAGACTCCGTCCCATATTTGCAGCATCTGCATTATTATTATTATTGACAGTTGCACCTGATGTACTAGCACCCGGGATAGTTCCCCCTTTTGGGATACCAGCTGCCGCTACCCGTATATGACAACATATTTCATCTATTGTTTTAAGTATAGCAAAATTAGGCTCAAAACTGTCGTCCACCTCAAAACTCCACTGTACAATTTCATCTAGAACGTTGAGTAATTCCCTGCGAGTTTCATCTATAGTAGTATATAAAGTCTTAAACTGGTTTAGGCAAATAGGATCATTAAGTTTTTTACTCAAATCTAGAAGCGTTTGCAACATACCAAATAAGGACTCTTTTTTTGCCGTTAAACTCTTCACTTTACGCGCAGCTACAGTGGCCATTATTGCAATAAATCTTTACTACTATAAACACTAGAATTTTATCTGACAAAAAAAAAACACTAAATTCGATAGTAAACTTCAATCCAAATACTATTTTACTAAATAGACTAATTTAAATTAAAACTAAAATACTATTTAATAATTTGGCAACTAATTTTTGAAGTGACCCTGTATAATTCAAATTTCAGATTTAAAATAAGCACCTAAATGTTTACTTATTAAAAAGAGTACTTCAAACAAAGGTACAAATCGTGTAACCTTTTTCCAACAATATCAAAAAGAACCCAAGTTTTTAATGCTTCAAAAAACAAAACAAAAATGCTAAAGTATTATAAGTATTGCAATATGTTTTTCCTAGAACGTTAAAATGCGGCCGTGATTTGTCAATCTACAGTAATTACACTATCTAGGCTGAAAACAAATTTTCTGTTGAGGGGCAGGTACCTAAATCAAAATGTAAACAAACAAATTTTGCGACGCAATCCACATAAACTGCCAGAATAGCTGATACGCACACCTTTCGTATTTAACTATTAATAAATGATAATAAATCAAAACACTATACAAAAACAATCCAACAAAAAAACTTCTTAAAATGTTTCTTGTAGGATTTTACCTCATAGCAAAAATTACCAGTACTATGTCATTTATCTGAAATAACATATACGTAATATAAGTAATATTAAATAAACCACTTGTGATTTACCGTCTCACAAACCCGCTGGTTTATAATATACCGAATATTATATTAAATTTAAGTAACGACCCGCCGGCGTTAATTTTATAATTTTCTGCCGAACCACCCGAGCTCGCTTGTGACAAAGAAATGTAGGTATATAATCTTGAATTTAACCGTCTTAAATTCCTAGACTAACCAAAAAACACTCAAAAGTATTAAATATTCAAGGATACTTACAACGAACAATTTTGTTTGGAAACCCGATATTTCATTCACAAAAAAAACTGACTATTATCGATGTACAATCCAAGAAATGAATCCGAACAAATGTATTAAAATAATTTACTCTATTTAGTTTGCAAAGAGAATTAGCAATTCTAATGGCACAATCCGTGCTCGAATCAGGACCAAAAATGTTTGTTATTAATCTAAAATTTTATAACAAAAGTAGAATAAAATAAAAAACTCACCGTTTGGACTGTATCTTGTTATCTACCTGGTAACCGCTGCAATGTTGTAAGGGAAGAAGGAAAAAGGATAGATAGGACTTTCCTGGATACAACACGTTCACGGATATTACCAATGTTAATCAAATAATTAAATAAAATTTCCCTTTTTATCACTGACTAATGCAAACTACATTCTTTGTCACCACGTGCTAATATTACAATCATCAACTCCCGGTCTTCGTTGTTTTCGCATCGGTTAGCGTCTGCGCATCAGCTATCGCGGCTATGCGAACTAATGTGCTTAGGGCTGCAACACAATTCTCCGACAGGTATGATTCTTATTTTTAACATACGCGCAAACAGAAACAATATTTGTAAAGTCAAAATAAAGGTGTATGCAAAATTTCAGCTCACTTGGATTTTTTTAGCAGATGGATTCTAATGTGACTGGAGTATAGGTAAACTTCGCCAGGATGTTAATATATATAAGGCATAAAAAATATACATGTATGTTAGGTCACGGTTTACATGAGTGACTTTTTAAAAAGATTTATTTACTTAAATGGAGCCAACGTTGGCTCTTGGAGAAGGAATATAATAATAAATTAGAAGTGTTGCATTCTAACTGAGTTTAATAACTGACTTTACAAAGCATGTCTAGTCGTATTTATAACATACAGAACCTGAGTAAGCAAAATATAGAACAAAGGAAATATAATTCGACAGTCAGCATAAAATGTGAGAAACAAAGGTGAAATATAATATCTCTAAGATAAGCGATTAATAAGAGAAGTCGTTATCATGTAATATGATATACATGTGGAGGTTTGTTATGACTAAGTCTTTATAATAAGCGTATAATTTTATATAACAACTTCCCCCTTAATAAAAAAGTTGATGTTATGCAGCAACTTTTGAAAATTGTTAGAAACGTTAAATGAATATAATGCAAAATAAATTGAAACAATGTTGAATGAATACAAAGCAAAATAATAAAATACATAAAGTTAAAATTGGTAAATGATAATAATATTAAGTGAGTAATACATTACATAACTGTAATACGAATAAAATACAATGGTCTAAATTAATAGACAAGGGTAAAACTCCACATATGAAAGTCTATGTTAACTCGATCTCCTCTTCTTCTTGAGGTTTAATACCGGGTCGCTTTCTTGGAGGGATAAGTCTAGGAAATTTGGTGAATACTCTGCTTCGCTCTGAAGGAGGTGAAGGAGGGTTGTCCGCTGAGGGTTGGATTCGCAATGCTCTACATCTTCTTCTTCTGCATTTACAAGTTATGTAAAGTACAACTAACAGGATGATGAGAGTGATTATGAAATACGTGAACCAAGATACGTGTTTGGTCGCAAAAGGCTCGTTTATGAGGTCATCCAGGTCTTTGGAATATTGGTCCAATTTGGTTTTTGCAATATCTAGATCTTCTACGTCGAAATTGTTTAATTTGAGTGGTTTTAATTTTGGAATTTCGATTTTGTCGGGCATGTGATTACAGCATTCAAAAGGAATTTGGATAGGATGTGAATTATCCTTAATTTCGGAGAAGTCTTTGGCACTGGCTTGTATTCGAGTAATGCCTGCATAGGCGTAACATCCTGGTTGTAGTTTGATGATGGAATTTTTGTTGATTAACTCTGTCGTGGATTCTCTCTTTGGACAGTTGATGGTGATGTGAAGTGGTTCGGAATTAATTACTAGCCATGTGTTGTCTTCAAGTTCTTGGACGTTGTATCCCTGACTAATAATGAAGGAAGTTTGACAGTTCTCTGGAAATTTCGGCAACGGTTTTAGTATTCTGGCTTCACATATGGCATTCTGGTCGATAGGATAGGCAAACAGGTTCGAACATAGTTTGGTTCCAAAATAAAGAGGTTTGCATTCTTTCAAATTTTGTATAGGTATGTACATTAAAGAATCATCGTCTCTCGCTATAAACTTTTGTGAGATAGATAAAATGTGATGCAGACCAGTTCTGTTATCAAGTATCGGGATAGAGTATAGGCGATAGGTGTTATAATTTTGGGGTTCAACAAGTGGTATTGTTAAAACAAATACTAAGTTAGAATCCATTTGAAACGCTTGTAATTCAATAATATCCAAATACTTAGCAACTACCGATAATTTAATGGGGAGAGGCAAATTGTTCCTTCGTAAGCTCTGTGAAACTTCTTGTAGTGCTGTCACTAAGTGATTAGAGGTTATGATTGACGTGTGAATGATTCCTACTCTGGCAAATGTTATTGAATTTAAAATGTTTAAATTATCTTCGATATACAAATAGCTCGCCATTAGTTGTTCGGAAATGTATAAGAATTTTAGTTTTATATGAGCGGCCTCAATAGCTTGAGTCATGGTTTGAATTGTGCGTTCGATTTCTTCGAGATCTTTGTTAAACGTTTCCTCGTCAATTTGTAATTTTTGTATAGTCGAGTTGAAGTTTTTAATAACAGAAGTTGTAACTGAAATTTGATTTTTGATTAAGTTTTCCAATTGATGTTCGTCGTTATTTAGTTTATTTATACAATTAGTATAGTACTGGCCATCTTCAGCATCTAAGTTTCCAGTTATGGATTTGAATATTGTACCGATACCGTTAAGTATTCCTCGTTTATATCTTTTTGTGTCTGAAAAGATTTCGTCAAATTTTGTTTTTATAGAGTTGGATATTTGTGTCAAAAAGTTAAAGTCTGTTTTAATTTCACTCGTAAAAATAATTGACTTATGATCACCATTATGGAGAGTGTACAAGATTCTGTCTCAGATATTTTGATTTTTGTCAAAAGCTAGTTTGAGGGATGAAATGTTTTTATGCACTAGCAGAGTCCATTTGTCATTTGTCACCACGATGTCCGTGTCTTGGTGGTAGTATACACCAACGGTGTTATTGATTGGGGTAATTTTGTATTGACAGAGTGCTGATCCGAACAGCAGGAGAAGCCTGAAAATAAATTTAATTTTCAGTATATGGTTTCATTCTATCGAAATTTACTTTAGTTTCTTGTTTTGTTTCGAGATTTAATAGGGTAGCAGAATTTTGGAAAATTTCTTTTATTTTAAAAGGACCGTTAAATTTGTTTTGTAGTTTGTTCTTAATTTGTGATTCTTTTACATAAACTAAGTCACCTATTCTGTACTCGGGGCGTTTTTGGGGAACATTTCTGTCGAAACGAACTTTTGCTTTCTCTTTTTGAGATTGTGTTCGACTACGGGCTATTTTATAGTAGTGGGATATTCTGTTGTTTAAATCTCTAACGTATTTGGTTATTAACTCTTTTTGGTTATATAAAGTTTCAGGTGGTCTGTTAGACGTATGACCAAAGATAAGTTCATATGGGGTGAAACCGTGTGTTTTATTTACCGAATTGTTATAGCATATTACTGCATATGGTAAAATCGTGAACGGATGTTCGTTCGGGTTTTCAGTTTTATGAATTCTTATCATTTCAGCTAAAGTAGCATGAAATCTTTCTATGGATCCGTTCGATTGGGGATGTCCTACGCTTGAATAAGTTAATTTTATGTCGTAGAGGGTGCAGAGATCTTTAAGCAAACGGTTGTCAAATTCGCCACCGTAATCGCAATGGATTCTTAGCGGGGTACCGTAATGTTAAAAGTATAACAACAAGGTATTTACGACGGATTTTGCGGATTTGTCCGGGACTGCATAGGCTTGTGTAAATTTAGTTAACTCGTCGCGAATAGTTAAGGCGTAATTTCGAGTTGGGAATTCAAATAAATCGATATCAATTCTTTCGAATGGTGTTCTTGGGGTTTCTGTGACTACTAGAGGGTTATTAAGGTTTTTTCGGCAAACCTTAGTTTTTTGGCAAGTTTCGCAATTTTTTATAAAATTTTCAACGTCTTTAGTTAGACCTTGCCAAGTGTATTTTTCTCGAATTCTTCGAATCGTTTCATTTATTCCGCGGTGTAGATTATTTTTACCAAAATGATTTTGCTCCAATATAATTGGAATTTCATCTTCGTCGGCAGTTCTGACGATATCTTGACAAATTACTACTTTTAAGTCTTTTTCTGCAAAAATGAATGATAGAATTTCGAGTATAGGGAGGTCTAGGTTATTTTCGACAAAGTATGTCTTAGAAAGGTTTAAAACATCTTGATTTTTAAATAATACCAAAAATAGATGTTCAATTACAGATTCGATATCAAAAGGTAGAAGGATGATAAAATATCTCCTATGTCTGACTGTTTTGCTCGATACAATATTGATTTTATTGTTATGAAATTCGGGATTTTCCTCGAATATGTCCTCGATAATTTTGTGATGTAGATCTTGTAAGTTGTTTTGTTGGAAAAAGGTTATAATATCTTTATGTTCTCGATGCAAAAGTTGTTTGTTCGAGGCTTTGATTTTCGAATAGTCAATTAAAGATGTTGTTTTATATAGGTTGGTGAAAGTTTCAAATTCTCGCGAAATTTGTTCGTTAGTGACTGCGTTGTTATCGTCTGGATTTTCGTCGTCGTCTGACTCGTCGTCTGACTCTTCGTCATTCGCGGCTAGAACCTTTGAATAGAATTTGGAACATTCGGAAAAATGATTAATTTTGATTCTGGAAAGTGCGTCCGCGTTCTTATTGATTTTGCCAGGTTTATAAATTATTTCGTAGTCGTACTCTTCTAATTTGAGTCGCCAACGGGCAAGTCTACTTCCTGGATCTTTTATAGAGAATAGCCAGGTGAGTGGTCTGTGGTCGGTGATAAGCTTGAACTTTCTACCATACAGATATGGTCTAAAGTGCTTTACACTCCATACTATCGATAAAAGCTCGCGTTCAATCGTTGAATATTTGGTTTCTGCACTGCACAAGGTTCTAGAAGCATAGGCAATGGGTAAATCTTTGCCAATAGGCCCCTGGCTCAGCACTGAGCCGACGGCAAATGCGCTCGCATCAGTGGTTAGAACAAAAGGTTCATCAAAATTCGGGTAAATTAATATCGGAGTTGTTGTTAATGTTTGTTTCAAATTTTGAAAAGAATTTACACAATCATTGTTGAAGAGAAATGGTACGTCTTTTTGTAGTAGTTTTGTTAAAGGCTTGGTTATCTTGGAGAAATTAGGAATAAAGCGCCTATAATATCCGGCTAAGCCTAGAAATGATTTAATTTCTTTTGGATTTTTCGGTTGAGGAAAATTTAAAATAGCGTCAACTTTCGAAGGGTTTGGTTTTACGCCGTCTTTTGTAATTAGGTGTCCTAAATAAGCGGCTTCCTTGCGGAGAAACTCGCATTTGTCTGGTTTAATTTTGAGGTTGGCTTTTTGAAGGCGTTTAAAGACTTCAGTTAGATGGGAAATGTGTTCGTGAATTGTAGGAGAGTAAATAATGATATCGTCCATGTAGACGAGACATCTTTCATTTTGAATACCTAGCAGGATGTTATCCATAACTCTTTGAAAAGTTGATGGAGCGTTTTTGAGTCCAAATGGCATTCGCATTGTAACGTTAAATTGGGTTCCGATCTTATAGTTGTATATGCGGTTGTAAATTTAAAAATGAGTGAGGCTACGTTTGTTTTTTTAAATGTTTTAGTTGATACCTGAGGAAAAGGGTATTTATATTTACTTCTTTTCTTTTGTTGATAGCAAAGTGGATAGAGAAGGTAACTTGTTTGTGTATCGTTAGTTAAATAAAAATACTCTGGAAACCTTCTTGTTACCTATGGGTTTTATTTCATAGAATCATTATAATTTAGGTTCATGGATTTGTCATGACTGGAGGGTTATAATAGTTTTTATTTTATGTATTTTTCCTTTAGTTGCTGGCAGGAGGTATTTTGGCTGCCTAACCTAAAACGATAAACAAAACACAAGTTAGTAATAGCTACCAGGGAGAGTTTATATTGTATGACTTACTGTTGAATTGAGCTAATCCTATTATTTTTCCTTGCTATTTTCTCAGGAATTCGGTTCCAACAAAGTATGTAAACATCTTTGGGAATGTCTGTAAGTGTAGGCAAATATACACATTTCAGGATGTATAGTCTGGAAAAAGGATTTAGTTACACTTCTATTAGTTACAACAAAACCACACTCTCTTACCTGTAGTTAACAAGTTCTTATTTATTTATTTAAAAGAATAAGCCTGGTAGACCTTTTTATTATTCCTTTTTGTCAGCTGTCAGTCATTTCAGTTTGAGGAAAAGTGTTACCAACATTGGTTATGGAGGAAAAATTATGGCATTTAAATTATTAATCCTAGTTTTATTTATTTTTATTGTAAATATGGTTCGATCATGGGTTTTATGCTTATTAGTCTCTATTTTAAGAATTGCTTTAATCATTCTATGGTTAGGACTATTTTCTGTGTATTTATAAATTAATACGCGAAAAGGAATTATGGGTAGGTTCCTAATGAAATGGCACGCTGTGATTGGTGCTCGAGAACATGTTGACCGGAAAAGAAAACGTGGGTTTCTGTTCACTGGTTAGCGCGTCGTTCCGCCATTCAGTCGAGATTTTTCCTGACTTGTTTTAAAAAAAAAAAAACATCCCGATATTCACTTTTGGGGATCATGCTGGAAAGTCTTAAAGTTTAGAAGGGCCTGATTGTTTGTTAAGCTGTTTGAAGCCGATTATGGTTATTGTGGAACTTCTAAATAGGTAGGAAACGAAGCTAATGGATCCTTGTTTTTTTGTGTGAGCCCATTCCGGTTTTGTTGGGTAAGAGCATTTTTGCGATTTTCTTAGAATATCAAATTCTAAACATTTTATCCTTTTAAATAGGCAAGACATTGTATATGGTTAATTAATCTATTGGAGAGTTAAGTCTTTACTTTCAAGTTTGGGAGATAGATTTTTCTTGTTATGGAAGTTTTGTTGGAGGCCACGTGCCGAATTTTGGATTTGAATTTGCTGTTATGGTTACGAATTTACGAGTTTGTGGTTGTGAGGACGCTACTAGGACAGACGTTAAGTACGTAGGCTGCAGTCACGCATCAGGTTACAGTTACATGACGAGAATTCACCTGGAGAGCCTGGAGTTTCTGGTATCATTATTCATCACCTTTAAGGACTTTTGAGGTCGGTGGCTTATTTTTAATTTGCATTACAGTGATGTCCAGAATAAAGGACCCCCTGTTACGTTTCAATTTTTTTGTTCATGTAATTTTTTGTTCATGTAATTTTTATACCGATGGCCAGTTTGAGTGCCTAAATATTTGATATGTTACTCATGTAGTATACTTATTGTTTTTTTTACAATTAATGTGAGTAACTGCGCAGTTATATACGTATAATGAATTGTCTTGTACATGCACATATCTTAGGATACTAGAAAGATGTTGGATGATAGTAACGTCCGTACAGTATACTGAATTTATTTAAATTAGAAGCGATTTAACATCAGGTAAGAATTTTTTGTACGAATTTTTTAGAGTAAATCAGAGATAGTCACCTCATGACTGAACCTTTCACCATTTTGTAATAAGTTTTTTTCTATTTGGATATACTTCTCCTATTTTCTGTAATAAAATTTTATCTTAAAATTGACTCTACTGTTTATTGATTATGTTGTCAAAGGAGACTTCAAGTATTAGAATAAACACGGAGTTTGGTAATTTTAAATCGGTGTGTCGAACAGGTGCTTAAGGTTGGTGAAATTTTATTGGAAATTACCTGGCGCTCAAACTTTTTTTGGCAAAATATAAAATCGTTAAAAATAAACGAATCTCACCACTGAAGTCTCTTGCTGGAGCTAGCTAACCTTGAGTTAAATGAGCATTTTAGTACTTTTAGTTTTTTTGAAGACTTAATTTCATTTGAACACGTAACAACAATAATTTGGCGCCTGGTTTGACGTAGCAAACAGGTGGGGCCATTTTTGATTTAATTTTTGCCATTCATGATTTTGTTGTAAATCAACAAGGTAATTTTGCAAGCTATCTGTTACATAATATTTTGATTTGTTATAGAAAATATTTTACAAATTTTTATGTTAATGTCGTATTTAAACGTTCAGTATATAGATGTTTAGTAGTAGCCATGACCATAGACCGTAAATTCATGAAATTCTGTTCTGTGTCGAGTATTGTCGTTAAATTTATTCGCTGAATATTTTTTACAGCTTGAACCTATTTCTTTGGGTTACTATTGGGTATAATTTTTGGCATTTCTAACAGTTTTCTTTCTTAGCTGATATTGACACGTTTTGCTTATTATACAGGGTGTATAGTATATAGTAATTTTATTTCTGGTGTCGCGGTAATTTTTTTACAATGGCTTCAAAAATAGATTCGGGTAGATTGAATAAGGACGAACTAATTTACGAATTGAAGATTAGAGGATTGGAAGATGTTGGAACGGTAGAACAAATGCGTGCAACGTTAAGAAGACTTTTACGTTTGGAACGTTCTGGAGATTCATTGACTTACCCTACATATGATTTAGATTGTAAAGAAGAGATTACGATAGCTGATACTAAAATAAGTGAAATCGAAAATCTGATCAAGGACTTAAGCACTGGAGAAGATAGTGGACCTTATAAGAAAATAGAAGCGAAGATCGGTCATATTTTAATGAGAGTGGATCGTATTAAGACAACGGATGATGGTACGAAGAAGCAACGAAGTCAATTATTAACTAGGATTTTACAACTTAAGTCGACTTTAGCACAACGAGTTAAACGGGTTACCTTGGAAGAAAATATGTTGGACGCCAGCATGTTAAGTTTACACATGGGAGGTTCTTCTTCGGAAGACAGTGATGCTGATGTTTTTACTAGAAATAAACCGCTAGGGTCAAGCTCTACGCAACTTCCTGTCACTGCTCCAACGGTTAAGTCTATTCCTGTGATTAAGTGGAACGTTACGTTTTCGGGAAAGCCTAAAGAGATGTCGGTATTAGCTTTTATTGAACGAATAGAAGAATTAAGTATTGCTAGACATGTTTCTAGTCAAACTCTTTTTGAATCGGCAGCGGATTTATTTACTGGTCATGCGTTGGTTTGGTTTAGGGCAAATCATTCCAAATTTTCTAACTGGAATAGTTTGTGCAAAGGTCTAAAGGCACAATTTCTGGAAATAGATCATGATGAAAAATTATTTCAGCAAATCAAAGAGCGTAAGCAGAGGGAGGAAGAATCCATTGGAATTTACTTTGCTTATATGAGAAACGCTTTTGTCAGGTTATCTGTCAAAGTTCCTGAGCTAACGCAGTTGAAGATCTTACGGGACAACATTAAGCCTTTCTTTCAAATTGCTATTGCCCGGGATGAGCCAAAGTCACTTATGGAATTGGAAGAGATGTGTGTGAAACTGGAACGGAGATGTTCTTCGATTGATACTTTTTCGTCTACTCCTGTGAAAAAACGGGCAGTGGAACCTGACTTAATGTATATTGCTTCGGAACCTTCGACTAGTTCACGTACTTCTGACCATAGTGTGACGATTTCTCGACAACCGTCAAGAAATGCTACTCTTACTTGTTGGAATTGCCAAGCAAAAGGACATAGTTCACGTCAGTGTCGACAACCAAGAAGAAAATATTGTTTTAAATGTGGAGCACCCAACGTTACGAAATATGATTGCCCAAAGTGTAAAAAACCAGTTTCGGGAAACGCGAGTACGAGCCATTAAGAGGTCGATTAGTGGAGGACTCGTGTGCGACCATTTCGAGTGTTTCAGTTGAAGAAAATTTTTCTCAACAGAAAATTATTCTAGATTATATTTTAAGCCATGCAGAGAATGATCAAAGGCCGTATTTGGAAGTATCAATTTTAAGAAAAAAAATGCTAGGATTGTTGGATAGTGGTGCAACCAGAACCGTGGTCGGAAAAAAGGGTTGGAAAATATTACAAGACCTAAATTTAAAACTTAATATGGAAGATTCTCCTCACTGTACGTTAGCAAACGGAAGTAAATGTCAAAGTAATGGGTCAATTTTAGTACCGATGACACTTATGGATAAAGTGAAGCTTATTAATGTCTTAATATTGCCAGATTTAGACCATGTTCTTATACTTGGAAATGATTTCTGGAGAAAAATGGAAATAATACCGGATCTAAGGAGAGACGTATGGAAATTTTCGGATACGGAAAAAATAGTTTCCTTGGTTATATGAAAACGAGAATTAAGAAAATAAATCTCAAATTAAGTAATATTGTAAATTGTAAACAAGGGTAGTTTCCCTATATGTAAAAGTCGTCTTCGAAAATATATTTTGGTACTCACCTCGGCACAAATTAAAGTGCTACGAAATAGTGCATCGTTTTAACCATAATCCAGTATCCAGACAAGTTTTATTTGCAACAAAACAAGAACGAAACAGAGGGACCTCCATATCACATCAGCTGTACTGTCGATTGTCAACACTGCAGCCAAGTTAGCAACGACAACTAGAAGCGGATTTCTCTCCACGTTTTGATGTTTGCGGTCGCGCGGTAGCTACCGATCGGATGTTAAGGTAAAAAGTCTCACTAGTACGTAAGAATAAAACCACATCAGAGTTTTCCTTTTTCGTTTTGTAAACAAATTTCATGTCAGATTTTTAAATAATTATATGTTTTTAACGGCGCCCAACATTCATTTTTGTATAATTTATCACTGTAAAAATTCTTGCAAAACAACCATATTCCAGTAAATTTAATAAAATCAAATCTATTCTCAACTACAGTGTTTTATTGATCGTAAAATTCCTGATTTGTATATTTTGAACCTACTTTAACCCTGAGAGGAGTGAGTCTGCAAGAAAAGACACTCATGCTAAACAAATAAAATAAAATAAAAATTTATTATCGTTTTTCCACACAAAATATTGGGAAACATAATAAATATATGTCAGCCTGAACGTGGGGCGAATACAAGATTACTAATTTTTTTAACAATCAGGAAAACGATCAATATAAATATTTTGCAAATTTTGAAAGTTCCAATTATTATATAAAAGATTTAATAAAAAAATTCATTAAAAAGTTTAATAGTTCTGGCAATAGTTGTGAGAAATTCACATAAACACATATGAAATTAAGGTCAGGTAAGAAAGTCAATATGTCAGGTCAAGAACAAGAAGCTGGTTCATCTTCACAGCAAGAAGAACAAATTGGGGACACAGAACAAGTTGGGGCCACACAACAAGACCCTAACATGTTACAAAAATTGATGGACATGGTAGCAGGCATGAAAGTACAAATAAACGAACAAATGCAACAAAATAGAGAGGAGGTAGCGCAGAACATGGGACAAATAAATGAACAAATACAACAAAATAGAGAGGAGGTAGCGCAGAACATGGGACAAATTAACGAACAGATACAACAAAACATAGGACAAATAAATGAACAAATGCAACAAAACAGAGAAGAAATGGTACAGAATATTGGAGAGAGAATCAACGCGCTTGAGGAAAATTTAAACAAGAGACTGGATGAAAAATTAAGAAAAATAGAAGAGACCACGGCAGAACTAAAAAGTCAAGTAGAAAGCTGGGAAAACAGATGGGAAAGGATTGGAGAAACTATTAGTTGTGAGGTAAACGATAAGGTAAGCGAGGTAAGGTCGGAATTAAGGGCAGATATTTCAAGACAGGTAGAAAATAGGGTAGATGATTCGGTAATTGAGTTGGAAAACAAAATCAAAAGGCAAGGGGAAAATTAGGCTAATAAAATAAAAGAACAGGAGAGTTTAGTTTTACAGAATACGCGGCTATTAAGAGAGGGAACACAAACACAAACACAAACACATACACCCACATACACAAACATATGCAATAAGACAACATTCTTTTTCTACGGGGATAATCGTATTCATCCCAAAGTATTTATTACAAGACTCAGACAACACATGAACACGTTACCAAGGGGAGCAAATTTAAAATCCAACATACAGACCATGTTAAAGGGAGAAAGCGAGTATTGGTATTCAATGATTGAAAGTAGATTTCAGAGTATAGATGAATTTGAAGAGCTATTAATGAAACAATATTGGAGTGATTTTACCCAGCAAAAGGTCAGGAAAAAATTTGTTTAGTGGGAAGTATAATGAAAGACAAGGTTTATCAAGGGAAAATTATGTTTTAAGAAAGATTTATAACGTGATCCATTTAGAACCGAAATTTACGGAGGGTGAAATTGTTAAATATATTGCGAGACATTTTTCTTCAATCATTCAAAATGTAATAATCACACAAAGAATTAACACTTTAGATAACTTATTGAGTATTTGAGGGAAATAGACGATAATAATAATCAGAATGTCTACCAGTACATAAGTAGAAACGATAATCAAAATAATAGATATGATAATGGGAACAGATTTTACAGAGGGGGTGAATTTTACCAAAATAAAAGCTATAATGATCAAGGTGGAAATCAAAGTAAGTATAATTTTAATAGTCAAGGGGCAAATCAAAATAGGTCAAATTTCAACAATCAAGGGGGGTATCAAAACAGGAATTATCAAGAGAGGTATAACGGCAATAATTATGGTAGATATGAGGGAAACACTAATAGATATGACAATAATCAAAGACGAGGTTATAATGAAAATCAAATTTACAGGGAACAAGGTAACAATGTAAATAGCAGGGAAAATAATAATCAACAAATGCCAAGGAGACAGGTACAGTGGGAAGATAGGAGACAAAATTATGATGAGTCGAAAGGGGGAAGTCGAACATATGCACAAGTGGCAAACACTAACATTCAAAGGGGGAGTACAATAGTTGAAAACGCGCAGAAAGATGTAAATAGGATAGAAATTGTTGCGCAAATTAATACCAGGTCACAGGACCAGGATTTTTAGATAGGAAGTTTTTAAACATGCATAATTATGAACACCCGCGAGAGTACATCGGAACTGATACGGAAAATGAAATAAAAAACATTAAGGTTAGTCAATTGCCTATAGTAAACATTAAAATAAATAATATCACGTTAAAAACGCTAGTTGACACAGGGTCTGAAATAAGTTTAATTGATGAAAAGGTAATTAATAAACATTTTAATAATAACATAAATAATTGTATAAACATAGCAAAAATCAAATTGGTAAGTTTAAATGGGAAAAAGTTCATGGAATCAAATAAAGTTTTGAGCACTACTTTCAAGTTTCAAAATCAAGAATTTAAGGGGGATTTTATAATTGTGACGAACATGAATTATGATATTGTTTTAGGAGAGGACGTTTTATCGGAGATCAGGGCTAAAATAGACTTGGGGGAGAAAATATTGTTAATAGAGGGTGAAAGAATACCCATCTTTAATATGAATGAATTAATGGGCAAAGATCCCAAAATAAATGCGGTAAAGGGCAAAGATCCCAAAGTAAATGCGGTAATGGGCAAAGATCCCAATGTAAATGCGGTAATGGGCAAAGTTCCCAAATTAAATGCGGTAATGGACAAAGTTCCCAAAGTAAATGCGGTAATGGGCAATGATCCCGATTTAAATATAGGCGAAAAGGCCAATGAATTAATAAATAATTGCGGTAAGCATATGGTGGAAGGTACCACATATGTTGTTAATACAAGTTTTGTAAAGTCCGAAGAACTCCTGATAAACTGTCTCTCCAAGTATGATAAAATAGTACAAAAACTGTTACAAAAATATATTTCACTAATCAATTATGAGCCAAGGGTAGCTCAAGGGTATGTACACAAGTTAGAAGTAGATGAAAATAAGCCTTTTAAAAGTAAAACTTATCCCATTCCATTTAAACATCGTAGTCAAGTACAAGATGAAATTTCAAATATGATAAAATCAAACATAATTGAAAGTGCTAGAACAAATTATATTAATCCACTAGTTATTGTAAAGAAAAAAGATAAGTCAATTAGATTATGTTTAGACGCACGAAATTTAAACCAGATAACTAAAGCACAGTTCGATGCTCCGTTAAATATTGATGTTCTACTGTCCAGGGTTGGTAAAAATATGATTTTCACTAAATTAGATTTGAAGAATTCCTTCTGGTTGATTCCATTGCATCCAGACTCACGGAAATTCACAGGTTTTAGTGTGGACGGCCACATTTTTCAATTTAAAGTAGTACCTTTTGGTCTGCAGTCAGCTTCATCCGCGTTGGTACGTGCAATGCAAAATATTCTTGACAGGTACGACAGTTTCTGTTTACACTACATTGACGATATTCTCATATTTTCTGAAACAGAAGAGAAACATGTAGAACATTTAGATATAATTTTAAATGCACTAAATGAAGCAGGGCTGAAGTTAAATATTGAGAAGTGTGAATTCTTTCGCACATATGTTAGATACTTAGGCTACAAGATCAAACAAGAAGGAATCAGTATTGGGGAAGAAAGGGTCAAAGAAATTAAAGACTATCCGAGACCTACAAATCTAAAAACATTGCGAGGATTCCTGGGGGTGTTGAATTATTATAAGAAATTCGTACCTAGACTGTCTGAGCTAGAAATTCCTCTCATAGAATTGCTTAGGAAAGACGTAAAGTGGGAGTGGGACCAAAGGAGAGAAGAAGCCTTTGAAAGCGTGAAGAAAAATTTCCATGATAATTTACTGCTTCACAGCCCAGATTTTTCACTACAATTTACCTTGAGGACAGATGCGTCGGATAAAATAATAGCCGCTGAGCTTACACAAATGCAAGGGGGAGTTGAAACGCCAATTTGCTTCATATCCCGAATTTTAAAACCCTACGAAACTAGGTATTCAACAAGCGAAAAAGAAATGTTGGGAATTCTGTATTCTTTGAATAAGCTATCGTATTACTTAATGGGAAATCACTTCATAATAGAAACAGACCATTCAGCGTTATGTTTTCTGATGAAAAATAGGTTTGCGAACAACAGGATCTATAGATGGTCTCTGTTAATACAGGAGTACTCGTTCACGATTAGACACAAACCGGGTAAGCAGAATATCACAGCTGATGCGTTGACACGCAATCGTCAAGTTCACACAGATGAAACAAACACCTACACAGTAGCTCTGAACACTCTATCTCACACAAACGATCTATACACATATGCACAAGTCACAAACAGCCAACAACAATTAAACGACTTAAGAAACAAAGTACAACAACATCCACACAGAGGGTTCACAATAAAAAACAATTTCATCATAAAAACAATCCTGAACGAGGAAAAATATGTCATAGACGAAACTTTAGCTGCAGAAATTTTACTAGATTTACATATTAGGTATGGGCATATTGGAATACGTAAAACGTGGTTGATTTTTCGGGAAACATACTATTGTATCAAGGACTTACCACTAGCGAAAGAATTAATCAGTAGATGCCATGTATGTTGTGTGGGAAAAAACAAAAACCATATCAACAAGAATACGGTGTGCAGTATCACAACCGATAGACCTTTGCAATTAATAGCGATCGATTTTATAAGTAAATTAATTCCTAATGAAGATGGGTATAAACATATTTTAGTTGTGATAGACATATTCTCGAAATATATTAAGCTATATCCCACCAAACAATGTAACACTACTACTGTCTTAAGAAATTTAAATCATTATTGTCAAACGATAGGGAAACCGGAAAAAGTACTAGCGGACAACGCTACATATTTTAACAATGATAGAATGATAAATTATCTGAACAAGCGACAGATAAATCTAGTTTTTACTACTATCAGAAGACCCAACGCTAATCCGGCAGAACGCTATGTCCAAGAAGTTATAAGGTTCCTGAGAATAGTAGCACATTATAATCACAGGGAATGGCCATCAGCCGTGGGTGATGTGGAGAACTACATAAACAATGTGCCCAATACGGTCACACAAATATCTCCAATTTTAATAATGTCGGGGCAATCACCAGGAAGACCCTGGATTAATAGTGAAAGGTTAAATTTACAAAATGTACATAGAAAGGTAAAAGAAAGAATGGATCGCAATGCAAAAAGATACATCGAGAGAGAAAACAAAAAGATTCTCAAAAAGGTCAAATTTAAAGAAGGGGATAAAGTCATCGTTAAAAGACTAAAAATATCTGATTATAGTAACAATATATGCGCGAAATTACAATATCCTTATGAAGGACCATACAAGGTTAATAAAGTAATAAATGAAAACACCTATGAACTACGAAACATTCACAACAATTCAATAAGGGGGAAATTCCACGTAGGATTGCTCTACCCATATGACCCTGGTTAAATGAGTCATATCAAGTACGAAAAAGCACGTGTATCTGTTTGGTTCGAATATCGCAACTTTGACAGAACTAATAAATTTTTCACACGTGTCAAAATTTATTATTTAAGGGGGAAATGTCGCAATATTCTCCCCAAACAATATAATATATTGGAACAATTCACTTTAAACAATAAAATTAGTAATCTATATAAAATAAAACCCAGAAACGCCACTGATGGTGGTTACTTTATGCACGAGTGCTTGCGAGTTGCAGAGGCATTCCAATCACATGCTGAAGGCAGGTTTATGTCGTTAAAATAAAGCACTGCAGTTGAATTTAGTAATAAGTGTTTGAATTGTAAATCAATTTATTAATATATCTAGCAGTAAGAAAATAGTGCATACCTGTACATTGGAAGACTTTATTTGTAAATAACACCAAAACAAGGTATCGATAAAGTGCAACGATCCTTAAATAAACTTTTGTACAAAGCCAAATGGTGGCAAACCAACAGGAACTCTTGACACACATGAGAGGGTGGTTTCAACCTAAAAATAATAAAAATTTATCAATAAATAAAAAGTGTAATCATAAATTTAACAATAAACAATTAAAAAGGTGATAATTTGTAAGCTTAAACAAGCACAAACTTATAATAAAAGGACTACATAAGCAGGGTAGAAAATAACAAAAAGTTTAAACGGGAGGTTACGCTTGAAACCAAACTTCACAAGTATTTCATAAAAATACCTATCGTAATAGGATAAAATGTGTCAAAACAGAAACAATATGGTTTATACTTACTCTACGACGTAAGTTCCCTTAAATTAAACTTCAAATGGGGCCCACAGTGAGAAAATCACATGGCTGTCAGATGAACTTTTCTTAAAATTGTGTAAAATAGTTTGTAAAAAGGTTTTTTCTTAGAGTATTTCACTTTGTTGTTATAGAGTTTGGCCAGGTCCATAGATTTAGTGTAGTTTTGTCCAATACATCATGTAGTATTTTGTAGGGGGTGACAAGTTTCTCCTCAAACGACATGCTAAAATGCATAGTTCAGTATTAGTAAAAATAATAAAGTAGGGTGTTGAAATTGTGTTAATAAATGTTAAATGTACTTTAAACTATAAGCAGGAATATGGTTTGGTAGCTAAAATTAGGTATTAAGGGTAGAATTTGTTAAAATATGTCCGAGTTCACATAACCATGAAAAATTGCAATTGAGGCATAAATCTATATGTATTGCATATCAGAATACTCAGAAAAGCATGAGAAATAAAACTTAAGTAGTAAAATAAACATTTAATAAAACACAAAGCTAGAAAAAATAAATTCATAAATTAAATTTTTCTTTCAAAAAAATCAAGACGTAAAATCCTGTCAGATACTTCATTTTGGCCCAATAGAAAGCCAGAATTTACAATTCAGTCATTATTCAACAACGAAACTAACCGCACGCAAATTTTTAGCGGAAGACATAACCTAAAAGTATTTAAAAGAAGAAAATTGAAATTTTGAAGTAAAGTAAATGTATTAAGTATTCAAATCAAAGTAAAAGTATTGTAATGACTCAAAAATAGTTTCCTTGGTTATATGAAAACGAGAATTAAGAAAATAAATCTCAAATTAAGTAATATTGTAAATTGTAAACAAGGGCAGTTTCCCTATATGTAAAAGTCGTCTTCGAAAATATATTTTGGTACTCACCTCGGCACAAATTAAAGTGCTACGAAATAGTGCATCGTTTTAACCATAATCCAGTATCCAGACAAGTTTTATTTGCAACAAAACAAGAACGAAACAGAGGGACCTCCATATCACATCAGCTGTACTGTCGATTGTCAACACTGCAGCGAAGTTAGCAACGACAACTAGAAGCGGATTTCTTTCCACGTTTTGGTGTTTGCGGTCGCGCGGTAGCTACCGATCGGATGTTAAGGTAAAAAGTCTCACTAGTACGTAAGAATAAAACCACATCAGAGTTTTCCTTTTTCGTTTTGTAAACAAATTTCATGTCAGATTTTTAAATAATTATATGTTTTTAACGGCGCCCAACATTCATTTTTGTATAATTTATCACTGTAAAAATTCTTGCAAAACAACCATATTCCAGTAAATTTAATAAAATCAAATCTATTCTCAACTACAGTGTTTTATTGATCGTAAAATTCCTGATTTGTATATTTTGAACCTACTTTAACCCTGAGAGGAGTGAGTCTGCAAGAAAAGACACTCAAGCTAAACAAATAAAATAAAATAAAAATTTATTATCGTTTTTCCACACAAAATATTGGGAAACATAATAATATATATATATATATATATATATATATATATATATATATATATATATATATATATATATATATATATATATATATATATATATATATATATGTATATATATATATATATATATATATATATATATATATATATATATATATATGTTATTTAAAATTATACGCTTATTACCAAGACTTAGTCATAACAAACCTTCACAGGTATATCATATTACATGATAACGACTTCTCTCATTAATCGCTTATCTTAGAGATATTATGTTTCACCTTTGCTTCTCACATCTTATGCTGACTGTCGAATTGCATTTCCTTTGTTCTATATTTTGCTTACTCAGGTTCTGTATGTTATAAATACGACTAGACATGCTTTGTAAAGTCAGTTATTAAACTCACTTAGAATGAAACACTTCTAATTATTATTATATTCCTTCTCCAAGAGCCAACGTTGGCTCCATTTAAGTAAATAAAAGTTTTTAAAAAGCAATTCATGTGAACCGTGATCTAACATATATATATGAAGTTTTGTTGTCCTTTCGGGTATTTTCCCCCGGTAGTTGATAGACTCCTGCCGGAGCCACGGTTGTCTAAACGACGTTTCGACAGAACACATCTGCCATCTTCAGGTTCTTCTCGCTGAAAGTTCCTTATAAGGAACCGCACAACACGGAGAAAATCAGTTCAGTCCGTGCAACGAGGAGCAGCAGTAGGCAGCTTTCAGCGAGAACCTGAAGATGGCAGATGTGATTCTGTCGAAACGTCGTTTAGACAACCGTGGCTCCGGTAGGAGTCTATCAACTACGCGGGAAATTACCCGAAAGGACAACAAAACTTCATTCAACACCCGCGGAAACTTAAGAAACTACATATAATATATATATATATATATATATATATATATATATTGCACTGTACTGTGTGTATAGTTGTTGTTTGGGTGAGTGCTTGAGATGTTGACAGCACTTCTACTTAGCATGCGAGGTAGTCTTGGGGCGCCAGGCAGCACGAGGGCTGTCAAATTTATTTTCTACCTCTACATGCACAACACAGGCATTCTCAGCACGATTTCCACACCAGGAGGATTGACTCTGCTCAGGGAAGAAGCCGGTTCAAGTTTACCTTTTTCACAAATCAGGAAGCAAATAAATAATACACAAGTTATGGTTAGAAACGTTTGAATAGAAACCTTTTATTTAATTTTAAAATTTTGACCTGGGTTGAATTTTCTTTTTAACAAAATGGTGAACAATATCTCTTAAAATAACTTATGCTAATCGGCCTTTAGATTTTTGACTTGATAATGATCAATGTTTTTACTTTATATGAAATTTTATGTTCAAATTGAAATTTTTTTTTATGACGAAGACAAATTTTATGACAGAAATAAATGAGTTGACACTTTTGTGCCTAATATTCTTTATTTATAATTTGATAAAAGCTTTTACCTTTGTGCTAATCCCAATTGACATCGAAAGTTTGGTTGCAACCACGCGACCGTTCTTCACAAACGAAAAGTCCTATCGAAATAGCCTGAAGTTCTCTGTTGACACGCTGTCTTCAAGTCGGTAAGGTGATTCGTTAAAATGGTGATGTTTTGTTTTGATCCTGTCTGAAATTCTTGAAAATTCCTCTTGAAAAACCTGGATAATGATTGCGTTGCACTAATTAGGCGCTTAATTTAGACGCAGGTAGGTGTTTTACCTTTACCTTTCGAAGCACACACTTTTTATTTTTATTTTCGAAGACGATACTTTTTGTTGTTTACAAAATTTTTATTTCCATTTAGTTTACTAATTTCCAATTCATCAGGTATGTTTACTTTGAGTCGTGACTATTTTTCAAAAGTATAAATATTAAAACTTGACTTGACCAATCACAGGTCACAAAATAGATTTTTCAAAAACTTAGGTTATAATTTCAGCAAATTTTCAATAAACCTTTCCCTTTAAATGATAATTAACGACTGAATGTTAAAATATGGCTTCTAATTGGCTTGTTTTGACAATTTAAGAAAAATCTGGACTCCTAGATTTTTGACTTTTGTTGTTTATTTTTGGAATTTTATGATTTTGAGCTTATTTTTAATAAAATGCTTATTTTTCTTTCTGTACTTTATTCTTAGCTTTAAGCTGATCATTTTGGTATGCAACATGCCTAGTTTGAATGATGTATTTTGAGGTTATCTGATCAGTTGGAAATTTCACAAAAACACTCTTAAAAACTAATTACAGCTAATAAAAACACTTCCAGGTCAAACATAAAGCCATAAAGAATATTTTCTTACATAATACACATAGAACAACATTTTATTTAATCTAACATGAACAAATGTTTTTTCAGAGTCTCGGAGACCCTATACTGTGAAGTGTCCAGCCCTAACTATGAACATTGCATGTGGCAATTTGCATTAAAACAACATTGTGTAACATAATCTAACTTCTAGTAGTGAAATTACACTGAAAAATTCATAATTTATACCAATTTGACAAGAAATGTCATAGCGTCCCATACCTAGAAGTTTGAAAGTCAGCTGTGGCCCCCTTTTCAAGTCTTTTTTGGAAATAACCACGCTGTTAAGTGAACTAAGGTATGTAACTTTATGTTTTAATGCTTTTTAGTCTATTACGATTAACATTTTACACAATTTTTGACATGATTAGAATTTTCCATTGGCTGTCCGAGCCTTGTTTTGACCAAATTCATAGGAGCTTAAAATGTTTGTTTGATTTTGTTCCTTATGAACTTATAAGTTTATTATGAGTAATTTCTCACTTTCTAACACATGTTTAGTCTATTTAGAATTTTAATAGTAATGATTTTGTCTATTTTTAGGCTGTCCTTGTGGCCAGAAAGTACCTAGGTAGGTTCTACACTGCTCCAACAAGCAAATCCCGCACTGTGGTCCTTTTGCCTGCCGTTGAGAGTTTTCGAAGCACTAATTTTACAATTAGATTGTATAGAGTGATTTTCTCTATAGGTATGTTACAATTTTTATACAATATTTTACAAAGTACATGCTTAATTACAAAATATGGTAAAGCATTTCTAAACCAGACCTTGCCTATCATTTCACTGTTCCTTCTGTGTAGTTTGAACATGAGGAAAGTCAAAACGCCATGCTATGGCTCTCACGCTTAACGTGTACACCATTTGCAATTTAAAGTGTTGATAAAATTTTATAAAATGTTTTATTTTAATTTTAAATTTTAATTCGTGTTTTATTCTAAAATCGAGCATTGATTGGTGGGCTATGTCATGGCATTCCCCCTTTAACTAATAATAATTTTTAACTGGTGAAAATTTTGTTAGTTACCAATATGGCATGACATGCACACAGTCAAATTAAAATTAATTTTATAACATTCTGTCTAGCCTGGCTCATATGGATACATCAGACTGATGTGAAATCTTCCCCTTATCGTGTTGTCACAAATATTCTATAATTTTTTGAATTTACACGTGTTTTTTCTTAAAATTACAAGTTCAACAATATTAAATTTAACTACTACTATAATTCCTATAATAATGATTTCATTCATCACAACGATTTTAATATTTATTCTACACCCCTTTGTAAATAATTTTCTCTTTGTTTTAGGACCTGATTCGTCCCCCCCTTCGGACAACATGCCTTGGATATTTTGAAGTGAACCGAGCTGTGATCCTTTGATTTTTAACTTTTTAACATTTTGCCATAATCCAATCATTTTTTGTTTGTTTTTCCCACTAATCAGTGGATTTTTGTAATCACTTATAACCTTTTCAATACTGTTAACTTTTATAATATTTTTAATTTCTTTTTGCACTAGTTGTTTAATTAAAATATGAAAATTTTTATATTCCAATGATTCATTTTTACCGATTTTTAACTTGTAAACGTAGCCTTCAGTGATTCTATGTTCATTATTTATTAGAGAAATGTATTTTTGCAGCATGTTTTGTATTATTTTATCAAACTTAGCAGGACATCTTATCAGTAATTCTTCGGGCTTTTTATAACTAGTATTCATTACATATGTGGTACTTCCCATCATATGTTCTCCGCAATATTTATTTTTACCGCTGGCATTTTCGCCTTTTACAATATTTCCGCTGGCATTATCGCCTTTTTTACCGTATTTTTTACCGCATTTTACCGCCATTTATATTCTTAATATTAAATATGGGTATTTTTTCACCCTCAACAACTAGGATTCTCTCTCCTAAATCAATAATTGCCCTTAATTCAGATAAAATATCTTCCCCCAGAATGACATCATAATTCATTTGTGCCACAATAACAAAATCCCCTTTAAATGTTTGATTTTTAATTTTAAATTCTGTACTTAATATCTTGTTGCATTCTGCGAACTTTCTACCGCTTAAATTAACCAATCTTATTTTTGATATTTTTATGCATTTATTTTCACCATTATTAAAATATTCATTAAAAATCTTTTCATCAATCAGACTGGTCTCTGACCCTGAATCAACTAGTGCTTTAACATTTATATTATTTATTTGCATATTTATTATAGGTAATTGACTAATTTTTACATTTTTAAATTCATCATCCATCTCAGTTCCCAAATATTCTCTCATGTGTTCATATGTAGCTTTCGAATTTAAAATTTGCCTAACTAAAAATCCTGATTTTCAGGCCTAACATTAATTTGTGCCTCAGTTTCTATCCTATGCATGTGAGCCTGTGAATTTTCACTTCCCCTTTGTACTGTGGTATTTGCCACTTGCGAGTACGTTCTTGTATCCCCTTTTCGTTCATCATACGTTGGCTTCCTTGATTTCCAATGTACCTGTTTCTTTTCCTGTATCTGCTTACCCTGTTCCCTGTTTTGATTTATATTTTGTTGCCCCCCATATGGCATATTCCCATTGGAATTTCTGTTTTGCCCTTCATTTCTATCATACCTGTTATAATTGTTATAGTTATTTCTGTTTTGATTGTACCTGTCCTCATTATGCCCCCCTTGATAGTTAAAATTCCCATTTTGGCTATAATTGTTCCCCTTGAAATACCTGAAATTATTTGTCCCTTGCGTATAATCTTGATTTCTGTTTCGATTTTCATTATTACCGTACCTAGTATCATTGTTATCGCTATTTCCGTACCTGTTCTCGTTATTCCCGTATTTATTATAATTGTTCGACGAACCTTGGTGGTAATCGTCTATTTCCCGTAAATATTCTAGGAGACTGTCCATCGTTCCTATCCTTTGTGTTATAATAACGTTTTGAATGCTATTTGAAAAATGTCGAGCCAAATACCGAACAATTTCACTCTCAGTGAACTTAGGTTCTAAGTGTTTTATGTTGTACACTTTTCTTAGTACATAGTTTTCCCTAGAAATACCTGCTTTGTCGTTATACCTTCCGTTGAATAGATTTTCCCTTACCTTTTGCTTGGTGTGATCACTCCAGTACTGTTTCATCAATAAAACCTCGAACTCCTGGAGAGATTCGAACCTATTTTCCACAGATTGGTACCAATATTCACATTCTCCTTTTATCATATTTTGTATATTAGTCTTGAGGTCGGCAGAGCTATGCAATGTGTCCATGTGTTGCTTTAGGCGTGTTATGAATATTTTTGGATGTGTTCTGTTGTCTCCGTAGAAGTAAAAAAGGTGTTTTGTTACAGGTGTATGTGTATGTGTGTAGTGGCGTGTGTGTTCGTGTACTATCCCTGATCATTCTAGTATTTTCAGATAACTTTCTTTCCAGTTCTTTTTTGTGATTGTCAACCTTTTCTCCATGTTTTCTTATCCTTGCGTCCATTACATTCATTCCTTCTTCGAAAATTCCAGCCATTTCCGCTCGTACTTCTTCCCTCACTTCTTTTGTTGCTTCCCCAACTTTCTCACAAATCGTTTCATCGATTTTTTCCCATTTTCCTTCCAGATTGTCACATCTGTTTCTCAAATCTTGGGTGTTTTCTTCGAATTTTTTCATCCCTTCTTCACTTTTCTTGTTCAAATTCTCCGTGAACGTCGCCATCTTTTCTTCTAATTTTTGTTGTGTTTGCAAAAGTTCTGTCGCGAGCTTTTCTTCCAACCACTTTGTTCTCTGTTCTATTTCTTCCATGGTTTGATCGATTATGTTTTTAATGTTGCCGATCTCATGTGTGTTTTGATCTAGTTTTTCTTCCATTCTTTGACTGGTTTGATCCATTTTCGCATTCATTCCTGTCATCATTTCCATCAGCTTATTTAGCATGTCTGGATTTGTTTGTGTAGTGGTTGCATCTCCTGCTTGTTGTGTTTCTTCTGTTGAAGGTCGTGTTTGTTGTGTCTCTTCCGCTGAAGTTCCAGGTGCTGGGTTGTCTCCTGCCATGTCAGTAGTCTTACCTGATCTTAATCTCATTTACCAAAATATGTAGATTGTCTCTACTTTACCAATAGCCTTTTATAAAATTACCTTGTTATTTACCTTTAAATCGATAATGCCTGATTTTAAATTGATTTTAGAATTTTAAATTTTATTTATTATTGAATTTATTTGCTTTCCTGAGCTTGATATACCAAAATGTGTTACAACACGTTAAACCTCAAACGTTGCGTGCTTACAAAATGCTTACCACGTTGGACGCCATAAAATGCACTGTACTGTGTGTATAGTTGTTGTTTGGGTGAGTGCTTGAGATGTTGACAGAACTTCTACTTAGCATGCGAGGTAGTCTTGGGGCGCCAGGCAGCACGAGGGCTGTCAAATTTATTTTCTACCTCTACATGCACAACACAGGCATTCTCAGCACGATTTCCACACCAGGAGGATTGACTCTGCTCAGGGAAGAAGCCGGTTCAAGTTTACCTTTTTTTACAAATCAGGAAGCAAATAAATAATACACAAGTTATGGTTAGAAACGTTTGAATAGAAACCTTTTATTTAATTTTAAAATTTTGACCTGGGTTGAATTTTCTTTTTAACAAAATGGTGAACAATATCTCTTAAAATAACTTATGCTAATCGGCCTTTAGATTTTTGACTTGATAATGATCAATGTTTTTACTTTATATGAAATTTTATGTTCAAATTGAAATTTTTTTTTATGACGAAGACAAATTTTATGACAGAAATAAATGAGTTGACACTTTTGTGCCTAATATTCTTTATTTATAATTTGATAAAAGCTTTTACCTTTGTGCTAATCCCAATTGACATCGAAAGTTTGGTTGCAACCACGCGACCGTTCTTCACAAACGAAAAGTCCTATCGAAATAGCCTGAAGTTCTCTGTTGACACGCTGTCTTCAAGTCGGTAAGGTGATTCGTTAAAATGGTGATGTTTTGTTTTGATCCTGTCTGAAATTCTTGAAAATTCCTCTTGAAAAACCTGGATAATGATTGCGTTGCACTAATTAGGCGCTTAATTTAGACGCAGGTAGGTGTTTTACCTTTACCTTTCGAAGCACACACTTTTTATTTTTATTTTCGAAGACGATACTTTTTGTTGTTTACAAAATATTTATTTCCATTTAGTTTACTAATTTCCAAGGTATGTTTACTTTGAGTCGTGACTATTTTTCAAAAGTATAAATATTAAAACTTGACTTGACCAATCACAGGTCACAAAATAGATTTTTCGGTAATTCTGCATTTTAGCGTAACATCCGAATTTTTGCGAAATTTTTTCAAGATACACTAATTTTGGGTCGTAGAACACGAATCTGAAGTCAGTTTTCGGCGCAAATGCATAGTTTCTCCAAAAAAAATTTTTGAAATTTTCCACCATAACACTCACTCTCCGTCACTGTAAACATTAAAAAACCATTAATTTTGACCGACATCGATCTCGTGTTCAGGATGTAATAAGTGTTCCTCAGAATAATGCACCTTTTACGCACCAAAAAATTGCTTTTTCATGAAAAAAAAACAGTAAATTATTCAAACTCTATATAAACAACGAAATGAAAATTCATCAAACTGTCAAACCAATGCGCATGTGCATCTTCAGTTTAAAGTTGTGTCTAAGGTAACGAGCAAAATCAGTAGGCGATTTTTGCCCCTCTGATTTTGATACGATATTTGTATTTCAACGGGCGAAAGATGACGTCACAGTAAATGTAATTTTTGGGATACTTTAAGAGGAGATATTTAGGTGATATAATTAAAAAATACACAACACGCTTCAATCAAAGAAGTTAATTAGCTACATCTAAACTCGAAAATATATTGGATTGTTTGAGCTTACATATATACATATTACATACATACATATATTTTAGGCGTTTTTGCAATATATACAAAAATATATTGCAAAAACGCCTGAAGCCTTGTCCTTCTCGAAAAAAAAAAAAAAAAAAATTTGCGCAAACATTTTTTTTTCGAGAAGGGCAAGGCTTCAGGCATTTTTGCAATATATTTTTGAATATATTTGAATATATTGCAAAAACGCCTAAAATATTTCGTGCCCTTCTCGAAGAAAAAAATTTTTGCGCAAAAATTTTTTTCTTCGAGAAGGGCACGAAATATTTTAGGCGTTTTTGCAATATATTCAAAAATAATCCTTGCCCTCCTAGGAATGCCCAAACAATAACTATCGTCAAACGACCTTGAACTACTAAAAATGGACACACACAAAAAATTTTTTTAAACATCTCTTAAATGCAACAAAAATGATACATCATGTCATTGAAAATATTGTTAACTGAACACCAGTTTTTGGTATTGGTTGAGATGATCATAAAAACGTGCATATTTTAATTATATTTTTCTGATCAAACATTTGTAGGTAATTAATTAGCCCAAAAATGTTACCGTGACATTATCGTTCGCCCACAAAAATGCAAATACCATTTCAAAATCAGAGTGTTGAAACCTTAGACACAACTTTGAAGTTGGTCCTCTGTGGTGAGGATACGCATGCGCATTGCGCATTAGTTTGACAGTTTGATGATTGTTAATTTTCTGGTTTCTAGAGTTTTGGTAAATAATAATTTATTTTTTATGAAAAAGCAATTTTTTGGTGTGTTTGTTCTAAGGAATACTTTACATGGTGAACATGATATGAAAATCGGCCGAAATGGAGGGTTTTTACTGTTTACAGTGACGGAGAGTGAGTGTTATGGTGGAAAATTTCAATTTTTTTTTTTTTGGAAAAACTATGCATTTGCGCCGAAAACTGACTTCAGATTCGTATTTTACGACCCCAAATTAGTGTATCCTGAAAAAATTTCGCAAAAATTCGGATGTTACGCTAAAATGCAGAATTACCGATTTTTCAAAAACTCAGGTTATAATTTCAGCAAATTTTCAATAAACCTTTCCCTTTAAATGATAATTAACGACTGAATGTTAAAATATGGCTTCTAATTGGCTTGTTTTGACAATTTAAGAAAAATCTGGACTCCTAGATTTTTGACTTTTGTTGTTTATTTTTGGAATTTTATGATTTTGAGCTTATTTTTAATAAAATGCTTATTTTTCTTTCTGTACTTTATTCTTAGCTTTAAGCTAATCATTTTGGTATGCAACATGCCTAGTTTGAATGATGTATTTTGAGGTTATCTGATCAGTTGGGAATTTCACAAAAACACTCTTAAAAACTAATTACAGCTAATAAAAACACTTCCAGGTCAAACATAAAGCCATAAAGAATATTTTCTTACATAATACACATAGAACAACATTTTATTTAATCTAACATGAACAAATGTTTTTTCAGAGTCTCGGAGACCCTATACTGTGAAGTGTCCAGCCCTAACTATGAACATTGCATGTGGCAATTTGCATTAAAACAACATTGTGTAACATAATCTAACTTCTAGTAGTGAAATTACACTGAAAAATTCATAATTTATACCAATTTGACAAGAAATGTGATAGCGTCCCATACCTAGAAGTTTGAAAGTCAGCTGTGGCCCCATTTTCAAGTCTTTTGTTGGAAATAACCACGCTGTTAAGTGAACTAAGGTATGTAACTTTATGTTTTAATGCTTTTTAGTCTATTACGATTAACATTTTACACAATTTTTGACATGATTAGAATTTACCGTTGGCTGTCCGAGCCTTGTTTTGACCAAATTCATAGGAGCTTAAAATGTTTGTTTGATTTTGTTCCTTATGAACTTATAAGTTTATTATGAGTAATTTTTCACTTTCTAACATATGTTTAGTCTATTTAGAATTTCAATAGTAATGATTTTGTCTATTTTTAGGCTGTCCTTGTGGCCAGAAAGTACCTAGGTAGGTTCTACACTGCTCCAACAAGCAAATCCCGCACTGTGGTCCTTTTGCCTGCCGTTGAGAGTTTTCGAAGCACTAATTTTACAATTAGATTGTATAGAGTGATTTTCTCTATAGGTATGTTACAATTTTTATACAATATTTTACAAAGTACATGCTTAATTACAAAATATGGTAAAGCATTTCTAAACCAGACCTTGCCTATCATTTCACTGTTCCTTCTGTGTAGTTTGAACATGAGGAAAGTCAAAACGCCATGCTATGGCTCTCACGCTTAACGTGTACACCATTTGCAATTTAAAGTGTTGATAAAATTTTATAAAATGTTTTTTTTTGATTTTAAATTTTAATCCGTGTTTTATTCTAAAATCGAGCATTGTCCATTGATCGGTGGGCTATGTCATGGCAATATATATATATATATATATACATAGATCCAATGCAGGAAATGAGGCCTTATATGATACTTATATACTACGGTAGGTAATGCAGGATTTCTGCCAAATAGAAGTATGGGAGGGGAACAGTGGGTGGGTATAAGGTCCGCCCCCTTTTCTGGGACAAGAATCATCAAGTTTGCAGACTTTCGCTGATAGATGGTGTTAAATACAAATTTTAAATCTTTTATGTACAGATTTTTTCACATAATGTTACTGTTTCAGTTTACTTACTCTGGAATAAGATTTCCGGTAACCAACGACAAGAAAAACAAAAAGAAGAGAATATTATATACAATAATTGACAATACATCTTTTTAATAAATATTAACATATATTTTATATAATTAAAAATATGAATATATATTCAAGCTAAAACCAATTTTATTAGTTTATTATAGATATTTTAACCATATATCTATAATTTGGTGACCCCGGAAAAAGAGAACACGTGATTTATAATTTGGTGACCCCCGAAAAAGAGAACACTTATTTTATGATTTGGTAGCTCCGACAGAGGACATATATTTTAAATGGAACCCAATTTTGGCATGGATTAATAGTTAAGCGGGCAAGAAAAAATATTTCCATTATTTCCGATAGAACTTCTAGATTTATCTATTTTACTTAAATAAAATATCCGAAAACTTGCAAGTTACTGATCCAGATATTGAATATTTGACAATATAATAAATAGGATTGCTGAAGAAGATTATTGATTTCCTAATAAATATTTATTGATCGTTTCATTGGATAGAAAATATAAATTTAACAATTTATTTAACATATCTGGAGATACTACGTGATTTTAATTAAGCAGTTTCCTGAGTTTAAATGGCTACTTAAGATACAATTTTCAAAACATTTGATTGGGAACTAGATATTCAAGATTTTCCTAGAAGAATTGATGATATTCCATGTTTTCAAAATTTTCCTGAAGGAATTGCTAGTTATCCCAAGGCTACAAGATATCACCTATCAAATTCTTCTTATTCCGTACGGTAAGTAAATTGTTTACTCATCAACCCTTGCTAATAAAGAGAATACGTCAATCAGTTATCGATGGTACCTCCTACGGAGAATATTTTGTTAGACGATCAACCAGTCACGTCAGATACAGTGATACCGAATAGTAATTATGCTGCAAATTCCTATACTATTAAACTTCCTCCCTTTTGGGTTAATAAACCGGAAATGTGGTTCACTCAAATAGAGCCTCAATTTTCTATTCACAGGATCATTAATGATCGAAAGAAATAAGATTATGTCATTGCCAGT
This sequence comes from Rutpela maculata, assembly GCA_936432065.2. Taxonomy (NCBI): domain Eukaryota; kingdom Metazoa; phylum Arthropoda; class Insecta; order Coleoptera; family Cerambycidae; genus Rutpela; species Rutpela maculata. Next base: position 83,512,124 of record OW386292.2, read on the forward strand.
TTACCCCCGGAAATTATTACAACGGTTTATGACGTTGTCACTAATCAACCCGAGAGAGATTTGTATGAGAATTTAAAAACTATTCTAATTTCTCGTTTGACCTCAAGCGAGGAAAAGCGGTTGGAGGACTTGCTCTCTGGTTCCCAGATGGGGGACCTCAAACCGTCCGATTTTTACCGGTCGATGCTGTCAATTGTCGGAGGATCCCATGTGGTGAGCCAGGAGCTCCTAGTCAAGTTGTGGAAGCGGCGATTACCAAAAACAATCTTCATTGCAATTACCGCATCAGGAAAGACTGAGATTAAGGAGTTAATCGACATTGCAGATCGAATATAGGAGTCGTGTCAAAATTCTATGAATTCCCTTACTCAATTTGTAACGTTAACCCCACAGTTTCCACGTCAACTTTCCAAGACACGAAAAACACCTCATTCAGCGTTCGGAACCTTGCCGAGGTTATGGGGCTTGCGTGGTTCGATGAATCTAGAGGCGCACGCCAGCGGCTCTGCCAGGTGGTCTGTCGAGACGTAAAAATCTCCGTACAGACCACCCATGCTGGATCCGGCTCTGGAGGAGGATCCAGACTAAGGCTGAACGCCCTCTCCGCTTAGTGACCGAGTTGGAGGGGGTATTTTTATGGTCACCCGCGTGTTTGTGCCGTGCGTGGAGACCCGTACGGTGGGATGAAGGGATCCTGGTGGTTGAGCCCACCTAGCCAGGCAGGGCAACACGCCACTTCGGCCTGGATTTCCACCTAAACGGGAGGTCGTGACTAACCCACCACGATCAACCGGCTGCGCCGTCCCGTCAGAGGGCCGGCAGGGTGAGTCTCTGTGAGACGTTGGGGCACGGGGGAGTGGCACGTCCCAGGATCTGTCACTCGTCTTAGTGTAACACGTCTCTCGAGGCTATATCTCTCTGGTAGCCCTGATGTCGAAGTTCGACATCCCCTAGTTGGGCTCCATGGCGGGTGGGGAGCCAGAGAGATGAATATAAAAAAAACCATTATGGATTCAACACAAAATCAAAACAAAAAAACCACGCTAGAGGGTTCCTCGAACCCTCCTAGCGAAACAAATCAGGCCCCTACAAGGCCGAGAAAACGGCTCTGTGGGGCCGAAGTAAGAAGGAGGCGTAAAGCCCGTTAGCTGGAGAGGTCCCTCAAACCTCTTCAAGGGGTGAGGCGCCCTCTTCCTCTTCCAACCGTGGGCTGGCAACTCTTGCTAGCACTGGTAGGAGGGGTAAGAGGCACACCAAACCCCAACAGTCTGGTAACCCCAGACAAAATCCCAACCTTCAGACAGGAGGAAGGAAGAGGGGTCGCTCTGTTGGATCGGGGCCCTCGCCGGAAACTAATACCGGTAGGAGGGCCAAGGTTCACAGGGCAGGCCCTTCCCCTTCCTCGTCCTCGAAGAAACTTAGCTACAAGGAGGCTGCAACTTCGCACTTCCGTGTAGCTATCATTGACAGATCGAATCCGCTTGGTAGAATTACTAAAGACCAGGCGGATTTGATCGAAAACATTCTTAGTAAGGCACTGGATGAAAGTGTATCCAGGGCCTTAGAAAATCCGAGCTTGCCGGCACCCATTTTCAACGGCATGCACTTCTCCGGGGAGATTCCGAGAGTCATATGCGGAGATGAGCGGTCGTTGGAGTGGCTGTCGGCAAATATTGCAAAGAACCCCAACCCATGGGAAGGGGCAAACCTACACGTAGTCCAGGTAGGTCAGCTCCCCAGGCTGAGCAAAGCGGCTCTGTTCATTCCGGGAGTACCGGAAGAGACGGAGGTGGTGATGCGACGCCTGCAGGCGCAGAACACCTGGGCTAACGTAAATAAATGGCTGCGTTTTCACGATGCCGTAAGGGAGGAGCCGATAGGCCGGCTGCTCATTTTCGGTGTCGGGGATGAGGACCGTGCAGCCATAAATGAGAAGGGAGGACGAATTAATTATAAATTCACCTCCCTAACTATTAGGCTGCATAAGTCCTCAGACGCGGCTGAGACAACGACTCCTGCTGCTCCCGAAGCCATGGAGGTGCCCGAAACTTTGGGCGCCCTTGTGGCGGCGGGGCCCTCAGGAGTCAACGCCATTGCGGATCACTCCGGAGCGGACGCCAGCTGATAAAATGGCTTCGTCCAGTCGGCTGGCCTTCGTCCAGGCCAATTTACAGCACTGTCGAGCGGCAGTGGCTACCATATGCCGCTCCCTCGACAGTGGACCAAACATTATAGCCCTTATCCAGGAACCTTGGATAATCAAGTCCAGGGTTGCTGGATTGGGCAAATTGAACGGAAGAATATTTTATCTGCCTTCCGCAGAAAAACCCAGGACATGTATATATGTACCAAAGGGTATACAAGCTAGTCTCACACCACAGTTCAGCTCACGGGATATGACAACAGTGAGCTTGGACTGTGATTTGGGCAACGGCAAAGAACAAGTTTTAATAACGTCTTTTTACCTCCCAAGCGACTCGGTAGAACCACCCCCATCTCAAGAGATGGTGAGGCTGGTAGAGTACTGTGAGGCAATGAAACTACACCTCGTCATTGGTGGTGACTCCAATGCGCACCATGTCCTATGGGGCAGCGAACATACCAATAACAGAGGAAAATCGGTAGTGGAATACCTGGCAACCACTAACTTAGAGATTCTCAACCGAGGCAGCGAAGCCACTTTCGTTACCTCGCGCAGTCAGACGGTGATTGATATCACTCTGGCATCTCGGGACATCTCAAAACACATCAAGAGCTGGCATGTATCTACGGAAGTTTCCATGTCAGATCATAGGTGGATTCAATTTAATTTGGAAGGGGGGTTGGTAGAAAGAACCCTCTACCGGAATCCTAGGCGGACAAATAAGACACAGTTCCAAGAACTTCTTATTAGCCGCCTGGGGCCCCTCAACACAAATAACATAGAAACGATAGAGGATATTGATAGTAACGTGGTTAAGTTACAGGAAGCCCTCGTTTCAAGTTATGAGGACTCTTGTCCCTTAAGAGAAGTCGGAACGGGGCATGCAACACCCTGGTGGAGCAAAGAACTCGACCGGCTGAGAAAAAAGACAAGAAAACTTGTCAATAAAGCGATGGAGTCTAAAAGTGCCGAAGACTGGGAGGCATACAAGAACAGTCAAAGGCTGTACAAAAAGACCATTCGCGAAAGTCGAAGAGCGTCATGGAGATCTTTCTGTAGCGGGGTTGCATCTACTGCCTCAGCAGCTCGGCTCAATAAGATACTCTCCAAAGATCCCCAACAGCAACCAGGACTCATGAAACGAGAGGATGGCTCCTTTACAACCAACCTCTCTGAAACTTCTGAACTCCTGCTAAAAACAATGTTTCCAGGCAGCACTGTGTCGTCCTGTATGGACTGGCCCAACGTACCTCACCCAGTCGCTACTGCAGCTGACTGGGAGGTCGCGAATGGGACAGTGGACGATGCAAAAGTAGCCTGGGCGATCAACACCTTCCTCCCCTTTAAATCACCAGGTATGGACGGTGTCTTTCCAGCTCTACTCCAGTGGGGGCTGGAATACATACACCACCACCTGGTGCATATTTACTGGGCGTGTATTGCTTTTAAATACACCCCGGTAAAGTGGAGGGAAATAAAGGTAATATTCATACCCAAACCAGGACGTACGGACTACTCCCTACCAAAATCATATCGGCCCATCAGCCTCTCCTCCTTCCTATTGAAAGGTCTGGAGAGACTGTGTGATCGAGAAATTAGAGATACAGTGTTAGTTTTACATCCACTGCATCCAAATCAGCACGCTTACATCCCAGGGAAATCAACAGAATCGGCACTTCACTCCGTGTTATCTCGTATCGAGAGATCGGCGGATATGAAAATGTCTACCCTGGGAGCGTTTATTGATATCGAAGGTGCTTTTGATAAAACAACCCTCCAAACGCATGGTGTTCCCAACACACTTAGTGAATGGATAACAAACATGCTCAAATGGAGAGCCGTCCGAATAAATGTGGGGAACATAGAGACTAGAGGCATGGTCAATAGAGGCTGTCCACAGGGTGGCGTCCTATCACCCCTACTGTGGGTTATGGTCGCCGACAGCCTCGTACACCGCCTCAACAACTCTGGTTTCTTCACAATAGGTTATGCAGATGACATTACCATCTTGCTAAATGGAAACTTTGAGGGCTTGCTAAGCGAACTTATGCAAACAGCCCTCAAGTTGGTCGATAATTGGTGCACAGAACACTTTCTCTCAGTTAACCCCCAGAAAACTGAGCTAGTACTATTCACCAAGAAAAGGAAACTACCAAATATGAAAATGCCCAAATTATCGGGCAGTCAACTCCACTTAGCGAGTGAGGTCAAGTACCTGGGGGTCATACTTGATCGCACTCTGAATTGGAAGAGACATTTGGAAGTTAAGATAAACAAGGCATGTGCGGCTTTCTGGCAGTGTCGCAGGGCGGTCGGTAGGTCTTGGGGTTTCTCACCCAGAATCTCCCTCTGGCTGTACACTGCTGTGATAAGACCCATGCTTTGTTACGCAGCCATAGTCTGGTGGCCCAGAGTAAGGCAAAAAACAGCAGCATCTCAACTGGAGCATGTTCAAAGACTGGCATGTCTCTGCGTTACTGGTGCGATGAAAACGACGCCTACAGCTGCAATGGAGACTATACTCTGCATCCCCCCTCTAAATCTGTACATAGAGGAGGTGGCGTTGAGAACTGCTCTGAGATTGCAATCTGTAGGCCAATGGTATATTAAGGGCACGGCTACGAGACATGCCCGCATCCTAGAAGAGGCTACAAAACAAAGTCCTCTTCTGGGAATGGGAACTGACCGTATCCCCCCTATATATAACTTCAACAAGAACTTTGAGGTGAGTTTGAACGTGTCCGGTAATGACGAGCCAGACATATCAATCTATACCGATGGTTCAAAAATGGACTGTGGATCAGGAGCTGGGGTTTACTCAGAAGACCTAGATCTACATTCGATAATACCGCTAGGCACACATGCCACTATCTTCCAGGCGGAACTAGTGGGGATCCTGCAAGCGGTAATAGAAACCACGAAGGCAAACGTCAGTGGTAAAACGCATATTAACGGACAGCAGAGCAGCCCTGCTTGCCCTAAACAATTGTAGGACAGGCTCGGGGCTGGTTCTGGATATTAGAAAGGCCCTAGATGTGCTCGCACAAAATAATAGTGTCCAGCTCCATTGGGTAAAAGGACATGACGGAATTCAGGGTAACGAAGAAGCGGACGCTTTAGCCCGCAAGGGATCTGAGAGCGCCCTGCATGGTCCAGAACCTGCAATAGCGCTCTCAGATTCAGTCCACAGTTCCCTGCTAAAGAACTATACACTTAAACGCCATGCGGACTGTTGGAGTGGTCTGAGCAGCTGCAGACATAGCAGAATGGCTTTGGCCACACCCAGTCGTAAGCTAGGCAAACACTGTCTCCAGATGTCCAGGAGTAATCTGCGCATTTATGTAGGATTGCTAACAGGACACTGCAGACTAAACAAACACCTCCATACACTGGGAGTTATAGACAACCCCAAGTGTAGGGGGTGTAACCTGGATGACGAGACCGCCGAGCATGTGCTCTGTCACTGCCCTGCTCTCTTAACGAAAAGAGGATCCATACTGGGGGACTTCTGGCCCAGTATGGCCAGCATAGGTGGCTTCTCACCTGGTCTTCTCCTCAAATACATCACAAGTGTTGGTTGGCTTGAGGAATGAGAGGCTCGGTGGACATGCCACCACTTACGGGGGCAGCACAATGGGCCCGCTTATGAGGCCTGAGTGCACGTGAGCGTAAGCTCACCCCCCGCCAAACAATCCAGATCCAGATCCAGACACGAAAAACAAAAAGAAGAGAATATTATATACAATAATTGACAATACATCTTTTTAATAAATGTTAACATATATTTTATATAATTAAAAATATGAATATATATTCAAGCTAAAACCAATTTTATTAGTTTATTATATATTTTAACCATATATCTATAGTTACCATAATTAATAACTAAAAATGTGTTTATAATTATTCACTAAAGAAATCTGCCTTATAAGTCCTGAAAAATAAATAGATAAGCATACATGCAAATTAATAATGTTAGGTGAATGATAAGGGTTAAAAATAACAAAACCTCAAATAACGCGTTAAGTTTAGGCGAGTACTCACAAACATGTTTTGTGTTTGCGTTGAGCGGCAAAATAAATCAGGTAATCAGGTAATATTTAATACTCATCATCAAGTTTATCCGCGATTTTGCTTAGTGAATTTTATTTTCAATGGATTTAATTGTAGCGAAAATTGTATTGGTGAAACTGATTTCTGACGGTTCGAAATGTCATGATTGTCATGCCATGATACATAGTATTACGTCCCAGCTTTAGTGTCTATTATTAATCGAAATTAATTTAAAACATTTAATTATGCAAACAGGAGGGTGAGGTATGAGTTGAGTTAATAATAATTCTGATGTTAGAAACTATTTCATAATTTATTAGTCTCGCACTGTAAATTGAAACATTTTTCGAATTTCAACAAAAAATTTTAGTGGATATATCAAATCTATTGTCGCATCCTTGTTTTAAGTGCAAAGTAATCAGTAATGATACCCACACTGAGTTTGTTGATAAGCCGCAGCAACATGAAGAAGTAGAGAACAACGAAACCATTAAGGAACTTATTATCATTATTCTTATGCAATTGAGACCAGCTTTGTGGGATCATCGAATTGCATTAAAGAATCATTCAAAAAATATTAATGATTTGTGGATTGAAATATACAATGGTATGGAAGCCTCAAAACACCACCACAGGATATGACACTTAATTCAGATTGTGAAAGTAGGCCAATGAAATGACTCCAACTGTTGGCAGGAAAAAACGAAAAATTACTGGGCAGTTAATAAACTACAAAATTCTTGATGTCGTAAATACTTCTCCACCATCAGTGAATATAAATCCATCATCACTATATGAAGGAAATGCAGCATGCTTGGCCATGAAATATTAAATAAACTTCCGGAGGGAAAAAAGACAAAATTAGAAATTGAATTACTACGATTAGTTTATGATACGTATGATCAACATATAAGTGACTTTAAAAGTAACAACGGTTAATGGGTATAAATATCAAATAAATATATTTTGATATCAATTTACTTACTGTATTTTATCTGTTAATTTAATAATCTGTCATTTTAGTATTAGGAAAAACGAAAAAAGCTATTTTTATGAAATGGGGAATAAGTATATTTGTGTTCTAAGAATATATTTATTTTACAATTTAACCAAGATGCCACTGAAAATCAACAGCACCTTCAAACAATAAATATGCTGCCAAATTATCTCTAATTGAACATAATGTTTTGGTGTAAGTATTTGTACCCAGGCGACCAACATCTTCTAAATTATTGTACCGGTCTTCTGCCCTCCATTGTCCTTCAATTAAATTGCCATCTGCATCTTCATAATCTATATAAGCAAAATTACAATAATGTGTTCTATCCTCGGGAATGTTTCTTTCTTTTACCAATTATTGGTTTTCTATAAATTCTCCAATGTGCTGCTAACACACCGAACATGTTTTCTGCAACCCTACGACTTCGACAATCTAGAATTTATAGATATAAACGTAGAGTATTAAATAACTTTACTTATAAACCTACCGGTAATTGAAAATTCTCTTTTCTTCAGATAATAGTCCCCCAGAATAAGGTTTCATCATGTAATGCGTAAAAGAAAAAGCTGCGTCTCCTACCAAGTAATATGGAATCGGCTCTCCATCGTCATCATTCGAAATTTTACTTGGCAGTGGGATATTTAACGTACCATTTTCTAAATTTTGTCCAATCTGGCTATGTCGGAAAATACCCCCATCACTTTGCCTTCCCTTTGCCCCAATATCAATGATCGTAAAACAGTATGATGCATCACTCGCCATCAATACTATACTATGTGATCCTTTATATTTATAGAAATCGGAACCACTATGTGGTGGTGCCTAAAAAAAACAATTTTTATACATATACGTACATAATAATATATATTATATATATTAACTCTAAAATACATATAAATTCTCGATACTTACTTGAATAACAATGTGTTTACCATCGATGGCACCAATGCAGTGAGGTAAATTCCATTGGTTCTCAAATTCTTGAGAAATTCTCAACCATTCTTCTTTGGAGGGTTTTAAAAATACATCATTCTTCAAAACATTCCAGATTGACAAACATGTCTCTTTTATTATGTTAGAGATTGTTGTTTTCCCTAGGCGAAAAGCATAACTTAGAGAAGTCATACTATCCCCAGAAGCTAAAAACATAACAAAAAAAATATTGCATACCTTGTTATTTTTTTTATCACAACTTACCCCAAAGTTACAGACAGTCTTTCTGCAGGTGAAATAGGTTCTCTTGATATATATTTTCTCGATCTCAGACTTTACTTTACTGAGTAGAATTTCAAATTGTTCACTAGACATTCTAAAGTAATTGAAAAATTTATTTTTTCACTCATTTCTTGTACCTACTAGTAGATTATGAAAATATCCTTGTTGCTTCCTTTTTAAATATATATTCTTAACCCAAAGACGTTGCCCTTGAGCAGTAAATTTATATTTTAAATATAATATAATGCCAGTAAAGTTCGTCTTCGCCACAGATAAGAATTATAATTAACAATATAATAAGACATATTTTCGTATTTTCAATATTATAACCTCAAATAAGTAGTGCAAATGCAAATATTTATGGCTGAAAGAGAGAGAGAAAACAATATTTTACTGACAAAGAGGAAAGATTTTCGCCGCAAAACTGGATATTTTTTCGATTTCAGGCAAGGCTATATTAGTCAATATTTCCGACTTCCACATACCTACTTATTTATAATAGGTTTATGAATATTCACTCAGAGCGATTTGTCAATATCATTCTCTTTTTCTAAAATTATAAGAATAACAAAGACAGTGATAGTGATCTGGCCACCCAGAGTAAATTTTCGTAAACGAGGAATGATACAAATAAGTAGTGTCGCGAGTCGCGAACTCACCTTGACCTACACAATATATAAGAGATCACTGAACCTTCAAACTTCCAGCTGACTGACTTATGGTGGCCTCCAAAATTTCGGAGTATTAATCTGTGAGCCGGATTACAGCAATACATTTCAGAGGTGGCTTTTGCGTAAATATAATATATTGTAAATACTGCACTTCACCAGATCCAGTGTATTAGGGGGCGAGAAATACGCAGAAAATAGGGACAAGTTGATATTATTTGTTACCGATGGAGTTGCTGGATATAAAAGTTGCTGGGACAATTTTAAGGAAACATATCTATTTAATTTTTACATTATAGCGTGGACAGTGTTAGCAGACGAATTTATTATTAAACCTTAATAATTATATTACATTTCCCATTTTATTCATCAGAAAGTAACATGACTTATGGAACAAGTATTCTAGCTGCACAATTGGTAAAGTGTAGTAGGGAAAAAGGAATGATTAAATCATTTAAAATTGGTAGGACATAACGTGTTTTGGCCGTGTTCCTGTAGCCATGACCCGGAAACGGTCGTAGACATGAAGGAGACGTACATCATGTACATAGTATGGAAAATTTTTCTGCATAATTTAAACTGGTCTTTATTAAAAAATACTTCGTTCATTAGATTCTTAACCTTAGAAAAAAAACTTTATTACTCTCATTTTATAACACTATTTTGTTAACGTAGGATTTATCTTACTCACATTTTTCTTGAGTTGGGAGGTTAACGATTAACGGCTCACTTGCTTGCACAGTTGCTCACTTCCTTTGAGGGGTTTTTCTAGTTTCTATAATTTTTCCGGGAGTGCCATTATTAATTGGGTAGTCAGGAAAACCTTAATCAGTTACAATATCTTTTATGGATCTCTATTTTTTATTTTCTATTCTCTTGTATTTTTTTTATATTTTACATTATAGGTAAACATTAGTGGATGGCTAATTATTTTTTTATTGGCTGAGTTAGGAATAATGTATTTTCTATGAAGGTGTAGAATTTGTATTATTAAACAAGTTATGTTTCATATTTTATTAATATATTTTTTTACTTTCCCATATACGTAGTATATAAGGGAAGTTTGGTGATCGTGCAAAAATTCGATTTTGAGTTTTTGATGAATTTACACGTTTTCAAGTCCCCTGAACCCAAAAAAGTGGTGTTGAAAAAATGTCTGTCTGCCGTCTGTCGTCTGCTGCCTGTGGTCGCACCTAGAGCACAAACTACTGGATCGATTTTGTTCAAATTTTACATGTGTATTCAAGACGGCTACATCTCGACGCGAAATCGCAAAATCGATCCTAGCTCAAATGTGGGTGGAGCAAACCCCTAAAAACAGGGAAAAAAATTGAAAATAATTTTTTTCTCTAAAACGGCTCTAACGATTTTTTTTTATTTATGTGGCTAAAATAAACTTTCTGAACATATATTTATTAATAAGGGTGTGGCATGCACATAAAAGCTCACTAGTGAGCTTAGGTGCAATCAAAAAACAATAGGGTTTTCCCACTAATTTTATTTTAACATTTTAAGTCGTGGAAATGATATAATAAAATATTCTATTAATTTACAACAATTTACTTTTCTAATAAGAATTACTTCTAAGAAAATATCGTTAAAATAACTTGCTGATAATTTCAGGGTTTTTTAAAACGAGCATTTTTATCCGCCAGAATTACGTATATACCCGGAAAACCAATGAGATTACCCAAGCAGCAATTTTAGTAGTTTCTACGTAGTAGTTACCATTAGTGGAACTTTAAAGGTTTCCGCAACTAAGGACTGTTACGTAATGGGAACCATCCTTTTACCAAGCATTCACCAAAATGGGGAATAGTAATTACGTGGCAAGTTACTATTCCGGTACTTCTACCGTCACCGTATCGAGGACTAGGTTATTACGTAAACGGGACGTAACTAAGTAGTAGAAATGACTATCTAACTTTTGGAACAGCTCAGCTGACCGGAATGAGAGCGCAAACTATATATTTGCCTCTCTGTTATTCGAACAGCAAATTAATGACTTATTGAGTTTGAGCACATAATATGTCCAAGGTCCAAGTTGAGGCGATTATATACAACATGCATAAGCATATATTGTAAATAATGATGTTTTGCATTTACCCTGGGCGTGGATATCAAAACCACCACTTGTTTTCTGTAAAATGTTACCATGATACTTCGATAAAAAAGACGCCCCTTCGAGAAAGTTGTTTTTTCGGAAAAAAATTTTTTGCAAAAATTATGTGTACAAGCAAAACTGCAAAATTTTGTATGGAAAACGTTTTTTTTTAAATTTTATATATTATAAAGAAATAAATCTATTTATAAAACACATTTGCAAATGACCATAATAAAAAAAAATTATTGAATTATATTTTTATCTGTGTCAATATGGCGTCTTCATTCAACAACAGAAAATTTTAATTGCAGTCACTTTGTAGTGGTATATATGTCAGCAAAGTATGTGTCACCTATTAGAGGTGGCAAAAACCAAAGTTATTTCCCTATAAGTAACATTTCCCATAAAGTAGCAGATGTCACCAACGTTATAGTTGTTGCTACTTTAAAAGTGGTGACGGGAACTACAACAATTTCACTGTGTAATTATATTTACCTAGATGCAGCAAATGGGACCAATGACGCTATAAGATCTTGGTAACTATTGCTACCAACTTATTTTCATGTTGGTACAATTGGCAGATACGATAGGTAATTTTTTTTTTTTTTGAATTAGCAACACGGTAATAACTGTTAAAGTATCACTGTGAGTGATGTGGATTAAAAATAACAATTATAACTATCTACTTTTACCAAGTACTTTTATTATCTGATATTATTAATTAAGTTGTTAATAAACTTATGCAAATAAAATATTTGTTTTTTTACTGAAAACGATGTACAATATGTATGTCTTGTAAATATATTTATTAACGTAAGGTGTGTAATAATAGGGAAAATAAATAAGTTTTCATATTTTAGTGATCAGTTTACATTTAATTTCATTCAGTTCAATTTATTGTACACAAACAATATCTTCTTATACCGATATTGTCCGTTCCCCATCGACACAATATTTATTAAATTTGGAGTTTTTAATCTACAAATTCATTTAATATGCTCAGTGGATCACTAACTGAACTATGGGCCAATCTGTGTTTTAAAGACAAGTTGTAACTTTCGTGCAGTACACATTATCACTAATATCACTACAAACTATTATAATTTTCGATTAACTTTCTCCTTATGTTGATGGGAACACTATTGCACTTGTTGCCAAAGATGATGGTGTTGCTGTGGCGAAATAAAACCTTTCATGTGTGCATCATATTCTGAACAATCACTACTTCTACTACTGTTTAACTGTTTCTTCAGTTTTCTATAAAACGTGGATGAGTGCTGATAAACTTTATTTCGCTTTTACTGAGCATTTCAGATGCCGCCATTTTATTCAATGCCAATAATTATATAAATTGTCTTAAAAGTTAATATTACTTTATAGTAGGCTTTCAAGGTATATGTAACATTGTAGTCATGTTCAATTAGTGGGGAGTAGTGAAAATAACTTCAAAGCCCCTATGTTCGTAGAAATAACCTCATTTTTACTCGAGATGTCACTAATAAGTTAGACAATTTTGAAGTTCCAGAAAATTTCCCAATAACGTACCAGGGACTTAAAATTGCACACTTGAAGTTATCGTTATTTTGAAGTGGTCCTTTGGTAACGGTGTGCGGTCGGCATTACTACCAATTTTCACTATGCAGTTGAGGATGCTTCAAAGTAATTCAGAGTAGTATCCGCGACGTTGCAGATTCTGGAGCAGTTACTTGAAAGTGTTATAACTATACAATGCCCGAATTCAGTAGAATCTGCATAATTGTCACTACAAATGCATACCACAAAGTGAATATTACCCTAAAGTCGCAAATTTAGTAACAGTTATATCATTCCTACTATATTAAAGTTCCGATGCCTCAGATGCCAGTTCCGATCACTTTGAATGCTGCTTGGGTGTAGATATAATTAGTTGGTAATAGGTTCTAACTGTGTGTTAAAGTGTTAAAGGAAGCTTTCCTCTAAAAACTTCTCAGAATTTCCTCTTTTATTGCTTGTACTGTGATTGGTCTAAAGCAGTGGACGTGTAAATATTGGCCAATCAGAATCCAGATAAATGCCGCACAAGTTATTGGTAAAAGCGTTGGACGTTGATATTTTATACCTACGCTACACATCAGATGACTAACCTAAAACTTTTATTTATATTTTGATGTTTGGATTGTTTGGAGTTAAAATATTATCATTTTATCAGTTTCTGGTTTATGAGTAATTCTACGATCAAAATGCGTAAAGTGGAAGAGGAATACGTTAAAGGTGCCGCTGAGAATTTACATAAAGTAGACTGTCCCAGATGATATATTTTACAGCAGAAAACCACTTTTTTCGTCTTCCAATATTAAGTGTGGTACTGTCAAAAATAATATTGAGGGAGCATTTTCACTAGTATTATTACACAAAGGTACAAAACAAACTTTTTTAGGCATTTTGATAATCCATTACAACTCATGATTAAAAAGTGCTGTCAATAAATAAAGGTTAGGTTTTATATGTTTCACGGCTATCGTATGCAACAATGCAACCGGCTTTTTATTGGATTTCAGGGCGTTGGCGTCACAAGGCGTTAATTTATGACTGTTTAAAATGAACTCAATATTTTTCAAACTTCAAGTTTTTTTTTTGTTACTATTAGTAAAATTTAGGAGCGAGCGTAGGTGCGCCTTTACTGTGCATGTATCTTCGATATATGAAGTAAAGCAACGTTCGGCGCGGTTAGTACTTGGATGGGTGACCCATTTCAAGGAAACACAGTATCCTCGCTCCATCTTCCAGCGGCTTGTATATCAGCTAATACGCGGAAGCTGTGCAATCTTAGGCGAGGATTGCGTAGTGGATACACCATCCTTCGGAGGGGATGTAAAGCTGTCGGTCCCTTGTCTATTAAATGTTAGGCAAGTAAAAGATCCCTACTCTTCGACAAAGAAGAGGTTCGGCAAAATTCCTGGTTGGGGGTAGCTCGTCTACAGGCGTCGGTGATAGGCCTCAGTTGCCGAAATAGGCCGACGTTAAATAAGTGTATAAAAAAAAATTAGTAAAATTAAAAAGATAATAAATATGCCATAAATCATTTTGTGAATTAAGTATTTCAGCAATAATTTTTTTTCTGGGAAAACCCTATTGTATAATTAAAGTTTTATAGCAATAACATATAATTATAACAATTAAAATATTTATGTGCGTTCATGAAATAATAGAGCCGCTGCTCTGCCACATTATTTCCCGTCCACTTCATTGGCTATGTGCGCGCCTTGCACAGGAGTGACTTGACATGGGTTAGACGCTAGTATGCGTTGATATACGACAAGGTGATAAAAATAAAATAATATTTCAGAATTGTGCAGCGTGCTGGGCTGGGAGTAGCATATCCGGCTTTCTGTTCTTAATTTTTGTTGTTTTCTTTCTCGCACTCGTTTACTTCAGGATATATAAACTCTGTTTACTGATAGAATCCCGGTCGTATAGTGTAAGGAATATCGTCCGGAGCTCTATCCTTCCTTGTCTTTATTGAAATATTGTTTGTAACCTAATTTGTAACGTAAGTTGTAATCTTTGTGGACGTGCGGTATTTCTATTGCTCGAGAGCAAACCAATTTGCGTAACGCGTGTCGTCGTGGAATGCGGCTGGCGATTTCAGAGGCGGGTCGATTTTCTCGGAAGCAGGTATGTGCACTTATTTCAATTAGTGCCTGAGAGAGCATTTAAAATAGTCTTGTTCTATTGTTGAAATAGTAAACATGTGTTCTGGTGAATTTTTAAATCCGCTATCGCAGCAGTTTTAAATTTGTTGGAATATTTTCAAAATGAAAATGAAAATGGTGGACCTTTATTGTCAATAAAAGCTGTTCAAAGGCGAGTGAGTGAGGCTTTAAAAATCGATGAAAAGACGGTAAGAAAAATAGCTAAAAACGACAAAGAAAATGTGGAATCTCAAGCTTCGGTTAAACGGAATCGTAAAAAGTCCAAAACAGAGTTACGCGATGATGAAAAATATAGAATAAAAAATGTTATTTACGATATGGTGTCTGATCATAAACATATTTCCTTGGATGTTCTTTTAGAGGAGCTAAAATCTAGAGCAGTAGTTGATATTCTCCGTACCAGTCTATATAAAGTGATCAAAAAATTATGCTTTTCCTTTAAAAAAGACGACAATTGAAAAGTACTGTGTGAAAGACCACACATTTATCTAAAACGGCTAGAGTTTTTACGCAAATACGTAAAAAATTTGAAAAGTAATGACCCTTTAGATGTAGTGTTCTTAGACGAAACTTGGATCTTTAGCAGAGGATGATTAAAACGTTCTTGGCAAGATGATTCCAGTAAATCGAAAAGGCGTCGTACAGCTACAGAAGGTAAAAGATTTATTGTTTTACGTGTAGGATCTATTCATGGTTTTGCTGAAGATGCGAGTTTAGTTTTCTCCACCAAGAATAAATCAGCAGATTACCATGACAACATGAATTCTGAAAATTTTAAAAAGTGGCTGACAGAGACTTTTGCCGAGGTTACAAAATCCAAGCATTATTGTTTTAGATAATGCTAAGTACCACTCTCGGGTTGGAGAAAAACAACCAACCCGATCTTGGACGAAAGAAAAAATACAAACCTGGTTAAAGGCCAAAAACATAGATTTCAGTGATATCGTATTTAAAGCCGAATTGCTCCAAATACTCGTAGATGGAGCTAACAGAACAGAGGAATATTATGTTGTCGACAATTTGAGCATGGACATGAAGTACTGCGGCTTCCACCATATCATTGTCAATTCAACCCAACTGAACTTGTTTGGGGAATTTGTAAGGAGTATTACGATAAACACATCGGGAAAGATGGTTTTAGTGACGAAGCCGTTCTTGCTATGTGGAATAAGGTTTTATCTCAAGTGCCGAGATCAATTTGGTCCAAGTGTGTAAATCACACAAATAAACTGATTTTAGAGACATATGACCGAGAGGTTCATACTGAAGAAGTTATGCCACTCATTATAAGTGTTAATAGCGACGATGAGGAATCGAAAGAATTAGACACTGGCGAAGAAAACTAAATTTATTTATTTATCTTATACTAGGTATTTGTATTTTACTGGCATATTTGTTTTATATAAGGTTCGGCATAATTAGTATTAAGTATATATTTTTATTTTAAGATTACATATACTTATTTGACAAAATTATATTAATGAATAAACAAGGTTTAGCTGCAACTATTTAAGTGTATTTATTTATATCATATTTTTTACTTGAAACCAAAACAATTCAATATTATAATTTATTTATTTAACTTAAATTACCATAAATTTACAATAGATGTATTGTATATGCTACTTAAATTAATATAAGTAATTCAATTTCCTTTAAATAAATCTAATTAAAGACATTAAGTAAAATATAAAACAAGGCGACGCCACTGCGCATTCGAAAACACCAGAGAGCCTATGGCATTTCAGTTCAGACCTTCGTGACGTCACACCGGGATTCTGTCAGCGAACAGACTATAAAATGACTAGATACTTGTGTCTGTTTTTATCCCATGTACTTATTAGAACCCATACTACTGCTAGTTCAGAATAGTGATAGGCGATATTTTACTGCCGGTGATTAAATCACCGCGATTAGAAAATCACCGATAGCAACAGTGACGAAGGAAATAAAGTCACGGAGATTAGTGATTTTAATAGCGCGATGGTATACACTGGCATGATAGAAATAGCAACTACGAAATGGTGATTTTGGATCGGACGTAATCGTAACATTTCGTAAATATGATCATTCATTTCAATTGCAAGCTGGGTATGGATATACATAAACCAGGTTGGGTCACTTAAGACGTCATTACTAGGAAAAATTAGTAGTGCGTCTTGGCTGATACCTGGCGTGTGAATAAGTGAGCCAACCTATACTATATATGTCTCTCGTCTCTCGCGTATTCGTGTGAGGCATAAATATAATTACACAAAATTGTCAATGGGCGCAAGAGCAAACTGTGTGCGCTAGCCACTTCCGTGCCATACGAACGATTATTTTCTTTTTCTATAGCTTCACAAGTACTTAATAGTTCAGGAAATATCTTCGCACCAGTTGGGGAAAATATTCTCAGTCGGTTTTTTTGCATAATCTTATGGAAAATGGTCACCTGAAAACAAATCTGCGTGTTTCCAGGTCTAAAAATAACATAATAGCCTAAAACGCTTTAGAACTTTGTTGAGGGGTGTTTAAAGAATATTTAAGTACTTTAGAAACATTAAAATGTTTTGTTTTTCATATTGTTTTTCAGGATTGAAAATGGCCATTTTTGCGTTTTTTCGAACTTTAAATAATTAGTATCTCAAAAACTATCAACTTTAGGGAAAAGTTGCAAGAGACCATTTTTGTTCAAAATCATCCAAAAAGTCTAAAAAAAAAATAAATTGCACGGAGCAAAATAAACAATTTTTGCAATTTTTGTTTAAAAAAAATTGTTTAAAAAATTTTTGACCAATTTTTAGACCTGGCAACATGCAGATTTGTGTTTAGGTGACGATTTTCCATAATATTATGCAAAAAAACCGACTGAGAATATTTCCCCCAACGGGTGCGAAGATATTTCCTGGACTATAATGACAGAAGAAGCCAATTAAACTAGAAAAAACAGAGATGTTATTTTTAAATATGAATTATGAATCCTGTTCTAATACTTTTTTGACTCATCCGCTTAAAATTTTTTTATTATACAAGTTGTTGCTATAAATAGTAAAATGCATTCACGTTTATTTCCCTTTCCTATTATTTATGCAGAGCGGCGATATATACCAAATCACGGCAAACTCATATCAAGCTCGCAGATTGCGTTCACTTTCAGTCTAAACCGCGATCGCAATGGTCACTGTTTAAAACGCAGTGCAGATATCAGGTATGTGATGTAAGCAGGTCACGGCAAATAGTTTACAGATTTTCCGCTAATCCGCGATCGCAGTCACTATTTAAAATCACCGTGATTCAAAAATAGCAATCACTGATCGCGGAGTGATTGAAAAATCGCGATATCGCTCATCACTATTTCAGAATATTTTGTTAGGCCAAGACTCGAGCGTACTCAATAACTTATGCGCATGTACTGATCCCTGACAGATGATTAAATCAGGATGCGTATTATCATTTTCGTCGAGTATAAAATTAATAAGAAATTTAGAATTTTCTTGATAGCATAAAACTATTTGTAACTATGTAACTATAACTAAATTCTGTATTGGAAAGTCCTCATTAAGTATATGGTTTATCCATTATAAGTGCAAAATAAAGATCACCTGATAAACAAAATAAAATCATACAAGCAGGAAATAAATTTAAAGATAATCACTAAAAAGATTTAAAATTGTGTTACGTGTTTACTCCTATAGTAAACACTCCAAGCGTGGGTAAAATAATTGCAACACGAATAACACTTAACTACTGATTTATTTTACCACTAATTAAGAACAATAATTAATCTTACAATTACTGCACTGAAAGACTGCACCACTATAATATACTGTACTAGAGACTGTTCACTCTAATCTTCTGAACTGTATTGTCTATTGTTCTGAACTGTATTGCTCCCAGCGCGCGCTAATATCCTTGGCTGTGATGATGGTCTGAGATGACTCTTGCTCTTTACCCCAGTTGCTGCTCCCAGCTTCCCTACTGCTTCCTTATATATGCGCGAATAGGCGCTCCAGGCTGCACTAGAACCTTCCAGAACAACTCTAGCACTTTCTCGAACTTCCTGTTAAATTATTCATAGAATCCGACTGGTGGCGTCATCTCTGTGGCAACCGCCGAACTTCTATTCTTCCAGAGGCGGCCTAACACATAACAATAGTTAAGGCAGACAGGATGTGTCGCAGGACAGCCGTTCACAGTGAAAAAGAGTTCAATATTGTGTAAAAAATAAACAACCCTTCACCAATTCTTCTAACCATACGTGAGCGAACGTAGGGTAAGTAAGAGCGTCAATAATTTTCGAATCTCTTTGTCGATATCATACCCTACTTTTTGAAAATGCCTATCAAAATTACGCTATTATGATAAACTTGCATTCTCGAATGTCGTATCTTACAAATTTTAATAGAGTCTGCATTCTGCAACGAGTGGTTTCAGCTAATCGTCTCTTGAGTCTTGATTGTCAAATGCGACAGTACGGCGAAATGTGACAAAACCAGTGTTACTGTTAATGTACCGAGCTGAAGGCTCATCACTTCAATTACCACTGAGAGACCAAAACTACAAGTCAAGTGTTCAGAAAGAAAATATCATTTAAACTCAACATGTCTAACCAATAACATGCTATGGCAAAGGTCTTTGAGGCACTTTTAATTAACTTACAAAAAAAACCGCTGCCCAAGGAATCACTACTTCCAAATCCAAATTTTGCACGTGGAAATAATTGCTTATGGAACTTTAATAATATAATATTTAAAATCCTCTACCCCAAAAACCTATAAAACGATACCCCACATCGGTAGTGAGGTGGGGGTGGTGATAGGGGGTGGTAGTGGGGGTGGATGAAGTAAAAAAATATTTTGAAGTTTCTGGTTCTTGTACACACACTAAATCACATTTTTTTTTCATCCCCTTTAATAATGGGGTGGGGGTGGTAATGGGGGCGGCTAATGCCAAAAATTTTTTTGAGACCTTAGCTTCTCTTTAATATACTAAATACCAATTTTCTGGACTCTTACCTGCTTAATTTACCTATTTACCCCAAATTTACCCCAATTTACCCCCAACCCTTCGATGGAACAAGATGAAAATATAATCTAGTTCCAGATCACGTTAAAATACATACGTGTACCAAATTTCAAGTCAATATCTTAAACGGTTCCAGAGTAAACGTGCGCACAAAAAAAAGTTACAGACCGACAGACCGACAGACAAATTTTTTTTTCGCTCAAACTTAAAATCTCGACGTTTCATGACATTCTAAGCCTATTTGGACAATAAAAATTTTTAAAAATTTTTTTGTCGTTACTATACTTCCACTGGATGTGGAAGTAATTATGTTGAAAGGAACTGGACTAAGATGATAATCACATCGAGCGGTTTCTCGACTTGTTCGAAACCCACAAGCTCTTCATTAAAAGTGAACTATGGAAAACATTACTTATAAACTAATCAACCTTGTGTGAAAACTTGAATAAGCTACGCCAAAAACGTAAAAAGGTATTTAGAAAACAGTCCCGAGCAAAAATCTCTGTTCCACGGGACGGTTTCTTGAATGGAAAGCTAACTAAAAGTGTTCCGCAAAATCTAACCTCATAGTCAACTACTGTTTTGATAGGTTAGCATAACCCTAAGACATAATTAAGCTACAACAAGTACATACTTCAACAAATCGATTAGGAACTGCAACGAAAACTTTTAGAAACTCATTAGAGGGTTTCCTAAAAGTGTTCCGCAAAATCTAACCTCGTGATCAATCATTGTCTTGGTTAGTTAACTTAACCCTATAGTATAATTGAGCTACAACCACTGCTTCGAAAAATCGATTAGGAACTGCAACGAAAACTTTTAGGAACTCATAAGCGGATTTCCTAAAAGTGTTCCGCCAAATCTGACCTTATGGTCGACCATTGTTTTGATAGGTTAAGATAACCCTACAATGTAATTGAGCTACAACCAGTGCTTCGAAAAATCGATTAGGAACTGCAACGAAAACTTTTAGATTGTAAAAAACTGCCTTAATCCAAATTTGACCGAGAGTAAAACCATATCAAAATTCATCATTTTAGAGGTACCTACCACTCTGTGTCAAAATCCTAAGTCCATCCTATGAGCCCTTATGATCCAAAGTGCCCAAAGGTCTAATTCTTCCGGGGCGTCAATTTTCACACTTAAGGTCAAATTCCTGCCAAATTTTTGCCAAAAGCCTCCGCATGCGCAGAACCCCCGTTCTTCAGTGATACGGGGTACACTTAGACTTACTGTCCTTGATCGTTGTACGACGCCGCTCGGAAGCATTAAGGATATATATCTCTGCATGGACGTTATCTTAATACGATACGCCGCAGATTTCAATTGCAAATGCCTCGTCTCAGTGAGAAAAAATTGTTGAGAAAGTAATTTTAACGAAAATTTTGAAATTTGAATTTTTTCACCAAATTTTTGTGCTCACTTGTAGGGATCATAAAAAACATTATTCGCATACCCAAGCAGCACAATTAGTTTATATTACCAGTTTAAAGCCACATTAACCTAAGATAGTTGATATAACGTAATTGCAACCATTGCTTTCAACTTTGAAGGTATATGGACTTAATAGTAAATTAGTAAGCAATATTTAGGTAATATTTTTTTATGAAATGCCTGATAAAGTCACACTGACTTTAGTGTAATTTACAAGAAATATTTACGTTACTGTTCCTTAAAATTTAACTCTAAAGTTAAAGTGCATATTGAGGTCTATGTGTAAGAAAATATTATATAATTTTGGACTAAATTATTAACTTTGGAGTCGCTGTCTTGTGTCTGAATAAAAACAGGGAAATTTTACCAATTTTTTACGTAAGTATAACCTGAGTTTTGTCTTGTCCTTGTAGTCAGATTTAGGTTATAACTTTAACCTCATGGTGACAACTAGTTCCAATTTTAGGTAAAATTTACCCTAATTTTAAAAATAGAATTAGGTCCCTTCCCTGGAAAGCAAAATTACGTTTTCATTGTCTAAATTACTTCAGAGGACTATAATGATTGTTTTATATTGATACTCTTCCCAGTGTCAACTGTACTTTATTAGAGGGATAATGTCCTAATTTGTAGCAATTTGTAGCAATTTATTTTGTTGTTGTTTGGGTTTTCTGTTTTCGTGTTTTTAAAAATAAAATTGGAGGTGTTTTGTTTTAAATGCGAGAAAGTATTCTACAGCCAGTCAACCTTTAGTCGGCACAACTGAAAAGTGCATAAGCAAATAGGACATAATTATAATTATATCGAATATGCGGTGTACTTAAAGATACTTGTAATTGTATTTCAACTTTTCTATTACCGACTTGTTTGCATTCGAAGTAATGACTACATTATATCAGGTAAAACAGTTGTTAATCTTTCAGAGAGTTTAGTACAATATAACTATTTTTTTTTCTCTAGATTTCAGTACTTAGTTTGCAGAATAAAAAGCTAAGTGAAGTTCAGTAGTGTTAGTAGTGTAACTCAGTGACTTTATTTGGATTGTATTCAGTGTTCCTGAATGTACTCACTGAAGAGAAGTTGTAAAAATTGTTTATGGCCCTATAGAAGGTTTAAACCTATACCTATGAACAAATTTAAGTTGATAGATGGGGAAGTAGTAATTAAGAATTAAAAAACAAGTTTCATATGATGTGTTTTCTGTTAATACATTTATCCAAATAAAAAATAAAGTATTAAACTAACCAACAAAAGATTAATTATTTTACCTGAAATATTTTTAAATTCCAAATTCACCGAATCCGTGATGTGATCATGTTTTTCTATCAAAGGCAAACGCAAGTCATTATTAAAGTTAAAACACAATTTGCACTCTATGCACAGGTATCTTTTGGGCACTGTAGATTTGATATAAATACGTCGGATTTGTTTATTTATACACAATTCTGTTGTGCCGATTTAACGCTGACTGGCTGGAGAATACTTTCTCACATTCAAAACAAAACACATCCATTTTTATTGACAAAATACAAGTGAAAATTGAAGGAATAAACCACAAACTCACAAAACAACAATTGCAGCCAAAGAAGTTTGAGGTTACAAACAGAAGTGACGTCACTCAATTTACCGCCTTCTCTAACCTAATTTGGGAAATATGACCAATTTAGTTCTGCATGAACTTTAAAGACTTTACAATTTTGAAGACTACAAAATTATTTTAACCTATATTGGTCCCATTTAACTTTAAAGTAAATAATATAAGTTTTAACATTTCGTCTCAAGGAAAAACGTCAATGAGGCCTAAAATATTGGGAGAGAATACTTCGAAGTCGCATGGCACTATGTTCGCCATATTCTTCAACCAGCTGTAAGAGGCCATTTACAATGAAATTTTGATGAGTATTTAATTGAAAAAAATCATTAATATAAGGTTATTTAACACATACAAAGTACAATATTATAATATTTTATGTCCCAGAAAAGTCCTGCCGGGCAATTGAATAGGCTTTTTCAAATATTTTTAAAATACATTTAAGCTAAAAAATTTTTTTTTTTCTTTAAAAACGTAAAATACTTGAGGCCCCTTTAATATTCCGAGGTAGAATGGATATATTTACAATGAAAATTGATTGGCAGTAAAAAACACACAAAGAGGGGAAGTGGACACATTATTTCACAACTTATATGATGCACTCCTACTATCATTATAATAGAGATGTCTGATGGTTTCTATATAGTTGTCTTTGCTTCTTATGCCTCGTGACTTATAAGTAAATTATTATTGTTGTAAATAAAATCATATTAGTTATTTCTGAGAAAGAAAGATTGCAGTTGAAAGAGGATAACTGATTTGGTAAATATTACCTATCAGCGACCACAATTAAACAAAATTTTTACGTTTAAATTACCTGTTCAGGGAAATATGTTCTATAACCAATAGGTCATTATAACTGAGCAGCCTTATTTAAGAGGTATTCATGACGTCGTCTCATTCCCCATTTACTTATATTTTACGTAAATTTTAAGTCAATTAGGTTAGGTTAAACGGGAAAACGGGACCAAAACGAGGGCTACATTACGTAATTCTGACTTAAGGTGCTACTTGGGTAGAATAAACGCTCAAAGTGAGCATAGCGCCAGCTAGGCCGCGGGCTATAGTTGCAATAATTTTGAACTTATACGCAATAAAGCTGAATCTTTTTGGTGTCGATCGATTGCTATCACTCTGCCGAACCTTGTATGGTCGTGGAGAATACTCTTTGCATTCCCCAACCGCACCCTGTGTGGGATATGGGCCTTATTTTTGCATATGTAAATCGTTAATATTTTGAACTACCTTTGTTAACAATTGTATTTTTACCTATATATATTTTGGAGATAATATACTGGATTATATCTTTAATTGGCTTTCTTATTTCTGAGAGAATCTGTGAGTTGTGTCTAAGGCCCCTTGCCGTTTGATTCTGTGAGGAAGTCATGATCTACCCATCGAAGAACTACTCCCAAGTCTGAAACGGGGGACGATCGCGGCGACTTTGCGGAATTAAACGTAAGTGAAACCCTGAGTTTCCCAGTGATGTAAATCGCTGAGACGATAGTGTAGTTTAGTTGTGTCTCTAGAAATATTCTTGAACTCGCATAAGGCGATAGTGCAACATAAGAGTGGTATCCAGAGAGTCTATCGGAGGCAGGGCAGAGTATAAGCCAAAATCGACCAATAAGAATAATAAGAATAAGTTCTAATGAGGTCTTACTGTTTTAGAAAGAACTGACCTGAGAGTGGCTAAGTCACATTCCCGTTATCAGAGAGGTACGACAAGCGTCCTCGTACTCCAAATTTCAACTTTAAGTGTAGTCCAGTCGAAGGCGGGATGTGGCAGCCACATTACCATATTTAGTAGATTTGTACTTTTTTAGTAAATTTTCAATATAAATTGACCATATGCGTGTAATTTTTGGACAAATATTGTTAACATTACAACAGTAGTTAACAGTCCTTGATTTTTGCATGCGTTTCCAGTGTTGCCATTCATAAAAAATAAGTCAAAGTTATATATTACCAACACAAATAACGTATCGTTATTTCATATTTTACATTACGCGCCATTATACTCACAACTAATTGGTAAACAATAAATAATTCTTTAATCATTCATTGGTTGACGATTATGTTCTATCACGATAAAAACCCTTGTTCTACGGAAAATTAAATTTAATTACGGTAAATGTAAAACAAAAATGTGACATATAGGTGGTGGAATAAGATGCTGCATTAAAAAATCGACAGCTACTGGAAGAGGCTGGAACCTCCCCACCCGATGGATCTTTGAAGCCGAGGAATGCACGTGACGTGATGAGTTTCACGCCGCAACGGCTACGCGCATCGGGCCGTGCCACGCGAAAAGCGATCTTATGCTTCACGTTTGTTTAACTGTTGTTCAATGGGTCGATTGCAAATTGTAAGTAATTACAAAATAAAATAAACAACTTGTTGTGCCAAAACGGCACTAAACGTAATCCGATCTCAACCAAAATCTTTGCAAATCTTCTGGAGCACTAAAGAAACCCTCATGCAAAGTTTCATCCAAATCCGTTCAGTAGTTTCGGCGCTATCGTGCTTACACACACACACACACACGCACACGCAGTAAGCTGTAAAGTTTCTGCCACAACGTTGTCGCAGCTAAATTGACAGCCATATTAGCTTTTACAGCTTTCCAAATAGTTTCTGCGACAGCGCTTTCGCAACGTTGCTGCAGCTAAAAGGGAACGCCATTTTTGGGCTGAGATTATTTCATCACAGCCATATTGTCTTGTTTATAAGGTTTACTTTTCAGCCATATTTGGATGGAATAGTTATATTATGTACTATTTACTCCAGCTGTATTTACGCTATTGGGTACACACACATCCTAGCTATATTTTGGAAAGTTTAGCTGCGTTGCTGCTACAGTGTCTCTTTACCAGTTGTGACAACATAATAATATTCCAAACCAAATAAACAGTAAGGACATTTCAGTGATTTTATTTCCTTAATATTGTATCTCGTTCTTTTCACGAAATACCTAACTATGAAGGTATAAGTGCAATAATGTTAAATTAAAATGTCAGATGTGTATTAAATTTTCAGTGTCATGTGTATTTTGCCGTTCCTATTGCCTCAAAATCATTGCGGACCCTAGTTTACATTTTAACGCAACTTTAGTTGCGTTAAAATGTATACATTTACTCAAGTTATCGCGAATTTTTGAAAATTGTTTTATTTGTATGAATGTTTTATACCTGCTAAATATCCAATTGTGAAAACAGAAATAAGGTATATTATTTTGTCGCAAATTGTTTAAAAAAATGGTATAATTATTTTCATTTATTACGAAACGGTTTCGAGGAAGTCTAGTTTTCTGCTCAATTTTATAATGAACAATTTGTTTTTTCCTTTTTATTCGTTTGCGATACGAGCTATAAACAGTCAGAGATATTTAAGAAAAACTGTAAAATAAAACGCAATTTTGAACATTATTATGTTTAAACAAATTGTTGGACTCGGTTCTATTCCAACACTATTTGATACACTCATTCCACACAGCAAATTCCAGCAAAGAAATTGCTAGGGAGAAAATTGACCTATTTCATGATAGAAAGTTCGGTAAAAAGTGTCATGGCAGAAACTAGATTGGTATCACTAAATCAGAACAACCAACAGTGTTTTCATCATTTACGAAGATGGTAGAGCTTTTATCACTACTAACAGCTTGACCAATTTCTAAACTGACAGTTGGCAGAAGGTGTGGTAAATTATATAGTTTGAATTATTTAAATATTGTTTGTTACTAAAGGTTACAAAACAAATTAAAACAGATAATCTCTAATGAATCAAGGTAGCTGTATAACTCAGAAAATAATATCATTGTTATATAGGTATTTATTTTGTCAAAGTTGCAGAGGTCGGCATGTGTATATATATATACACACTATATATAGTGACTTTAATAATACCAATCTAGTTTTCGCCATGGCACTTTTTATCAAACTTTCTATCATGAAATGGGTATCAATTTTCTTTTATGATTCTTTCTTTCTTGATCTTTACTCTTTTAGTTTTACTCCACTATTAGTAAACTTCTTATCAGTTATCAATTCGGTGTGCCTCCGAGTACATTCATAAACTCTGTATATAATCTAACCTTAACCTGATGTTCTCTACCCAAGCAGCAATTTTAGTAGTTTCTACGTAGTAGTTACCATTAGTGGAACTTTAAAGGTTTCCGCAACTAAGGACTGTTACGTAATGGGAACCATCCTTTTACCAAGCATTCACCAAAATGGGGAATAGTAATTACGTGGCAAGTTACTATTCCGGTACTTCTACCGTCACCGTATCGAGGACTAGGTTATTACGTAAACGGGACGTAACTAAGTAGTAGAAATGACTATCTAACTTTTGGAACAGCTCAGCTGACCGGAATGAGAGCGCAAACTATATATTTGTCTCTCTGTTATTCGAACAGCAAATTAATGACTTATTGAGTTTGAGCACATAATATGTCCAAGGTCCAAGTTGAGGTGATTATATACAACATGCATAAGCATATATTGTAAATAATGATGTTTTGCATTTATCCTGGGCGTGGATATTAAAACCACCACTTATTTTCTGTAAAATGTTCCCATGATACTTCGATAAAAAAGACGCCCCTTCGAGAAAATGGTTTTTTCGGAAAAAAATTTTTTGCAAAAATTATGTGTACAAGCAAAACTGCAAAATTTTGTATGGAAAACGTTTTTTTTTTTTAAATTTTATATATTATAAAGTAATAATCTATTTATAAAACACATTTGCAAATGATCATAATAAAAAAAAATATATTGAATCATATCTTTATCTGTGTCAATATGGCGCCTTCATTCAACAACAGAAAATTTAATTGCAGTCACTTTGTAGTGGTATATATGTCAGCAAAGTATGTGTCACCTATTAGAGGTGGCAAAAACCAAAATTATTTCCCTATAAGTAACATTTCCCGTAAAGTAGCAGATGTCACCAACGTTATAGTTGTTGCTACTTTAAAAGTGGTGACGGGAACTACAACAATTTCACTGTGTAGTTATATTTACCTAGATGTAGCAAATGGGACCAATGACGCTATAAGATCCTGGAAACTATTGCTACCAACTTATTTTCATGTTGGTACAATTGGCAGATATGATAGGTAATTTTTTTCTTTTTGAATTGGCAACACGGTAATAACTGTTAAAGTTTAAAGTGTCACTGTGTGTGATGTGGATTAAAAATAACAATTATAATACTTTTACCAAATACTTTTTATTATCTGATATTATTAATTAAGTTGTTAATAAACTTATGCAAATAAAATAATTTGTTTTTTTTTACTGAAAACGATGTACAATGTATGTCTTGTAAATATATTTATTAACGTAAGGTGTGTAATAATAGGAAAAACTACATAAGTTTTTCATATTTTAGTGATCAGTTTACATTTAATTTCATTCAGTTCAATTTATTGTACACAAACGATATCTTCTTATGCCGTTATGCCGATATTGTCCGTTCCCCATCGACACAATGTTTATTAAATTCGGAGTTTTTAATCCGCAAATTCATTTAATATGCGTGGATCACTAACTGAACTATGGGCCAATCTGTGTTTTAAAGACAAGTTGTAACTTTCGTGCAGTACACATTATCACTAATATCACTACAAACTGTTATAGTTTTCGATTAATTTTCTCCTTGTGTTGATGGGAACACTTTTGCACTTGTTGCCAAAGATGATGGTGTTGCTGTGGCGAAATAATCTTTCATGTGTGCATCATATTCTGAAGAATCACTACTTCTACTACTGTTTAACTGTTTCTTCAGTTTTCTATAAAACGTGGATGAGTGCCGATAAACTTTATTTCGCTTTTACTGAGCATTTCAAATGCCGCCATTTTATTCAATGCCAATAATTATATAAATTGTCTTAAAAGTTAATATTACTTTATAGTAGGCTTTCAAGGTATATGTAACTTTGTAGTCATGTTCAATTAGTGGGAAGTAGTAAAAATAACTTCAAAGCACCTATATTCGTAGAAATAACCTCATTCTTACTCGAGATGTCACTAATAAGTTAGACAACTTTGAAGTTCCAGAAAATTTCCCAACAACGTACCAGGGACTTAAAATTGCATACTTGAAGTTATCGTTACTTTGAGGTGGTCCTTTGGTAACGGTGTGCGGTCGGCATTACCACCAATTGTCACTATGCAGTTGAGGATGCTTCAAAGTAATTCAGAGTAGTATCCGTGACGTTGCAGATTCTGCAGCAGTTACTTGAAAGTGTTATAACTCTACAATGCCCGAATTCAGTAGAATCTACATAATCGTCACTACAAATGCATACCACAAAGTGAATATTACCCTAAAGTCGCAAATTTAGTAACAGTTATGTCATTCCTACTATATTAAATTTCCGATGCCTCAGATGCCAGTTCCGATCACTTTGAATGCTGCTTGGGTACCTAAGAGTTTCGCATGTCACCAACAGCTCATCAAAACATAAGCTTTCCCTGTCTTACATCCCAAAAAGCTTTACCTACTTTTCAATGTTCCAAAAATGTAAAATATTTCAATGGATTAAAATATTTTTGCTGATATTAATGCATAGAAATTTTTTGTTTTTTTAATGAGGCATTGGTCACAGATCGGCCCACGGGAAATTTTCCCGGTACTCTATATGGCCAGGCCGAGCCTGTGCCAGTATACCGTTTTTGTCTGGCGGCTCGCTAATAATCTAGGGGATTTTGGATCTATTATCTATTTGCAATACAGCACCTGCTTTGTTTACTTTGTCAAATTCGGGTTATGATTATGATTCTCCGATTAAAGAGAAATAAGTTCTTTAATCGGAGTTATGATTATATTGTTTTCCAACTAAACGCTAATTATTGTGGTTATTACTACTTTAAGCCTCTTATTATAAAATATAACGTTGGAATGGAGTATGGAATTAGCAGGAGGGTGGTCAAAAACCACAGCACCTAGGCCCCATTGGACCCCTTGTACATCCTCTCTCTAGGCAGACACTCGCCTAGGCCTTCAACCAACCTAATCTTTCGAAGTAGGTGGTGATGTTGCCTAGGGGCATCTCCCTTACATTGGCCAAGGTAGGCCAACGCTCTCCCAAGATGGATTCTCTGATTGATGAGACGGCTGAACAGTCACAGAGTACGTGTTGAACCGTCTCATCTTCTTGTTCACAATCTCTGCAAAGAGGTGTTTCGCTTAATCTCATATTGTATAGGTGTTTCCTTAGCGGACAGTGTCCAGTCTGGATTCCTGTTATAAAACGTAGATTCCTTCTGGTCATTGCCAGGTAGTCCATTGCTGTTTTCTTGTTGGGATACGTGAGTAGTTTCCTAGCGAGCTGACAGCTGCTTGTTTCATCCCACAGCTTCTTAAATTCGTTGTGGGTGTTCTCCTTAATTAATTGTATTGTCGCCGTAATCGGTAACAAACTGGCCGGGCCTGGTCCAAAGATAAGTTGGCCTGCTGCCTTCTTGGCCAGTTTGTCGGCTTTTTTGTTGCCACTGTACTGTGCGTGTCCTTTCACCCAGCATACCGAGATGTTGTTCGTACTGGAGGCACCCACAAGTGCTTGATGACATTCCCATACTGCTCCTGTGGTTATTTTGTAACTTCTCAGGGCTAGTAGTGATTGTCTACAGTCTGTGTAGATCCTGATTGTTTTGCCCGTAGTTTGTCTGCGGACAATCTCTTTTGTGGCTATGGTTATGCCCGCCAGTTCAGTTTGTACTATGCTGGCTCGCTCATCCATAGTCCATTTATATTGGATTTGCAGGCTTCTGGAATATATTCCACATCCTGCCCCCTCCTTCTTCCTTGATCCGTCTGTGAAAATGTTTATCACACCTTCACCAGCGGTCTCGTTTTCACTATTTGTCTGTATTGTGTAGGGTCTGTCAAAGACAAATCGGGGGGAGATACCATCTGTGCATGCCTGTACAGGAGGCGTCTTCCTGACAGCCTCGTTCCACAGGCGACTTCTGGTCTCCCCACAGCCTACATTTGGTTGTAGGCCAACGGAGTTGAGGCGTGCCATTGTTATTAAGGCCACTTCTCCTAGATATAGATCCAGTGGTGGCAGACACAGCATTACCTCCATTGCTCTCGTTGGCGTTGTTCGCAGAGCTCCTGTTATGCTTAGGCAGGCAACTCTCTGCACTTGGCTGAGCTTGGCTCTCGCTGTAGTCTGTTTACTCTTAGGCCACCAGACCACAGCTCCATAGGTTATCATTGGTCTTATGATGGCAGTGTATATCCACATGACCACTTTGAGTTTCATTCCCCAGGTTTTCCCCACGGTCCTGCGACACTGCTCACAAGAAATGTAAGCCTTTTTTAGTCTTCTGTCTAAGTGAAGATTCCATGTTAGTTTGGCGTCAAAGGTTACGCCAAGGTATTTCACTTTGATGCGAAACTTAGTGTTGTGTCCATGAGAACTGGTGCTTTCAGTGCTCCTGGTTTCCTTTTTCTTGTGAAGAGAACCATCTCCGTCTTCCTGGGATTAACAGACAGCGAGTGTTCTCTGCACCATTTTTCAATTATTCTTAGAGCCCCCTGCATCCTTTCATAGAGGACTCCTTCAAATTTTCCGTTGAGCAGTATTGTTACATCATCTGCGTAGGCGATTGTGTGGAAACCCTCTGAGTTGAGGTGGCGCAAGAGGCTGTCGAGAACTAAGTTCCATAGCAGTGGTGATATTACACCTCCCTGCGGTTCTTTTAGTGAATGCATTGTGGATTAAATGAAGTTAAATAGTCGTCAGTATACTGTTTTTAATATTTGCGAACTGCTATATAAAATTCCTATCCTAAATACCTATTTTACAAACAATGCGGCGATCTGTGCAGCCAGTCTAAAAGTAATGGATTATTTACTGTGCGGTCCATATGTATGGAAAAATTTTAATGTTTTAATAAGCGTAATTATGAACATTACATTATATTATTTTTCACATTTCCAATTGTGAGATTTTTTTTGTCTTTTTTAAAGCATTCACATTTTTTTTAATCTTTCCATTTTTTATGAAGAACATAAAAATGTTATTTTTTATCAAAGCACTTGATTCATGGAATTTTCATTTTAATAGGTTAAGTATGTGTATTTACTTTTCTAATCCGTATAGATTGCTGTTTCTATAACTCACGGAAGCATTAAAGCAAACAAAATTTCTAATAACAGTGAGAAGGTTTGTGTTTTTTTAAGAAAATAAATTGACTGAAATGGAACAAAAAATGCTTAAAAGGGCAGCAAAGAGGCTGTTGATATTTATTAGCTGTTTGAGTAGCAATATAGTGAACATCAAATCCAAGAATACAGCTAACTAGCTTAGGCTGTATTTTTTACATTTCTTGTAGCTTAACAGAGCACAATAAAGATAAACGAAATAGAAAATATGGTTTGGTTGTAACTGAGGAAGTTTCCTGCTCATATATAATACTTAACAGCCAAAAATAGCATTTACAGCAATTTTGTCTGAAATTTTAGCTGCAACAACAATTATAGGATAAAAATTTGAAGCCAAAATACAGCATTGACAAAATGCCATAATACAGCCAAAATAAAACTGAAAAGTAGAAATAAATGCTTTATTTTAGCTGCAATAGCTATATTTTCCAACTTGTGTTACTTGGGACACACACGCAGACATTTTTGGGTTCCTGGGACTTTAAATCGTAAAGATTTGATGTTATCTCAGTTTTCGATTTTGGACCAATTTTAGTAACCTCTCACAATTTTATTGTGGTTCTGTTAAAATTGCAAAAATAAAAGTAGATTGGAAAAAATCGAGAAGCTCCAGATCTTGTTTAACTAATTTCTGTTGGTGAAACATAAAATCCCCTAGAATCGAATTTTACTGCTGTTTAGATGTTAAGATGTTAAGTTAACACATGTCGTTGTTGAGATTAGACACTTTAAGTTGTGTGAAAAACGTAGACGTAGACGTACGTTTTGGCAATTGCGCTTGCGTGGTTAAAATATTTTCACGTTTATGTATTTACATACCTATGTAAAGACACATAGACACTTTAAGTCGTGTCAAAAACGTAGACGTAAACATATATTTTGGCAGTTGCGTTTGCGCAGTTTCAAAATTTTCACGTTTACGTCTTACGTGCCTACGTAATACTACGTGATATTACGTACGTACATAAGACGTAAACGTGAAAATTTTGAAACCGCGCAAACGCAACTGCCGAAACATACGTTTACGTCTACGTTTTTAGCACGACTTAAAGTGTCTATGTGTCTTTAGGTAGGTATGTAAAGACGTAAACGTGAAAATATTTTAACACGCAAGCGCAATTGCCAAAACGTACGCCTACGTCTACGTTTTTGACACGACTTAAAGTGTCTATTTACGTCAACTTACTTCCGTATCTAGTGACATTTAACAAGTTGCCAACTGTCTCCCGCCCCTCAATTAACTGCCTGTTTCCCCTAGAGGCGTTTGAGAGAAGGGGAAGCGCACACACATTCGTAACCGACCTTAGTAGTGATGGGATAATGGGGTTATTTTTCATAATCGAGATATTAGTAACATCCCGTATTTTATAATCGGAATAATAATTCGAGATATTTAATCGAATTATATGTTAACCTACTGAAATTAGGTATAGGTTAGGTTAGGTTGATATGTGAGTGGGCTATTAGCAGACTCTCCACCGCGACCATCTGGTCTATTGTGGCTCACTCCTAAATTATATTTCACCCAGTAGGTTCAGCTTTTTGATACAGCCGACTACCTTATTGGGTGAGAGGTTGTCCAGGTCCTCTGGCAGCAGTTGCTCTTTGCCAAAGAGTGAGAACCTGGTTCTTTCTGCAGCAGGAAAGGTACATAAAACGTGCGCTGCCGTTTCATCTTCCTCCAAACAGCGTCGGCATTCAGCGTTGTCCGCTATTCCGAGTCTGTGAAGGTGGTGATTAAGTCTGCAGTGCCCAGTGTATAGGCCAACTAGAGTTCTTAGATGTAACCTATTTAACTCTAATAGTTTTTTAGTTCTTGATTTCAGAGGGTATGTGATAAACTCCTTTGAATAGATACTGTGAGGACATAGAAGGAACTCCAGAATGTGCCAGACTCCACAAGATTCTCTCAAAGGATCCACAAAGCTCAATATATTCTCTGAAAATGGATAACGGAGAATACACGAATACAGGGGAGGAAACCATTAGGGAACTCCTAAAGGTGCACTTCCCTGGATCCGAAACCACCAATTTGTCACCGGAAGACTGCCAAAACACAGATCTGGATCGCCCTATATGGGCATCCAGAGAGGACTGGCAGGTAGCAAAGTCGGTGATAAATGTGGACAAAGTAAAATGGGCAATAAATTCATTCGAACCATTTAAATCGCCGGGACCAGATGGCATTTACCCGATAATGCTGCAAAAGGGACCGGATCTCCTACTACACAGGCTATGTGTGATATTCAGGAGCAGCTTAGCTCTTGGATACATACCAAAAGCCTGGAGACTAATTAGAGTGATATTCGTACCGAAACCTGGGAAGGAACAGGAAAGGGCGAAGTCCCTAAGACCGATAAGTCTTATGTCTTTTGCACTAAAGACTTTAGAAAAACTACTGGATAGGCATATTCGGGATGATGTACTGGTAAATCAACCCTTACATCAAGACCAATACGCCTATAGAGCCGGTATGTCAACAGAAACAGCATTACATCAGCTAGTAAATAAAGCTGAATATGCTCTCGAAAACAAAGAGGTACTATTATGTGCCTTCTTGGACATTGAGGGAGCGTTTGACAACACAATCTATCAGGAAAGCAACGAGGAGAAAAGGGATCGATGCCAGCTGCAGGTGGATAGACTGCATGCTTGGAGGAAGACTGATATACACATCCATAATGGGGGAAACGCTGGTAGCTCGGGTTGGCAGGGGGTGTCCGCAGGGAGGTGTTCTATCGCCTCTTCTGTGGAACCTGGTCATGGACGAGCTGCTAACGCTACTGGACAGAGATGGACATAAAACACTAGGCTATGCAGATGACTTAGTCATTCTAGCACAAGGCAAATTTAACAACACGATAAGGGAACGTATGCAACAGGCCCTAAATGTTGTAACAAAATCTACAGATGAGGAGGGACTAAATATTAGTCCCTCAAAGTCAACCATAATGGCATTCACCAGAAGAAGGAAATTAGAGGGGCTGGGACCACTAAAACTTCGAGGTGATCTAATACAACTATCGGGCGAGGTAAAATACCTGGGAGTAATACTAGATCCCAAACTTGCCTGGAACCAACAGTTAAACAGAACCAAAAATAGGGCAGAAACCACACTCATGCTGGCCAGGCGCACCCATGGGAAAACATGGGGACTAAGGCCAAGCATGATGTACTGGACATATATCATGATGGTTAGACCCATGATCACATACGCATCTTTGGTATGGTGGCCAAAGATGTTGCAGCGCACTGCTGCCGCTGAACTAAGCAAGATACAAAGACTTGCCTGTCTGGCGGTAATAGGAGCGATGAAAACCACACCAACAGCAGCCATGGAGGTCCTTCTGGACCTCCCCCCCCTCCACCTGATGGTAATGGGGGAGGGGACGATGGGACACTTCAGGCTGCAATGCAAACCTAGCGACAAATACGCTGCGCTGGGGCACAATCGAATTAGGAACCTTGTGGGAGTGACAACATCTTTGATGAGGACAGACCACATGATCCCTAAATATACCTTCAACAGAAACTTCGAAATAAAAATAGAAGATCGAAGTGAATGGTCATTAACCGGTAACAGCACCAGACCGCGGGACCTGGTCTGGTATACAGACGGATCAAGGACCGCGGAAGGTACTGGTGCCGGCATATATAGCGATATGAGGAACTCTCAGTTCAGCACATCGCTAGGAAAATACACTTCTGTCTTTCAGGCAGAAGTATACGCAATACTAGATTGCGCAAAAGAAAACAACAGGAGAGCCTATAAAAATAGGCAGATCAGTATTCTAACAGACAGACAGGCAGCTTTAGGGGCACTGTCAAACCCTAAAGTGACGTCCAAGCTGGTATGGGAATGCCAAGAAGAACTAAGAGCCCTAGCGGACCACAACAAGGTAACCCTTCAGTGGGTGCCGGGACACGTAGGAATCGATGGCAACGAAAAAGCTGACGAGCTAGCGAGAAAAGGATCGTCAGCTCCATATATTGGCCCAGAATCGGCCCTGGGAGTGCCTAAAACCACAGTACGGGGCCAAATGAGGGACTGGATCAAGAATCAACACAAAGAATACTGGGACAAAATAACCGGACAACAACATGGTAAAACCTTTATTAAGGAACCATCCAGAAAGAAGACTGAAGAACTGCTGTCACTAAGCAGGAATCAGCTCCGCATAATCACTGGCTTCCTAACAGGGCACTGCGCCCTGAAAGGACACCTTCACAAAATGGGATTATTCAACGGGGACCTAAAATGCAGACAATGCAATAGGGCAACGGAGACATCCCACCACATCCTATGCGACTGTGAGGCTCTGGATCACAGAAGACAGGCAATATATGGACAACCAAGACTGAGTCCAGAAGAATATGAAACCAAACCTGCGATGGGGTTGTACAAACTAGTGCAAGGGACCAGAGTGCTGGATTGGTTATCATAATACTAATGGGAGAATATCACAATAAGCCCAAGAGGCTGCAGTGACTCCGGAAACGTAAGTTAGACGGCTCCCGGGAAAAAAAAAAAAACTCCTTTGAATGAACTAATCCTGGTAGTTCTTGCCAGTACTGGAGGATTTTCCCCTCAGTCCAGGCCAAGATGGTTGTTTTCGCAGTGCTTGCCGATATACCAAGCACTGGCTCCGGTCCGATAAATTTTGACACCGCACCTTGCCTGGCTAAGGAGTCGGCTATTTCGTTGCTCTCCAAGCCAGAATGGCCCCGTATCCAGACCAGAGTTAATTTGTTGTATCTGCCCAATCGGGCTAGAGCCTTTTGGCAGTTCCAGACCAATTTAGAATTTCAGCGATGTGAGCCAAGAGCTTTTAGAGCTGCTTGGCTATCTGAAAAGATTTTTATTGATCTGTGCCTAGGATGCATCTGCTCAGCCTCCTTGTACACAGTTCCATGGCATGAACTTCTGCCTGAAAGACAGTCGCATGATTACCCAAACTCGAAGTGATTCTTGCCTTTGGGTTGCGACTGTATGCTCCAGCTCCAACTCCCTCAAGGGTTTTGGAGCCGTCTGTAAACCAACAGATGTCTGCTCTTTGTAGGTCAGTTTTGTTCCGATCCCATTCGTCTCTTCCAGGAAAAAGGACGGTAAAAGGCAGTTCATAGTTGGTTGCGGTAGGCATCACATTTGAAAGCATTCCCAGGATGTCATGACACTGCATGTCATCTGACAGCCTATTGCGTTCCATGATGCTAGCCTGCGGCATATTATTTACCGCTTGTTGAAGTCTGTATGTTGCCCACCTGGCCTCACTCTCCAAGTAGATGTGGAGAGGGGGAAGATCCAGGAGGATTTCCAGAGCTGCTGACGGTGTGGTACTTATCGCACCAGTTATCGCTAGGCATGCTTGTCTCTGTAGACCAGAGAGTTTGGCTTTGGTCGTTTGTTGTAGCCCTTTCGACCACCAAACTATCGAGGCATACGCTACCATTGGTCTTATGACCGTAACGTATATCCAGTATATTTGTTGGGGACCTATGCCCCAGGACTTTCCACAAATTCTGCGACATGTTCACAAGGAGAGTCGTGCTTTGTGGATTACCTTTTAAAGATGTAGATAGAGTTCCAGTTGAGTGATTTGTCTAGTGTAACACCTAGATATTTCACTTCCCCCGCAAATGGAATAGTTTCACCTGCTAAGGAAGGCGGCACTAAACTGTTCAGCTTCCTTTTTCTGGTGAAGGGTACTATTACAGTTTTGTGGGGGTTCACAGTCATCTGCTCCCTCTCACACCAAATGTGGACTGTACTTAGCACCTCCTGTAGGGTATTAGAGAGTACCTCTTCGGATTTTCCTCTAACCATAATGACTAGATCGTCCGCATATGCCTGAATCTCGGCTTCCCACAGAGAGAGAATGGCCAGCAGGTCATCCACAAGCAGTGACCACAGAAGGGGGGAAAGAACCCCGCCTTGTGGGCACCCTCTTGCGGCCTTAAATCTGACCGTCTCTCCCTGTAGAGAAGTCGTTATGATTCGGCTTTCAAGCATAGCTTGAATCCAGCCAGTTATGGTTAGCTCAACCCCTCTAGCAGCCGCCGCTGTATATAAGTTGAGCAGTGCATTGTTAAATGCTCCTTCAATGTCGAGGAATGCCGCCACCGCAATCTCTTTTTCCTCAAGAGATTGGGTGATTTTCCCGACTAGGTTAGGATTAGGTATAACTCGTATCTAATAATATATGAACGTATAGAATAAAATTTCTCGAGTTCTTTAATCGAATTTGTAATATTGTATTGTATTATAAATATTATGAAATATGAATATTATGATGATTGATGATGACATAAGCTGCTTTCATTCACTCTAGGATTCGTGATCGTGACTCCTTATAGTATTTCTGACAGTTCTCTATTTTCCTAGCTCATAAAGCTCATATTCCCTTGTAAGAAAATACGAAATTGAATTATGTTCACATTTTGTGGTGCGAACATGTCTTATTTTACTCCGGTATAATTCTTTGGATTCGATGTTTTCCAGCACAAACAAATATCTTGTAGTACATCTCCCTTTGATACCAGTATACTTCTTAACATCTCTCTCACTCTATTCTCCGAGCGCTACTACTAAATACCTACTACTAAATTATCTCGAAATATTTTAAAAGCCGTGCGCTGAGCTGAGACTATTGCGGTTGCGACTACTAATTCAATACTTTTAATACTACTTAAATTATCTCGAGTTATTTTAAAATAAATTAATAGAAATAACTCGATTTACCCGATTATCGAATAATTCGAATTATTTAATTCGATTTTCCCATCACTACTTTTCCCACACTCAGAGCGATTTGTCATTATCATTCTCTTTTTCTAAAACTATAAGAATAACAAAGACAGAGATAGCAATCTGGCCACTCAGAGTAAATTTTCGTAAATGAGGTAGGAGTGTAACATAATTTTATACATTATCCATTGAACGTTCGTTTTATGCCCATGATGGGTCCATAATATCCATGGACATGCTTTGGACAAACAGTGAACGTCCATAAGAAATCATCCAATGGATATACACAAAAAATATATCCATTAGATGTCCATGGATATAATTGGACTTTCAATGAACGTCCATAACAAGAAATCCACTGGATATATAAAAATGTACATCCATAAGGGCTATCAATGGACACCCTCGGATATCCGGTGGATGTACATATGAATTTAGCCATTGGATGTACCTGAAAATGTTATCCGTTTGATGTCCATATCAAGACATCCACTGGACATACTTGAAAAGTTATCCACTGGATATTCATAACAAGACTTCCACTGGATGTACGCAAAATATATCCAAAGACACCAAACAATGGACACATTCGGATATCCGGTGGATGTACATATGAATTTAGTCATTGGATGTACCTGAAAAGGTTATCCGTTTGATGTCCATATCAAGACATCCACTGGACATACTTGAGAAGTTATCCACTGGATATTCATAACAAGACTTCCACTGGATGTACGCAAAATATATCCAAAGAGACCCAACAATGGACACATTCGGATATCCGGTGGATGTACATATGAATTTAGTCATTGGATGTACCTGTAAAGGTTATCCGTTTGATGTCCATATCAAGACATCCACTGGACATACTTGAAAAGTTATCCAGTGGATATTCATAACAAGACTTCCACTGGATGTACGCAAAATATATCCAAAGAGACCCAACAATAGACACCCTTGGATATCCGGTGGATGTGCATATCATAATTAATCCACCCTGGATATGTATTTAAAAAGTTATAACCATTAGATGTACATATCAAGACATATATATCGGTACTAGAAATAATTGAAAATTTATCCAGTGGATGGATACTCGCATAGCAACACCCCGATTGGATATACATAAGTTATAAGTGCAGGGGCTGTCCATGGACACCTTTTGGACATCCGGATGACGTACAAGCGCAGTAGATAATCAATCAAACATTTTATATTCAATTGATTACTTATAGAATTAAAGTAGCTTTAAATTTCAACAAAGTTAGCTCATCAGCAGTAGAAATATCGTAATAATTAATAACAAACGGCGATAGTAAACACTTGATTCATATCAAAATCAGATTTTCGAACATTTCTTGTGTTTGAAAATATATTCCTGCTTATATATTTTTCAAGTAAATATATATATATAATAAAGGTAGTATTAAAACATCCACAGTTCAAAGTGGTTTTATAATAATCTAAAAATACACTGTTTTTATGTTTTCTTGGAGAACTGTAAATTGTCCTAAAAATAACTCTTCAAAAATATAATATACATACCTACCCGGGAGAAATTTAAAAATCGCGCGTATACTAACGAACGGCATTCTATTAAAAACGACTATTTCCGTAGAATCACAGACAGCGTTGCCATGTCTAGAAGGATTCACTAGATCTAGTTATTTTTTTCAGTGATGCAGTAAAAACTTTTATGAAAAGGCTATTTTTAATGATTTTTGTTTCAGCAGTCAAAGATCAACCATCAAATAGAACATGAATACCGATACCGTAGCAGAAATTTTTCATTGGAAACGTTTAATATTCGATTTCGTGTTTGTCCTAGGTTTTATAAAAGAAATAAGTTGTTTTTTTTTCATGCAAAAAAGCTTTATCCAACAAAGGAAATTTTAAAATTCTTC
Organism: Rutpela maculata; assembly: GCA_936432065.2. NCBI lineage: Eukaryota > Metazoa > Arthropoda > Insecta > Coleoptera > Cerambycidae > Rutpela > Rutpela maculata. The sequence goes on from OW386292.2 coordinate 83,552,860, forward strand.
CTCTCCTTTAATCATTTCAAATCTAGTGAAATTTTAGTAAGGTATAAAAAACTTTTTGAAGCGCCATCTAATAACTTTTAAAATTTTGATCTGGCAACGGTGCACAGAAATAACTCGTTAGCGCAGAAAATAGAGGTTAATCGCCTTATATTGTCTACTTCGTTCTTAGGCGTGGTTCAGCGTACGGCGTACATTGTTACAAAATTAACTGGTTTCTTAATTTGCTTTCTCGAGTTTCTATTCTAGTGTGTTCTGAAGTTTTGTAGTGTTTAGATTAGTGCATAAAACAGTAAGTGTTTTTTTTACTAAATATATATAATAGAGAAATGTAGATAAAGTTAGGTAATTATAATTACGACGTGTACGTTTCTTTCTGTGCAGATGCCAAAAATTTCTCGACGGAATTACAGAATTGCGAACGCAAACAAAGGACTGGTAAATAGTAATGATTTCCTTGAATACCGTGAAAGATCATTTGAATTTTTACAAGATGGACCTTCAGCACAGCCTTCAGCAAGTACTGTAACCTCCACACCAGAACAAGCTTTTCTAACTAGCAGTACTAGTAGCAGCAGTGAATCTGATTCATGCGAGTACATTAGTTTGAATGATAAATTGTGTGATGTTTCAGAAGAGTCTGTCGTCAATTTACAAAACTTGCAGACACAAAAATATGAGAGAACATTTTCTCAGTCATTAACACAGTGGACAGTTAAACATAATATTACACAGACTGCTTTAACTGACTTATTACATATTTTAAAGCCTAGCCATAATGAATTACCGATAGATGCTCGAACATTATTATTAACACCGAGAAATGTAAATACTAAATTTATTGCTCCGGGTCAATATTACCATTTTGGATTCCAAAAATGTGTTGAAAACCTTTTATTGCAATATAACTTATCTCAAAATTTGGATACTATTGAAGTTTTTATTAATATAGATGGGTTACCTCTTTCAAAAAGCTCCTCAAGTCAATTTTATCCAATTTTGTGTTGTTTAGTAGTAAATAAAAATATTGTTGATATGATAGGTATTTATCACGGGCTTGAAAAACCTAAAGAAGCGAATGTTTTTTTGGAAGATTTTGTACATGAAGCAATATACTTGACAGAAAATGGATTTTGTTTTAATGGGCGTGCTTACCGTTTAAAAATTAAGGGTTATATTTGTGATGTTCCAGCAAAATCATTTATTTTATATACAAAAGGGCATTCAGGGTATTATTCATGTTCAAAATGTGACATTAAAGGAAGTTATTTAAATGGAAGAGTGTGTTTTCCAAATTTTAATTTCAATTTAAGAACAGACACTAATTTTAGAGAAAAGGTACAAGCTGAGCATCATACAGGTACATCAATTTTGGAAAAAATTCCAAATATTAATATGATCAATGATTTTATCCTGGACCCCATGCATCTCCTGTATCTAGGTGTCGTAAAAAAGATTATAATCATTTGGTGTAACGGAAAACCACCCTCAAAATTATCTTCCTATCAGATGGAAACAATGTCAAACTTATTGCTTTTAAGAAGAAAAGATATTCCCTGTGAGTTTAACCGGAAGCCTAGGTCACTAAGCGAGAGTAAAAGGTGGAAGGCAACGGAGTTTCGCCAATTTGTCTTGTATCAGGACCAGTCGTGTTAAAGTCTATTTTAAATAGAATTTTCTTGTTTTACATGTTGCCTTGACAATTTTATGTAATTTTAAATTACAAAAAAAGTTTATTGACTATGCAAATACTTTACTGCAATATTTTGTTGAAACTTTCATAATATTATATGGTAAAGAAAATATCTCTCATAACGTGCATAACCTACTGCATATATGTGATGATGATTCAAAGTATTTTGGAACTTTGGATGAATATAGTGCCTTCCCTTTCGAAAACCATATGCAATCACTTTTAAAAGTCATTCGTAAAAAAGAAAAACCCTTGGAGCAAGTAGTTTTTCGTAAAATAGAAATTGAAAAGATGTTCAAATGTCATATTACTAATATTGGAAAACCCAGTGAGCCAAAATGCTTTCAAGAACATAATGCAGGTCCTACGTTGAATTCTGAATATTCTAAACAGTTTCAAAAATTAGTGTTTCCCAATTTCACTTTGAAAATATGTGAACCAGATAACTGGTGTGGCCTTAAAGATGGAAGTATTGTTATTATAAAAAATATTTTGGTCAGAAATGAAACTATAGTAGTTCTTGGGGTGAAATTCAAGAAACTAGACGATTTTTATTTTGAACCATGTCCATCCTCAAATATTGGAATATATCGTGTGAACATTGACAATATTGGCATATTACAAGAATGGAATTTAGAAGAAATTGATATCAAATATATAAAACTGAAATTAAAAGATAGTATATTTGTAGTCTTTCCTCTTCTTCACATTTAAAACTTACTTACTTACTTAACTTTGTAAAAACTCATGCTAGATAGACAAATAAAAACTAACCAGTTTTTACACAGCTTTTACAATGTTATTACATCAACATGACAATTTTTTCACTAGGTTAGATACGTTAGATTAGGTTAGAAAAGTGAACGGATTTATAATAAGACCCTCCACTGTGAACATTATTAGATCTATTGTGGGTCACACCTAAGTAAGGTATTGAAAATTTCCTCAATAAGTTAGAATACGATGTATTTTTGTGAAAGCCTGAAATTATTAAAAAATTGACTTTTTCAGGTGTACTTAATTACTAAAATTAATTTTATTTATTATAAAAAAAAATCTAAATATGTCTTGGACGGCTGTCGAATTCCGAGATAGCATGACAGTTGAAGCGGTGCCAACATCTTGGATAATAAGTAACAACTGTTATTGGCCTCCCATGGCCAAAGACAAAATTATGTCAGAAATCAGAAAAAACTCACCTCCGAATACCTGTTGGCCAATACATGCCGTTAGAATATTTAAAGATGGCACCTATGGTAAGAATCTGTCATTTGTTTATTATTAACACTAATAGGTTTGTTGTTTTAGATGACTACTTGGTTGCAAGGAAAAAAGCAAAAAAGGCAGAGGATACATCTGATTTGAACTCCGATAACCCTGATGAAAAAAGGAAAATTACAAAGAAGATATTGTCTTCATCATCAGATGATGAAGAAGATCTAATTTCTATTTTATCAAAACCACCAGTAATGACTTTGCAAAAGAAACGTGACTTGGGTAAGGCAATGACTTTCATATCTAAATTACATAATACATCTATTCGTTTACACAACAGTAAAGTAAATATGAGAGTTACGAATTTCAGTAGAATTTGAGTACTTATTTCTAAATTAATTAAAAAAAAAATCATTGAAATTTTTACGTGTGCTATATTTTTTGATAGAACTCCAGTCACTGTTGACTCCTTACTGTAAAATTACTATTTAAATAAGTAATTGTCTGACATTAATAATTGTTTGGTTTAAAAATATTTAGAGACCACCAGTTCAGAACATCTCGATCAAAACAGGAACCCTCTGAACAAAGAATACAATGCAAACAGCCAGCTAGACCCACAAACTAACAATCAAAGTTCTTCCAACGACTGCATTTGCTGCAAAATACACCAAAAGAAAAATGGTAAGTATCTATAACATACATACATCATTAACATTAAAAATGTTTATGGAATTAAATGAATTTGATTAATTGTGTAACACCTATTGAACAAATCAGTCAACAGAATTTGATTTGATTGATTTAATCAAATAGGTATATTATAACAAAACTGACAAAAATGTTTAATAATCATCATTAAAAAATCCACAAATATTCTTCTAGGAAATAATAATAAAAACCGTTCTAACAATTAAAAATAAATTTATCCCCTTCCGAAATCCACGTGAGCAAAGCTTGCGGGTAACAGCTAGTAGGCAATACTTTCATACGATCATATTACATTATTGTTTATATTTTGAAGCCATTTTTATATGCATTGTTTTAGAGTCTTCTATGGTGGAGCTTATGAGAAAAATGACTCTTATGAGGGCTCACCTCTTACAAATAGGTGAAGATGTGCAAAATCTAATGATAATGACAAGACAACCTGCTCTTGATGATTCCACTGAAGAAAAATTTTTGAAATGTTTCCAGTTTCCAGTGAATACGGTTGAAAATTTAGAAATTGATGTAAATCAATATCTAGAAGATCACACTAAATTTAAAAGGGCGGCAAGTTGAATATCTGTATAATATATGTAGTTTTTTTTTTGTATACATATTAGTTTTGTTCATTTGATGACACTATCGGCAGAATAGTCTTAAAGAACTAATATAGTATAACTTTTCAAATGAACGCTTTTCAGACAAATTCAGTAACATGAGCATGCACATTGAAATTCTTATCTTACAATTATTGGTAAGATGGCATTTTCTATTTCATCATCGCCTACAGAGCAATGTAACAACAGAGGGGCAAAAAAAATTCATTTGATGCTATTAATAATTTTTTTATTATATATATATTGTCGCAATATTCTCTCCAAACAATATAATAAATTGGAACATTTCACTTCAAACAATCAAATTAGTAATCTATATCAAATAAAACACAGAAACGCCACTGATGGTGATTACTTTATGCACGAGTGCTTGTGAGATGCAGAGGCACTCCAATCACATGCTGAAGGCAGGTTTGTGTCG